>CM059208.1:32476351-32873851 GCA_030347435.1 Clarias fuscus | reverse complement strand
TGATGTTTTTTTTTTCCTTTTATAAACTGATGCAACCTCAAAACAACCGTTTATCAACATTTATGTATAGTATTGAACTCCTATATATATAACTCCATATATAACTTCTCATTATGTTTTTTTTGTCCTTTCAGCAGCTTCCTGATTTAATGGTTTGTTAAATGACAATTGTGGGGTACGCTCACTTCACTGTACTGTATTTTAGTTGAGAAATAAAAATAAATCCTATGAATAAATGTTGTATTTGCAGCATTGTTATAGGGGTCATTAGTTCAGCATTATTTGCAAGTCGTTAAGTCAGTGTTGTTACTGTTACTAATGGAGTAAATCTTTATAGCTGCTATAATGGAAGCAATACCAGGAGCTAATCTGATTTTTCATTTGACCTCCTTTAGCTTTGATTAAAGCACACCCACTGTGGCATCCAGTTCATGTGGGAAAATGATTCCTCATGCTCCCAGATCCACTCTTTTTCCTGGAATATGAAAGAAAACCTCCATAGATGTGATGGGCTGGTGATTCAGTACATTCGGGTGGTCAGCTGACTTCATTTCAGAGTCTCGACCTGAGCGACTGAAGCAACTCCAGATCATAACACTGTCTCCAGAGGCTTGTACAGTGGACACTATGCATGATCGCTTCATGCGCTTCCCTTCTTACCCTGACACGCCCATCACTCTGGAATCGGACCAATCAGGCCTCATCAGGTCACATGACCATTTTCCAAAGAACAATCTTTATGCTTCCTAGCAAACCAAAGTGTTTTTTGATGAGTCTCTCTAACAAGTGGTTTGCCTTATAGACACACTGTGCGTGCATGAAAATGCTCTTACTTTCGTTATTAAACAAACCACTGATTTCTACTCTCAGTGTTTTTATAATGCACCTTCACCAAGCGTTTAAGGGATCTCTGATCGCATGCATTCATGATCATTCTGATCGCATTTTCTTCAGTGAAGTTGAAGGTTCAGCGCTTAACGTCCAGGTTTTAATGACATATACTTACTAGCTATTGTAGCTATTATTACTGTAAACTTAACTATATACATAGAAATTCTATATTTATCATTTTCTAATTTATTTTTTGCATACTTGTCACACTTAAATGATTCAGATCGTCAAATAAATTTTAATATTACACAAGGATAACTTGAGTAAATACAAAATGCAGTTTCTAAATGATGATTTCACTTATTAAGGGGAAAAAACCTGTCCAGACCTGCCTAGGTAAAAAAAAGTTGTTGTTTTTTTGGAAAGCTGAGTTAAATTTCACTTGCCACACCCAGGCCTGATTACTGCCAGATCTGCTGAATCAAGAAATCACTTTAATACAACTTGTCTGACAAAGTGAAGCACATCTAAAGAAATTCAAGAACATATGAGAAACAAGTGTTTCTAATAAAAATGAAAAATAAATAAATAAATAAATAAATAGAATCAGGAAGGGGCACATTCTTTCTCTTAGCTTTGTACATTTAGAAAATGCTCAAATTTGAGGTGCTAACAGTGACTCCACTTCATCATAACACGCTGTCAGTGATAATTTTTCCTATTTTCCTATTTCCTAAAACTGCTATTGAGTGTTTTAGGTATTTTAGCTCCTTAATTTCTCTCTATTGTTCACATTAATCTTTATGACAGCTGATAATACAGATGCACATTACGGTTAAGTGTAAGAGACTCACATTGCAAACTCTGATACAAAATGAGATTTAAAAAAATGTCAGTTGTTGTTAAAGTAAAATGTCCCTCTAAATACGGCTCAATTTCCAAAACACACAAACTGAGAGATCTTATTTTAGATGCAGGCTTTTAGATGAAGTCAAGGTTATTTATTTCATCATTTCAAGTAAATTCATCTATGGCTATGAAGCTGATGTGCAAAGATGGCAGAAATCAGAAAAAGCTCAGCACTGTACACTTAACACCTTCCCCTGGTCTGCTAAAAGCAGCCTTTCACCGACTCATGGAGCAAGTACGTCTGAATTTGGCAAATTGTGTTTAATTGGACAGAATAAACTAATCATGGGTAGACATAAAAACATTTCATTCATTTTACAGACGTTCTAATCACCTCAGCCATCAACACAATGAGAGAAAACATTTTGGAAATGAAACGGTCCTGATTATTAATGACATTAACGACGGCAAATAAAGTTAACTCAGCTGGTCCTTCTTTTTCGGGTTTTGTACTGCGATATAAAACCACAGCACCTCGTCATGTTGCCCCGCCGCGGCCACGCTGCTCGTTATAACTATGCGCCGTTGCTAACGCAGAGCAAATCCGGCAATATTCTTTGTTTGAAAGTCACCGTGATGTCAAGAGCAGCGCTCCCTCATCCTCTATGCAAAAATCCTACAGGCTATAACGCTGTCCTCCAAACCACGCTCTGTTTATTTGAAAGATAAAACATATTTTATCTGTGACAGGACACTTTTCCGTGTTAGCCTCGCACAAATCTGCGAGCACCAGTTATGAAAAATGACAATGGCTCAAATTCATGCTTTTCTCCCAGCCCACATAATAGCAGAGAATGATTCCGAGAAAGGGATTTTTTTTTTTCCTGAGAAGCCAAGGACATGGCTTAGGGGGGGAAAGCTTTTCTTTTAGACAGAGAGAGACCGAGAGATGTGTTTATCACAGCGGGTGTAAGAGTGATAGAGGGCAGATATAGCTCCACACACTGACCTGTAGGAAACTTGTGAAGTCTGTAGATGAGCTTCAACAACAAAGTGATGGTCTTCTTCTACATTAAAGCTTTACTGTATGTTGCAGAGTATTTTTTTTTCTTTTTACAAAAAAAAACAGTGCTGCTGTGTATATATATATATATATATATATATATATATATATATATATATATATATACCTATATATATACCTATATATATAGCCTTGCTGGTGTGCGTTCAAATGGTGATTTTCGGATATGGCAGGTAGAACGAAAGTCATATTTACTTTTACTTTTATAATGTGTAAACTTTACTGCTACCGGAATATGGGAATGATGTCATAAAAACGTATAACTCTCAAAATTATATAAACAATCAGAAACAACCAGAAAAACACTGTCTGTGTCCTATGTGACCCTTGTTTTTCCTTGTTATGTTTGTACACTTGAAATAAATGAAATGAAATGAGATAAAAATTCAGCTTCATAATATTGCCTACTGCAGGTTTTGCTGAAAAAAAGGATATGTCACTCTATATTGCACAATCCTGAGCCCTATATATGTTTATTTGTCACGGCTGGTCCGTGTGAGACAGGCGTGGCGGACCCAGAAGCAGACACAACAGATAGGGTTCAATATAATAGACTTTAATGAAAAATACAAGAGTTAGACAGAAGAGAAGTTCAACCAAGGATACAGTACTTTGGGATGCTGTCTGAAGTGGGCAGTGTCGTGGCTTGGCAGTGGCTGTAGACAGGGGTTAAGGAACGTGTGGCACAGAGAAGCAGCAGAGTGAGCACGGCTGTGTGGAGAGATGAGGGCTGCAGCGCGTGTACACAATCCGGCGCGTAGGTTGAGAGAGAGCAACGGCCGCGTGAGCGCGGCTGTGGGGAAAGATGAAAGCTGCAGCGCGCGTGCACGATCCAGCGCGCAGGTTGAGAGAGAGCAGCGGGCGTGTGAGCGCGGCTGTGTGGAAAGATGAAAGCTGCGGCGCGCACGTTGAATCCGGCGTGCAGTTTGAGAGAGAGTCGGAGACAAAAGCGAAAGCAGAGGGTCAAAGCCGGGTTATCAGTCAGCGCAGCAAACAATTCCGAGTCGTGAAGCTAAGGACGTAGTCAGAGGAGAAAAGGGTCAACAACGTAGACGGCAAAGGTATATTTAGCAGATACACTAGACACAAAAAGTAAACTAGACACTGGGCTTGAAGCACGAAAATAATTCAGCACCGGACGGTTGTTCCTGGACGAATTATATAGCGTGAAAACTAATGAATGAAATGCGGATCAGGTGTGCTCATGCCTGTGAATGAAGCGGCAAAACGGAAGCCGTGGAAAGGAATGTGGGGAGAAGTGCAGGTGCTCATGACTTGGCTCGAGCAGAGGGCATGACTTGGCGTAGCGTTACAGTACCCCCCCCCTCCTATGGGCGCCACCGGGCGTCCTAGCTGATACTTCTGGGTGTTGCCGGTGGAAATCAGAGATTAGATTCGGGCCTTCTCTCTTCAGGCCCATAACCCTCCCAGTTAACGAGGTACTGTAGGCCTCTACCTCGGCGTCGAGCTCTTAGCAGCTTGCGCACGGTAAAAACCTCACCACCGTCAATGAGTTTAGGAGGAGGGGGAGGGCGGGGGGGTTGGGATAGAGGGCTGGGGACTAGTCGTCGGAGTTGCGACACATGGAACGTCGGGTTGACGCGGCGCATGGAGAGAGGTAGGGAAAGTCTAACGGAAACAGGGTTAATTATCTTGGTGACCGTGAATGGTCCGATGAACCTGGGAGACAATTTGTGGGAGACTGTCTTGATGGGAATGTCTCGGGTAGACAGCATCACCCTCTAACCCACTCTGTATCTGGGGGCTGCCGAGCGGCGCGGTCAGCTTGCCGTTTAAAGGTGCTGATGGTGCGCAGGAGACGGGTTCTGGCCTGGGACCACACTCTCTTGCAACGGCGTACAAAAGACAGGGCTGACGGCATGTTTACGTCCTCCTCTTGGGATGGGAACAGTGGTGGCTGATAGCCCAAGCAGCATTGGAAGGGAGAGAGGCCTGTGGCAGAGGTCGGTAGAGAGTTGTGTCCATACTCGATCCAGGGGAGTGTCCTGCTCCAGGTGGTTGCATCACGTGAGGCCATGCACCTTAGGGTCTTTTCCAGTTCCTGGTTTAATCTCTCCGTTTGCCCATTTGACTGAGGATGATAACCAGAGGATAGACTGGGTGTTGCTCTGATTAACTTGCAAAGTGCCCTCCAGAATCCTGCGGAGAACTGGGGGCCGCGGTCAGAGACGATGTCGGAGGGGAGACCATGCAGACGGAAGACGTGGAGGATCATCAACTCAGCCGTTTCCTTGGCTGACGGGAGCTTAGGCAAGGGGATGAAATGGGCAGACTTGGAGAAGCGATCCACTATGGACAGTATGCATGTATTTCCATCAGAATTGGGGAGATCGGTAACGAAATCCAGAGCGATATGAGACCAAGGCCAGTGAGGGGCTGGGAGAGGATTCAGGAAACCAGCCGGAGGTTTGTTGGTCGACTTATTCCGGACGCAAGTGTCACAGGCTGTCACAAACCCATCAACATCGGTCTTCATAGATGGCCACCAGAACCGTTGCTGAAGGAGGGAAAGGGTGCGGGCTCTCCCCAGGTGACAGGCAATTCGGGAGCTGTGCCCCCATTCCAGCACCTGAGATCGGACAGACGCTGGGACAAAGAGAAGGCCAGGGGGAACGTTGCTTGGACCTGGTTCCCGACTGAGTGCCTTCTTCACCTGCGTTTCGATATCCATGAGAGCGGCCGCCACAAGACAACGAGGAGGCAGGATCGTCTCGGCCGGCACTGGTTCATGGGGTGTGGAGAACTGCCGGGACAGGGCGTCAGGTTTTCCATTTCTGGAGCCCGGGCGATACGAGAGTGTGAAGTTAAAACGGGAGAAAAACAGGCTCCACCTGGCCTGACGGGCATTGAGCCGCTTGGCTGACCTGAGGTACTCCAGGTTCTTATGGTCAGTCCAGACTAAGAACGGAACGGCAGTTCCCTCCAGCCAGTGTCTCCACTCTTCCAGTGCTAGTTTTATAGCCAACAGCTCTCGATCTCCTATGTCATAGTTCCTCTCTGCTGGGGAGAGGCGACGGGAGAAGAAGGATCAGGGGTGTAACTTACTGTCCTTGGGGGATGTTTGGGACAAGATGGCTCCGACCCCTGACTCGGAGGCATCCACCTCCACCACGAACTGAAGGGTAGGGTCTGGGATAATTAGTATGGGTGCAGAAGTGAACCTGTGCTTCAGGACAGTGAACGCATTATCAGCCTGTTTGCTCCAGGAGAAGGGGATCTTTGTTAGAGCAGTGAGAGGGGCTGCTACGAAACTATAATTTCTGACAAAGCGCCTGTAAAAATTAGCAAACCCCAAGAATCGTTGAAGGTCCCGTCTTGAGGTAGGGGTGGGCCATTCTGTGACGGCAGTTAATTTAGATGGCTCCATTTGTAGACTGGAAGGGGAGATAATAAATCCCAGGAATGACACGGAGTCCCTGTGAAATTCACATTTCTAGGCCTTGACATAAAGCTTGTTCTCAAGGAGTCTTTGCAAGACCTGTCGCACATGCACCCTGTGCTCCTTCAGGGAATGAGAAAAGATTAAAATGTCATCTAGATAGACAAAGACAGAGATGTTCAGGAGGTCTCTCATTGGTCAGCCCGAAGGGGACCACCAGATACTCGTAGTGGCCTGTCGGGGTATTAAAGGCGGTCTTCCACTCATCTCCCTCTTGTATTCTCACTAGATGGTATGCGTTGCGCAAGTCCAGCTTGGTGAAAACACATGCTCCTTGCAAGAGCTCAAAAGCCGTAGACATGAGAGGCAGGGGATACCGGTTCTTGATAGTGATAGCATTTAGGCCCCTGTAATCAATGCAGGGACGAAGGGACTTATCCTTCTTAGCCACGAAAAAGAAACCAGCCCCAGCTGGGGAGGACAAAGGGCGGGTGATCCCTGCTGCCAGTGACTCAGTGATGTACTTGTTCATAGCCTCCCTCTCGGGGGCCGAAAGGGAGTATAAGTGCCCCCTCGGGGGGGTAGTGCCTGGGAGGAGATTGATGGAACAGTCGTAGGGTCTGTGGGGTGGCAGAGAGAGGGCACGTGACTTACTGAAAACTAGCCGGAGGTCACTATACTCGGGCGGGACATTGGAAAGATCAGGAGCTTCCTCATTAACAACAGAGGGTGGTGAATGAGCTCTGGCAGAGTGAAGGCATGAAGACAGACAGGCAGGGCTCCAATCGAGAATGGTGTTCTTGGCCCAATCAATGTTGGGATTGTGTCTGACCAGCCATGGATTCCCAAGAACGACTGGAGCATGAGAGCTTTTCATGATGAAAAAGGAGATGGTCTGTACGTGGTTACCTGAGGTTCTAAGGGTTACAAGGGGTGTGCAGTGAGTAATGGGAGGTAGGGAGCTTCCATCAAGGGCCTGGACAGACAGGGGTTTGTCTAGGGGCAGACGAGGGATTCCCAGCTCCCTTGCTGTAACGCCACAGATCAGGTTTTGGTCGGATCCAGAGTCAATGAGAGCCTTGAGTGGTTGGGCTTGGTTGTTCCAGACAATCATGATAGGTAGTAAGGAACGTTTACCTGAGAGGTTTTCTTGTGAACGACCCTCCGAGGCTCCCAGTTTCATTGGGGGGCCTACCTTTTTAACGGACACTGAAGACGGAAATGTCCTATTTGGCCGCAGTAGAAGCAGGCCTCCTTATCCTGCCGACGTTGGCGCTCCTCAGGCGAGATTCGGGTCCGGTCGATCTGCATAGGTTCTGCAGGGGGATTTGTGGTTTGTGGGGGGGTGATTGGTCCTGCTCTCTCCAGGGGTGGTGTGTGTTCATGACGCCTAGCTCGGAGGCGCGCATCAATGCGGCCAGCTAGATCCATGAGTCCATCTAGGTCCTCAGGGTGCTCCCGAGAGACCAACTCATCCTTGACAGCCTCACTCAGTCCGTGAAAAAACACATCATACATGGCACAATCGTTCCATCCACAAGAAGCCGCCAGGGTGCGGAACTCAATGGCATATTCATACGCTGAACGTGTTCCTTGATGAAGTCTCAACATCTGCCCTGCCGCCTCTCAGCCTGAGAGTGAGCGGTCAAAGACTCTTCTCATCTCCTTTGTGAACGCTTGATAATTGGTGCAACGGGGATCATCGGCGTCCCAAAGCGCCGTTCCCCACTCACGGGCCCTTCCAGAGAGGAGGGTGATGACATATGCTATCTTGGAACGTTCTGTGGGGAATGTTGAGGCTTGGAGCTCGAGAGACAGTGAGCACTGGGAAAGGAAAGATCGGCAGGTGCCAGGTTCTCCGCTGTAGGACTGAGGTGGTGGCAGGCGAGGTTCTCGAATAGGCGGTGGTGGTGATCGAACTGGCGGCAGAGGTGATGTAACCTGAAGCTGTTCGATCCGAGAGGTTAGTGCAGTGAGGGTATCTGCCATAAGCTAAAGGTTTTGGTTGACCTGCTGAATCTCCCCCTGGTGTGTGCCGAGGAGGGTGCCCTGGGCCTCCAAAGCGGTCCTGAGCTGTCCCAGGTCTGCTGGGTCCATCTTGGCCGAATTATTCTTTCACGGCTGGTCCGTGTGAGACAGGCGTGGTGGACCCAGAAGCAGACACAACAGATTCAATATAACAGGGTTCAATATAATAGACTTTAATGAAAAATACAAGAGTTAGACAGAAGAGAAGTTCAACCAAGGATACAGTACTTTGGGATGCTGTCTGAAGTGGGCAGTGTCGTGGCTTGGCAGTGGCTGTAGACAGGGGTTAAGGAACATGTGGCACAGAGAAGCAGCAGAGTGAGCACGGCTGTGTGGAGAGATGAGGGCTGCAGCGCGCGTGCACAATCCGGCGCGCAGGTTGAGAGAGAGCAACGGCCGCGTGAGCGCGGCTGTGGGGAAAGATGAAAGCTGCAGCGCGCGTGCACGATCCGGCGCGCAGGTTGAGAGAGAGCAGCGGCCGTGTGAGCGCGGCTGTGTGGAAAGATGAAAGCTGCGGCGCGCGCGTTGAATCCGGCGTGCAGTTTGAGAGAGAGTCGGAGACAAAAGCGAAAGCAGAGGGTCAAAGCCGGGTTATCAGTCAGCGCAGCAAACAATTCCGAGTCGTGAAGCTAAGGACGTAGTCAGAGGAGAAAAGGGTCAACAACGTAGACGGCAAAGGTATATTTAGCAGATACACTAGACACAAAAGGTAAACTAGACACTGGGCTTGAAGCACGAAAATAATTCGGCACCGGACGGTTGTTCCTGGACGGATTATATAGCGTGAAAACTAATGAATGAAATGCGGATCAGGTGTGCTCATGCCTGTGAATGAAGCGGCAAAACGGAAGCCGTGGAAAGGAATGTGGGGAGCAGTGCAGGTGATCATGACTTGGCTCGAGCAGAGGGCATGACTTGGCGTAGCGTTACATTATTATAAATCAGCCAAACAAATAACGGCTAAAGGTCTCTGACTTTTGAAGGCTACTATACTCCTGGTATAGTAAGTTATAACTAACTTAGAGGAGAAGGTTCGATTTCATTGGCTGTCCGATCTGATTGGCGCCTCCTAGGAAGACCAAGCAGGTCACGTCCCGAGTACGAATACACCCTTCTGCCAAAGAAACAGTTCCACAACTCGATATACTGTAGATTGATCACGTCAACAGAAATTTCCCCTCCGTCCCCTCTTCCATCTCTGCCTCATACTGTGCTATCACTTCGCAATCAACAATCAACAGCACCGCATCAATTAGATATCATATCTGAGCAAGTGACATCGCTTCAGCACGATCATAAAGACTACCAGCAAGCAGAGTGGATTCCAATGTCTATTCGCTGTCACTAGAAGAAGGCTAGTTAACATTCTTGTTAAAATTTCTTTGTTTGAAATGTTTGCTTTTTTTTTTAATGTTTCTACGTTTTAAATTCTATCCAAATTGTAGCTAGTGTTAAGGTTACAGTAATTCTTAGCTTGATTTCCTGCATTTGATATTAATTATGTTTAGGTAAAAAAAAATAATAATAAAATAAATATTCTCAATCTTAATCAAACTGTTCTTGCTTTTCTTATTCTTTCTTCCTGTATTGCGGTCCCTTAAAGGTCTTGGATTTGAATATTTATTTATCACGTTATTACAGGTTTCCGTGCTTCCTTAAAGTGTGTGTGTGTGTGTGTGTGTGTGTGTGTGTGTGTGTGTGTGTGTGTGTGTGTGTGTGTGTGTGTGTGTGTGTGTGTGTGTGTGTGTGTGTGTGTTATTAATGCTCCAGCTGAAATGCACCTCAGATAATACCCTTTTTGTACCTCAAACTCCCTTTATTTCACTCTTCTTACAAACATGCTGTTTCAGTGTCTATTTACGTAAAAGAGCTACTCCTGACTCTTGAGCCATGCCTCTCATGAGGACAGCAGAGCTGAGCAACAAGCAAGGGGAAAGGATCTACACATATGAGGTCACATTAAGGGGAAAATATCTAATCTGCTTGTTTAATCCATACAAAAATGAAAAACGACAAAAGCAGGGAATTATTTATTTTCTCTTTTTCTTTTATACAATCACAATGAAGATCCTTTTGAATGTGGACTAATAAGTGACTTTTGCATTATAGGTGCCCTTTAAAAAGGTGGATATTGCACCCCAATTAAATAATTGTTTGGTTGTTGAGATTAAAGAATGTGCGCATTTTCATCACCATGGCAACCAAGTGCTCAGTGCATTGTAAAATGTACAAAAGGCACAAATAATAGGAAGATACTATACACAATGATGCAAACTGATGGGACAGATACAAATACTGTACAGCGATTACAAAATGTACTAATAGTCAGAACAAAATACCCTCATGTTTATAATGTCTGGGGTTATTTGAGCTAGAACAAACTGGTTTCTGTGATGTTTGCCGTAGTTAGCACAACTTTATCTTTAGAGGATCATCGCACCTGACTTCTGACTTGGAGAATGCACGATTTCACATGTGTGTTATTATTGTCTTTGTAATCATCTCATACGGTGTTACAAGTAGCAAGCCTGAAAGTGGCTGAAGTAATTTTGAGATCTTTCAACTACTTTTAGTACACCAAACATTCAAAGTTGAAACATTCAAACGTCCAATTTGGCCACCCCAGGTTAAATATTTCTGAAGGCACCATTAGTGTAGAGTTGAGGGAATGGAAGGAAATGCTACACATGGGGATTTCAAATTTTAAAATGGCTAGTTTCTGCAAAAAAAAAAAAAAAAACTCCACAAAACTCCACCAAAAGGTGAGCTTCTCTGGTGTATACTAAAAAAATGCAGCAACACAGCATAAATGTAATGGATTCTGATAGCTCGGCTACAACCATATAGGACCAAAGCTTAACCCCTGAGGGCTGCCAGACAGACAGAATTTGTAATTACACACTGCAAACAGCATGACTCTGTCTAGCAAATACTTCCTAGATGTGCTGATTATACCACAAAGTGGAAGCTGAGCGCAGTGAAGGATTATCTATAGAAGCAGCAGGCGAAAATCAGTGGAAGGATTGAATTAATGTCTATTGCATCCACGCACAAAACAGCACTGTGGCTGTTGATTCAACACCATTCATTTTACTGTATATATACACACAAAAAAGATCATATTTCATGAATCCTTCAATAGCTGTTCTGCATACTGTAGTTTTGTCTATAATATCCTTGACATCACCTTGATGAAAAGCCATCATAAAGAATTATGCGGACATCATCACACTTTGGGGGTATGTTTATCGAGTTCAGGTCGGAGTGTTTTTCCCTGGCGGCGTTATTGACATTTCTTTATCAGGCGCAGATCGCAGGCTAACAGAGGACAGTAGAATGACGTTCTTTATTACCACCGCATTAAAACTCAATCCTCGGCTTGTCTCGGCCAGACTTGTTATTTCTTCTAGGGATCACTTTTCGGGATTTATGAGATCACTAACACAGAAAATGGGCGCCGTTAAGTTTTTCGCATGCCGCAATTCAATCAGGGCCTGAAATCCCCCCCCCCTGGCTCGGTCAGCTTTCCCTCCCCCTTACGCAGCAGGTAGACCGCTAGGATTTAATTCCTCCTCAGACTGCAGAGGGAGGGCCTTGGAAAAAAAATCATTACTCTCTATAATCCCTACCTCCCGTCAGCTACGACGCTAATGTGTGTATGACAAAAGCGGGGAATGAGAACGACGGACGCAGTAGCTTTAGTGGAATTAAAGAAATTGGATTAGAGAAAGTTACGAAAGAGGGTGATCTGTTCCATCCTAAAAAAAATAATAAAATTTCAGGTTTAAGTGCCCTTGCTTGCCAAGGTCTTTCATCCCATTCTACCTTCATTCCCTGAGCTGCCTCTACTTTTTGTCCCTCATGACAAAGTGAGGAGCAAGTCGTACCCATTTCAGGCGCTGTCTACTCATCTGACAGGGTATTGCTCACACATTTAGTTCCTGGCAGCCCTGAAAGATATATGATTCCGTCGACATCCTGCCTGACATAAAAAGTACTTATGTTCACTTTTAATTATCAGAAATCTTATTTCCTAGAGCTGAAAATCCTTGCCATTTTTTATGAAGCCGAACATTATTTTTAATCAGTGGACGTCTGATTAATTTGAACAGCAAAGTCGTTCAGCACCACTTGGTTCTTATTAAAAAAAAGAAAGAAAAAGAAAACTTGTGAGCCTGTACATAAAAATGTGTAGGCGTCTCAGGTGTTTACTGAGAAAAAATGCAATAGCTTCAGAAAAGTATTGGCTAATCATAAAGTGAACTTCCTGCTGGGTTATGAAGAGCGGGTTGACAACCTCGCAGGACCAAATGCTCGCCCCTGAGGGACGCTAGAAAAATGTATAAATACATAATCCGCACAGCATGGCTCCGTCTGGCAAGTAACTCTTAGATGCGCAGTAAAAGAATATCTGCAGAAACCATGTAGGGGAAAATAAGAGCAATAAAGACAGTGTTAAATAATAGTGTTTCCGCTAGCATGAGGGATAGCACCGTGACTGCATTAGCGTGACAAGGGCACTGTGTACTTGACGTGAGTGTGCCAGTTTGCAATTAAGGTGGCTGAGTGGAACCTCAGCAAAACGTCAGAGGAAATTATGCCCTAAAGAGGTTATGAATCATTCATACACACTGGCATCGTGGTGACCGCTGTCATTTTTGCCATTAAAAAAAGAAAAGAGGCCACAGGCAGAGTCCCTGATATGCCAGGTGATCCAAACTGATAAGAACTAATAATAATACTTTTTTCCAAATGATATTTTGAGAAATTAACAGATATGAGATTTAATCTCAAGGCGAATAAATCCATAACGCCGAGGCTTGAGGTCAGATGGATGGATTACTTGTCCTCTCGCAGTTTTACATCAGACCATGTCTTCCCTATCTGATCTGTATCAGACAAGCAGTGATCGCTCCCTGTTCCTGAGCTTTCCAGCAGCGTGTCACTGTCGAGCCGACAATGAAGCCGAGAGATACGGTGAAATAAAGGCGGAGAGAGAGAGCATTGCTGAGCGAGAATGAAGTGATGGATAGCTTTCTAAAGGACTGCCTGGAACCAATGTGTGCTGCGGAACAGATTTCCGAAATCACACCATGCTCTTTCAGCTACGACAGAAAGCACCCAGTGGTGATGTATTATTTTGCTGCAGGGGTTTTATGCGGAAACATATTCAGTGAATGTTCTTGTAATACACTACCCACTGTCAACCGACTGCCTAATGGTGTCAGGGCTCTTTTCTATAAAATTAACCCCGTCAGGCTGGCATCACTGTTGTATTTAGCGTCTGGCTGACTTTCAACTCTGAGTTTGTTTTTCATCTAAATCTACAGTGTGTTAATGTGGAATTCTAGTGCTTCCATAATCAAGACATCATTTAGATTTGGAGATGAAACAGATGTCTCGTCATACTCCCTTGAGGATTTCTTTCTCCGAGTTTCGTGTGTAGACACCTGTTTTTTTTGTTGTTGTTGTACTGTACTGTGCTTTTACCTGTCATCTTTGTTTTCACTTTGATATGTCACACTTGAAGTCTTCAGAAATGTAGAAACCAGAGATCAGTGCTGGTGCCGCACAGTTGAGGTTTGTCTACAACTGTTTAAATGTTTTATTTCTGACCGATCCTCCCTATCTTTTCCCCTGATCAAATCTACCCACTCATGCAGGAGTTCAGACTAATCCCACCCACTCACCCACCTACTCCAATTACTTCTACCTGCTGTTAACAGATTTCTGATAACCCCACGCCGCCGAAGTAATTCTGAACAGTTCTACTCACTCCTGTCTGCTTTCCCATTCCACCCAATGTTTTTCCCACTTTGTACACGGCCAAAATACATTACTGGTGCTGATTTTATGTTATACATACAGTACTGTGCAAAAGTCTTAGGCACCATATTATCTGTAATACAAATTTTGTTATATAAGTTTATTATGTCTGCATTATTATGGACAAGACCATTTCCTACAAAGATACACTAAATTAATGAATAAATAACATTACAGAAGAATATTTGCATGCCTGTAAAGAAAGCGACATATTACATGACCAGTTTTCAGATGGGGAAAAAAATCAATAATGTAGACTCCTGAGTTTTGCATGAAAATAGAAAGGAGCGAGTGTGACAAAGTCTACAGACAGTTTGTCTGTCATGTAATATGTCGCTTTCCTTACAGGCACAGTACTGTATAATACAGAAAATGTGTCGCCAATGTTTTGCAACATGGAAGTGACCAATCTCACTTCTCTAAAAATTTCAAGTTACTAACTTCAGCTGTTTTGGAAAGATGGCCATTTTTCAGTGTTATTATGTCTCGCTTCAAACAATAATCATTTAAAATGCAAATTATTCCTATTTCTTTAAGAGTATTGATACTAAAATTGTGTAAGCATCTAGAAGTATATGACATGTAAAAATTGTTGCTTAAATAGTTTTTTGGTAAAAGCTTAAGAAGCCAAAAATCTGTAGTGTCACATGTCACAAACCAAGTCACATTCATGTTACAATATCTTAATAATTTAGCATTTTAGAATAATACACTTTTTCAGGTTTATGTCTTTTTATGTGAAATCTAAATTGGCCAAGTTTCATCTGAATGACAGTTAAGATCATTAAAAGATTTTAATTTAAAAAAGTTACAGACACTACATAAAACGGCATGCAACTGTATTAAGCAAATGTGTTTCTCTTTATCTGATAAAAATATAAATGTATATGCATATTAACTAAAAGAGAAGCATGGATCGGGATATACTGAAGAAGCATTAAGTAATATGAAAAATTGTGTTATATGATCCTATATGTATCATCTAGGTGAGATACGTTTTTGTTTTGGCCAATTGATTGTGACTAATCACTATTGCTCTCAAAGACACTCTGGACAAAATCCACCCACTCCTGCCCAGTCCTGCCCAGTCCCGAAGGATTTCCAACCAATACCTCCTGCTCCTGGAGTGATTCCCACCAATCTGGCTTTCAAATGAATTCCTGATTAATTCTTCCACAGACACTTTTAACCATTCCCACCCAATCCCAATGGAATTCTTTTTAATGCCACCCAAATTCCTAGGAATTTTCTCAGAAGGATTTCCACCCAATACTGTCCCTGGTGCTGAAATCACTTTAGTTGGATTTTTCCTAAATGAATTCCAACTAAACATATCCTTGCTCAAGATTTTGAGCAAAACATTTTTGATTGGTCTTATGGGATCTAAGTCCCAGTGGAATGATGTTGCTGAAGGATCCAGGGTTCAATGCAAATGTAATACTCATGGGGATTTTACTTACTCAGAAGTGTTCGAAGGGAAGAAAGGAATATGTTTCATCCACTATGTTGACCAATAAAATCAAACAGTAGGCGGGACATCAGACAGTAGGAAAGATTTTTTAAAAAAAGCGTTCCCCAGAGAAATTAGCCCCAAATTTAAGTAATTAAGTAAAACTGCAACGTAATACTTTTGTTAGTAACTAGTCATATAAAATGTCACTTTTACACATAGCAATGCAGAAATAGTAACATATTACTTTTGTTAGGAACTAGTGACACTATGTTATGCAAAGGTTCAGACTGGTGTAGCAGTAACATGGTTGCCCCTATCAATCGGAGATTAACTGATAGTTACAGTAGATGCTCATGCTCCATCTGTAACTGTACTCTTTAGCATGTGCTTACTTTTTGTCTTTGTATGGCAATTGGCAAATTGTATTTACTTAAAAGTAACACAGTAGTAATGTGTTTAGATAGTAACTATATACAGTAGAATTTAGATAATAACTAGTAATACTAATATATTAGTGTTATGCAAAAAGTAAAAAATAAAAGTAATGTATTACTTTCACTGAAAAGTAAGTAGTAATAGAAACTTGTTTCTTTTATTAATAACTAGGACAACACATCGTAAAATTAATGCAGGAATACCATATATTTTTACTGAAATTGTATTTAACATTTTACACACTATATTATTAATCATATAGATAAATCATTCATTGATTCATTCATTAATTTTTTATACCGTTTATCCTGTACAGGGTTCCAGGAAGCCCTGGAGCCTATCCCAGGAGACTTTGGGCACGAGGCAAGGCACACCATGGACAGGGTCCCAATAAAATGCATGGCACATACACACACACATACACACACATACGCAAATTAACCTAATCTGCATGTCTTTGGACCTTTCGAAGAAAACCAAAGTACCCAGAGCAAACCCACCAAGGGGACACAATCCTGGAGACAATGCTGATGACTACACTAATGTGTCCCCTAGTAATAAAGAAAATATATTATAATTGAATATATTATAACGATGGGTTACTTTTGTTCTTATGTATTGTAAGTTCGGGATAGTCTTCTCTGGGAAACGTTTTAGTCCTGCCTACTGTTAAATGTCCCCCATACTTTTTTATTTTAGTTGGTCCACATGATGGACGAATCACATTCCTTTCTGCCCTTAGAACACTTTTGAGTAAGTCACCACGAGCAACCTCAGGTGACTGTTTACTGTAGGTTGAATTATATATGGTCCTTCAATCTCCTTGTGGATTTCTTGTGGTTTGAGTTTATGTCAGTTTTCCTGGCACAGGCTCTGGATTTACTCTAATCCAGAAAATAATAAAATAAAATAAAAAATCAACTAATAAAAATTTTATATTGGGATGAAGACGTTAAACAAGCCTTTTAGTACTTTTACTTGATTTTATTAACAATATAGAAAAACATGAGTGTTTTGTAGTCTTGTAAGACTAATCACCAACCTATGCACTAACGATCTAACGATCTGTCAGTTTACTGTACACATTAACAGTCTTGTGCTTGATGTGAATCCCCTCTCCATCTCCATTACTATAATAAGAGTTGCTTATAAAGTAAAGCCGCCAGACTTACAATGCTCTTCGGTCTACTTATCAAGTCACTGCATGGTAATACAGCTGACGAAACTCAAGCTCATAATGTGGACTCAATAAAGTGACCTTTAATGGGTCTTGTTCTGAAGCGGAGCAGCTGTGTACGCTTTCTCATAGCGAGCCGCTTCATGTCTGATGGCCAACACTGAAATAATTTCTCCGCCGTCTTCGAGCCGAGGCGATGAGACAGTTTGCTTAACAGTGCAAATTCATGGCCCGTTAAAAAGATGTGACCTACATATTCAAAGCAAAGCTTACTCAGAAGTCCTGAGGATTTTATTTGCTTATGACTCTCAGAAAGTTTGTGCTTCATCTTGCTGCGTGTTTAGATCTCGGGCGCAACTGTTTGGTGAGAAACGAGAGACACTAGAGACACTTCAATCCTTTTTTTCCCGGAGACGGTCAATATTTATTACCAACACTGGTTCATTTCTAATTAATCATCTGATCCATGTGCCGTAAATCACATGTGAGCGTGGATAATTTGAACATATTCTTTTATTAAATGTGGTTCAACGCTGGATGCGGTTTAGTGTGTGGGAATGCAGTCATGCGTAGGATGGGTTTCAGAAGAGCACATGGCCTTTTAATCACCTCTTAACCTGCTGCAGCTGTCAAATATAGAGCCTTTTAAGTCTTATTCTATAAATAAGAGTATTAAAGGTCTGTTTACTGTCTCTTGTTTCTACTTATTTTAAAATTATGGGGTTTTTGGTTTGTTTTTTGAAGTTTCTTTAAAGTGCTTTTAAAACTTTGGCAGTTATAGACAGCGTGAGAGAGTTCATACTTTGGTGGTGATCAGTGTTGCCTCCAGTGTTCCACCTCCGGTCTGTGTGTGTGTGTGTCGGGGGAGAGTTTCCATGTTCTCCTTGTGCTTGGTGGGTTTCCGCCACTTAGTAAGTTCTCTAATTGTACTCTGTGGTCTGAATTGGCTAGCTAGGGTTGTTTTTACCATTGATTGATTGATTGATTGATTGATACAAACAATGTATGGCCAAAAATTGTGGAACACCTGGACATCACACCTATATCCCATTCCAGATTTTGATTTTGGAGGCTCTGAGATGCAGCTGGCGTTCCAGTTCATTCCAAAGTTGTTCAGTTTGCTTGAGGCCAGGGCGCTGTGCAGTAAACTCGAGTTCTTCGGAAAGGAAATTTTTATCCTTCAGAATACAAAGACATTCCATATAATTGTGTGCCATCAATGATCTGTTGGTTTGTGGATTTTATTCCTTTTGTGGGTTTCATTGTCGTTTTTCCCTTTCACATGACCCCTAGGTCACTTTACCGAAATTCCCTTTTCCAGACACAATACATTGCTCATATAGTATAATATAAAATCTCTATATATAGCACATTATTAAACTAGAGAATCAGGACATTTTGTTCTACAATCTTTCATCTTCTGCATGAAAGTGATTTTCGAAGCTGTAGGAGACAAAAAAAAAAAGAAAGATTTGTATTTAATTTCGAACACTTTTAAAGCAAAACCATCACTCTGCAGGGTTTTAAAGTTTCTAACGTGTAGGTGAGCTTGTTCTCCTCTAGTGTTCAGACTTCCCTGCTGCCATGGCAACAAGAAGCAACGTAAGTTTGGTGATGATGGTAATGAATGAATATAGTCTTATTTATTTGTCAGAATGTTTTAGGTTTACAAGTTCTTTGGAATGTTTATTGTTCATTAGTTTCATCCGGTTAGCATCTGACTTAACAGGAAGGATACTTTTAACATCAATTTTATCAGAAAAGGCCTGGGATTTACATGAAGTAAAAAATTGTCCTGCATCTTTTGAATAGCACAATCAAAGCGGTTCACGATTATCTAAACCGCAACGGCCATAATCAGCGTCAGGGTAAAAGAAACCTGAATCTTCTGAATAATATAATCAAGAGGATTCACGCTCATCAAGATCATACTCTCATGAGCACAGAGATATCTACATTAATAAAACCAGAACGTGCACCATTCCTGCAAAACTGATTGGGAAAAAAACAGGAACGAAATTAGAGCCCTGAGGGACACCAAGCATGCAAATCTGTATTTTCAATTTACTGAACATCTGAAAGGCTACATTTTCCTTTTCAAATGAGAAGATTGAGTTTTAAATTATTTAGCTCAGTGAATTTTTTTAATCAATTGTTACATGGCAGTACTATCAGGGGCTGACTTTGTTGTTTTCAGTAAAATTAATAGTAAAAGTTATGGTATTTTTAGTTAGACTTGGGTATAAATGCCAGAGTGACAGAGTGTGATTTCAAATATTTCATATTATTATTTAATTATATATTATATAATTATAATTATATAAATTAATTATCAAAAATGTTTGTTAATCTTTATTACATATATTTTTTTCCACTCTGACTGAAAATGTAATTTAAAAAAAGACTGAAAAAGTGTACAATTTTACTCATCATTCTACACTCTAAATAATTTTAGCAAAAAAAAAAAAAAAAGTGACAATTTATTACTATTATTATTATTATTATTATTATTTAACATTTTTATTTGCCTGGAAGAAAAATATATTATTTATTTTTAAAATGCATATATTTATTTATACTGTTTTTTTCATGCATATTTCCTATTGTTTTTACATAAAAAAAGATTTGTAGTAGTTTATCTGGTAGAGATCATCTACATTTACATATGATAAAGATGTATTTACTTTTTATCATATGTAAACTACTACTAATGTTATGGTTTCTAAACATCTATAGGACCATATATACACACGTGGACAAAATTGTTGGTACCCTTCGGTCAATGAAAGGAAAACTCACAATGGTCACAGAAATAACTTTAATCTGACAAAATTAATAATAAATAAGAATTCTATGAATGTTAACCAATGAAAGCCAGACATTGCTTTTCAACCATGCTTCAACGGAATTATTTTTAAAAAATGAACTCATGGAACAGGCCTGGACAAAAATGATGGTACCCCTAACTTAATAGTTTGTTGCACAACCTTTTGAGGCAATCACTGCAATCAAACGATTCCTGTAACTGTCAATGAGACTTCTGCACCTCTCTGCAGGTATTTTGGCCCACTCCTCATGAGCAAGCTGCTCCAGTTGTTTCCGGTTTGAAGGGTGCCTTTTCCAGACAGCATGTTTCAGCTCCTTCCAAAGATGCTCAATAGGATTGAGGTCAGGGCTCATAGAAGGCCACTTTAGAATAGTCCAATGTTTTCCTCTTAGCCATTCTTGGGTGTTTTTAGCTCTGTGTTTTGGGTCATTGTCCTGTTGCAAGACCCATGACCTGCGATTGAGACCCAGCTTTCTGACACTGGCCAGCACAGTTCTCTCTAGAATCCCTTGATAGTCTTGAGATTTCATTGTACCCTGCACAGATTCAAGACACCCTGTGCCAGATGCAGCAAAGCAGCCCCAGAACATAACAGAGCCTCCTCCATGTTTCACAGTAGGGACAGTGTTCTTTTCTTGATATGCTTCATTTTTCCGTCTGTGAACATAGAGCTGATGTGCCTTGGCAAACAGTTCCATTTTTGTCTCATCTGTCCATAGGACATTCTCCCAGAAGCTTTGTGGCTTGTCAACATGTAGTTTGGCATATTCCAGTCTGGCTTTTTTATGATTTGTTTTCAACAATGGTGTCCTCCTTGGTCGTCTCCCATGTAGTCCACTTTGGCTCAAACAACGACGGATGGTGCGATCTGACACTGATGTTCCTTGAGCATGAAGTTCACCTTGGATCTCTTTAGAAGTCTTTCTGGGCTCTTTTGTTACCATTCGGATTATCCGTCTCTTTGATTTCTCTTTCCTTCGCTTCCTCTGGTCCATGTTGAGTGTGTTACACATCATGTCATGAAACAACACAGTGACTACCTGGAGCCCTATATATAGGCCCACTGACTGATTGCAAGATTGTAGACACCTGTGATGCTAATTAGTGGACACACCTTGAATTAACATGTCCCTTTGGTCACATTATTTTCAGTATTTTCTAAGGGTACCATCATTTTTGTCCAGGCCTGTTCCATGAGTTTATTTTTTTAAATAATTCTGTTGAAGCATGGTTGAAAAGCAATGCATGACTTTCATTGGTTAACATTCATAGAATTTTTTTAAATAATTTTTTAGTTCTCTAATTGTACTCTGTGGTCTTAATTGGCTAGCTAGGGTTGTTATTATTATTGATTGATTGATTGATTGATACATACAATATATAGCCAAAAATTGTGGAACACCTGCACATCACACCCATATCCCATTCCAGATTTTTTCCTGAGATGTAGCTGGCGTTCCAGTTCATTCCAAAGTTGTTCAATTTGCTTGAGGCCAGGGCTCTGAGTTTTTCGTAAAGTAAATTTTTATCCTTCAGAATACAAAGACATTCCATATAATTGTGTGCCATCAGTGATCTGTTGGTTTGTGGATTTTGGTTTGTTGGTTTAAGGCTTTTTTTTGTTCCTACCAAAGTAGATCACTGTATTGCAACTATTTTGGCATTTCTCTGACTGCGATGCAAACATCTGACTTAAACAAATCGGCTAATAAGTAAGTTTGAAAGACAGCAAAAATGAAAGTCTGTGCTAGAACATGTGGCGATACGGAATAAAGCAGACAGACTTTGAGGGAAGCGTTATTCATCCAGAATGAAAGGTATGCATAATTTACATAAATTTTGGATTTATAATTTATTAAGACCCAAAATTTCTGAAATAAAAATTCCTGCTCCATTGCTCACGAAAATGTTCCGGTGCTCTCTGTGCACCGCAACGCTTCTCCAGGATCAGCAGCTTTAACACGAAGCTTAACGAAAGTGCTGAAGCTGTTTTGTGTACTTCAGAGGAAGATGGAAGATGGATGTGTTTAATGTACCCGTTCGTAACAGAAGAAAAAAATAATAATAAGGACAATCACGTCTCCTCAGGTAGAGCCAGCAATTATTTCTCGGCTGTGATCGCATGCAGTGACGGCTGAGGATGATATTAGACGTGAGACTGAAATCTAATATCTATCAATAGCTCGACAATGGAACTATTAGAGTTGAGCAATGCTTTATATCATGAGGGCTCGTGCTATCGAGGGTGTAATAAGAATTATGATGATGTTCGGAAAGCTGTCATACAAACACACACACACACACACATACACACGCACACACATTTGTGCGCATTTCAAGTCAAATACATAGCTGCATTCAGGATTTTTTATTGTTTTTCTTTTTAGTCTGTAACGCTGTCCCGGCTTGTCACTCTGGAGATCAGCCATTTATTCATACTACTGAGTTCTAAAAATTTTATTCCATATTCCATTATGTATTTGTCATTTATGCTTTCAGGTTGTCCACCTGTCCATCCAAGGTTCTCATTAGCGTGGTGTCTCAAAAGAATGTCTATGGAATTATCACTATAATGACAAGTTCAAAACAGGTTTTTAAAAAAAAAACAGGAAGGCGGCATCAAGGTCGAACATCTCTGAATGTGCTTTTCTTTAACAACTTCCTATTTGTTCACTCATGCAGTGCAAGTTCATGTGCAGAATCTCAAAACGTTTTTTCTATTAACTATCCATCCACTTTGCCATCATTCTGGGATCAGAGGTTGCAAGGGTTCATTAATTAATTCATCTTATCATGTCTACAGGGTCATGTGGGCCTGGAGCCTATCCCAGGAGACTTTGGGCATGAAGACAGGGTGCCAGTCCATCTAAGGGCACAGGCACATACACACACACACACACAGACAAAACGGGCAATTTGGGAATGCAAATTGAACAGTTGGATGAAACCGGAGTACCCGGAGAAAACCCACCAAGCACGATAGAACATGCAAACTCCATCAACAGACGAACCCCGAGATAGGACTCGAACTCTCTATCCTGGAGGTGCCAGGCCACAGTGCTCACCACTAATGAGGTTACAAACAATGGAGTATAAATACTTTATTACTGTATTTAGTATTTTTTGTATATCTGTAATTTACTTGAGTATTTTCCCTATGTCATATTTTTTACTTCTACTTTATGAAAAACCTGTACTTTTACTCCTTACCTTTCAGATGACGATCACACAAAAGTGCACAGATTTTTTTACACCATGCTGTAACCTACAGTCATGCCCAAAATTTGAGAATTACATAAATATTGGAAATTGGAAAAGTTGCTGCTTAAGTTTTTATAATAGGAATTTGCATATACTCCAGAATGTTATGAAGAGTGATCAGATGAATTGCATAGTCCTTCTTTGCCATGAAAATTAACTTAATCCCAAAAAAAACTTTCCATTGCATTTCATTGCTGTCATTAAAGGACCTGCTGAGATCATTTCAGTAATCGTCTTGTTAACTCAGGTGAGAATGTTGACGAGCACAAGACTGGAGATCATTATGTCAGGCTGATTGGTTTAGAATGGCAGACTTGACATGTTAAAAGGAGGGTGATGCTTGAAATCATTGTTCTTTCATTGTTAACCATGGTGACCTGCAAAGAAACGCGTGCAGCCATCATTGCGTTGCATAAAAATGGCTTCACAGGCAAGGATATTGTGGCTACTAAGATTGCACGTAAATCAACAATTTATAGGATCATCAAGAACTTCAAGGAAAGAGGTTCAATTCTTGTTAAGAAGGCTTCAGGGCGTCCAAGAAAGTCCAGCAAGCGCCAGGATTGTCTCCTAAAGAGGATTCAGCTGTGGGATCAGAGTGCCACCAGTGCAGAGCTTGCTCAGGAATGGCAGCAGGCAGGTGTGAGCGCATCTGCACGCACAGTGACGCAAAGACTTTTGGAAGATGGCCTGGAGTCAAGAAGGGCAGCAAAGAAGCCACTTCTGTCAAGCTCGGGTCTTGAACCCGGGTCTCCGGGGTGAGGGTTTTACCACTGAGCCACGGAGGGGATAGGGTTGGACCCAACTGAAACAGACTCAAGGCAGAAAGTCTCAGGCAAGGTAGATTTATTTTTAAATATATGAAAAAGTTCACAGGCAGCTTATCATCAACAAACGTTCTTCTCACTTAGAGGAATTAATAAAAAGAACTGAAAAAATAATAAACTCTTAAATGAAAGCCTCCACAAGGGGAGAAAACAACCAGGTAATGAACAATCAAGGCATAAAAAGACTGAGGAACTTACAACAAGAAACACTGAGTTATAGCCAGAAGTTCAGCAGGAGACACAGAGGAGGGACTCAAAAACCGAGTGAATAAGAGGGGAGAAAATGAACAGCTTAAATACACTGGGGGAAACAAGACACAGGTGATCTGAATAACTAATGAGAAAACACAACGAAGAACTTAGGCTAAGGGGAACACAAATGACCTCTAGAGGCCAGGGGGCAAACTACAGGAGGAGCAAAAAGGCTGACAACTTCTTTAAAAAAAAAACATCATGGACAGATTGATCTTCTGCAAAAAGTATGGCGAATGGACTGCTGAGGACTGGGGCAAAGTCATGTTCTCGGATGAAGCCTCTTTCCAATTGTTTGGGGCATCTGGAAAAAGGCTTGTCCGGAGAAGAAAAGGTGAGCGCTACCATCAGTCCTGTGTCATGCCAACAGTAAAGCATCCTGAGACCATTCATGTGTGGGGTTGCTTCTCATCCAAGGGAGTGGGCTCACTCACAATTTTGCCCAAAAAACACAGCCATGAGTAAAGTATGGTATCAAAACACCCTCCAACAGCAACTTCTTCCAACAATCCAACAACAGTTTGGTGAAGAACAATGCATTTTCCAGCACGATGGAACTGGAAACTCCCCAGATCTTAATCCCATTGAGAACTTGTGGTCAATCCTCAAGAGGTGGGTGGACAAACAAAAACCCACTAATTCTGACAAACTCCAAGAAGTGATTATGAAACAATGGGTTGCTATCAGTCAGGATTTGGCCCAGAAGTTGATTGAGAGCATGCCCAGTCGATTTGCAGAGGTCCTGAAAAAGAAGGGCCAACACTGCAAATACTGAATCTTTGCATAAATGTAATGTAATTGTCGATAAAAGACTTTGAAACGTATGAAGTGCTTGTAATCATATTTCAGTACATCACAGAAACAACTGAAACAAAGATCTAAAAGCAGTTTAGCAGCAAACTTTGTGAAAACTGATATTCGTGCCATTCTCAAAGTTTTTGGCCACGACTGTAATCTTATAGGCTCCTTTTAAGGCATCTTAAATTGGTAGGATTAGGTAACATACTGAGCAAACGAGTTGAGAAAACCTTTGGTTTGTGTTTCATGCCAATAACAACGTCTTATAATGTTTTGGCACGTCCTTACACCTTATTGTATTCTGTATGCTTGCAGTGTGTGTATATTTAATTGCATACACTACTCGCTTCATACAAAGCAGCAATAACAGCCACTGGCTAATTTACTGAAGAAATTAAAGACACTAACAATGCTGCCTGACCATTTGTTTAATTAATGTTAGATATTTTCATTATCAATAAGTCATGGTATTATATCCAGGACCTCCTTTCCATTAGCTTCTGTTAATTAGTTATTATATTTTTCATCTACCTTTGTAAAAATAAAAAAAAGAAAAGAAAATAAGCACATTTCTCTGGATAGATTTTTTTTCCCGAGGCCAACCACTACAGCACTATCTATTAGTCTATAGATTTATGTAGATAATCTATGTATTATCTACAGAAAAAACCTTGTGCACTGTCACTCCTCTCTGCCTAGCCAAGTCTAAAGCAACCAGTCAAATAATGAATATAATTTGTGTTCAAAGTTTTTAATCCATTGACCTAAACCATTTTATGTCTTGTAATGTCTACAATGTTTCATGAACTTGTAAGAAATCCGAATACAGGTGATGGATTATACATTTATTTATACATTACAGACAGTCCCCAACTTACGAACAAGTTCTGTTCCGGCAGCCCGTTTGTAAGTCTGATTTGTTCTTAAGTCCGACAAAGTGAGTCTTATAGGCCTTGACACAAATATACTGTACAATTTACAGTATACCAATTCCTTTGACTGAATCTCTGTCCTCTTTCCCGACACTTAAAAACCATAACTGCGCCTAAGGAAATGAATGTCAAATCTCAAATCTCACTGTAAATGTAACAGTGTTGTCCCTGCAGCTATGAATCACGAGAGGAATCCCGGATGCCATTTTGTCTCAGAGCTGTTTTCCACTGTATTGGACTGTGAACTCTGTTGTTGAGGATTTTTTGAAATTAGGATTATTTACCATCAGAACAGCTTTACAGGACAGACATTTTCTATCATCGTGCTCCCGGACTGATTCACTGAAACCAGTCGGGCGGATTCATTTCTCTGGCTCCCTTCAACAGATAAAATATACCGGAATTTAGACATTTTATACATTCACTTACACACTGAGAATATTGTATATAATTGTAAATATTACACACAATATAACTCGAATGTCCATAAGTTGGGGACTACCTGTATCCATTTAAACTTTCATTGTGTTAAAAAAAGACAAACATTTACTGTGGATTTCTATAGAAAACAACTCTCTACTAGACTCACACATTCATGTTATCAACAGCATCGACTTCAATTGTGATTAAAATACTTATATTCATGAGAAATTTCATATTATGAAATGCATTTTCCCCATAGAAAATAATGTAAATGTAAATAACTTACATTCTAGCCACCCAAAAATATTACCAATATTACCAATTTCCCACAGTATAATCATATTTGTTGCATATAAAAACGACCGAAGCATTTAGAAAAGACATGTAAATTAAGTGAAATATGAAATAAATAGTCATTAAACCTCAATTAACCTTAATTTATGATTCCTCTTGGCACCGGCTGCTTTAAAAGCCAAACTGAAAGCGGCTCCCTTTTCTTCTTGTCACCATCCTTGATTACATTCTTGGTGCTTTGTCTTTACTACATCGCTCGTAGGCTGAAAATACTTTGCATGCGGAGGCAAATTTCTTGCAAAATTTAATTCCTTAAGAGAAATATTCTTAATGCCGGGCGTTCGGATGCTGAGGTGCCCTTGTACTTTTGTACTTGAAGCACATTTTACTTGAGTTTTGAGTTTGTGTACTTCTGCCACCTCTGTCTAAAATCCACATTAGCAAAATATCTCAAGAATTACAATAACATTTACAGTCTTGACATTAAGCAGACACCCTTATCCAGATGAACCTACATTTATTTATTCATTATACAATTCTGAGCAGTTGAGGGCTGAAGGTTGAGAGTCTTGCTCAGTTTGAAACTGTGACCTTCCCATCAATAATCCAACGTCTTAACGACTCTATGACCCCTGTCCACTCTTGAACTAAACCTAGTGGTTGAATGTGTGCAGGGTTTATGTTCAATTATCCCGGCAACCAGCAGGTAAACTAATTTGAGTTTCTAGCTGATCCAAGCAGGATGAAGGTCACAGCAAGGTCACATGTCTGGAATAGTTTTCTTCAAAAGCTTCGCTCCTGCTTGGAGTATGTTCTAAAAGTATTTCTGCTGTATTTATATTTATGGTGCTAAGGAGATTTTTTTTTTTTTTTAATCATGCGTATTATTAGTGTAGCAGCGGTGGTTCAGGCGGTTGAGTCTCAGGCGGTCAAGGTGGAAGGTCAGGGGTCGTCTGCACGGTTAGGTCCTTAGGCAAGAGCCTTAACCCCGCCGCTTCATGCAAGTGACTTCCTAAGCCTGGTTGGAAAATGAGAGAGGTGCAACAGGAAGGGCATCTGGGGTAAAACATGTACCAGATCTTGGGGATCAAATGATCCGATTGGGTGACCCCTAGCGGTAAAATGGATAATTGGTATGTATCATTGGTAAAACTTGCCCCATAAGACTAAACTTTAGAGACTAAACCTGTTAAAAACTTTGAATAAAATAATTACAAACCATATTATCAAGGGCAAAAAATTTATTTAGGCCACTCCCACATCTGGTTTAAATCTGATTACAGACCTCAGCGAACATGATTCATAAAGTTTTCGTAAGCGAACGTTTTTGGAATGCAGATGGTCATTCGGCTTTGTCTTTCTCTGGAGTATACTCGATATTAATTTCCCCATGTGTTCACTAAATCATCTGTCACAGGGGACAGATCATCTCTGTACAATTACAAAGGATCCGACAAACAAATGAGGGAATAATACGAACCTGACAAGCTACTTTAAGCCGATCAGTTGTGCGGTCCCGTGTACCTGTTTGTGGACAGTTTGATAATTGCAGTGGGAGGATGGATAATAAACAGCACGCTGAGGTTACGCCGTCCCTCTGGGCTTTAGGTAATTTGTGGCATTAATTAATGTTTTCTAGCGTTAATGTTAACTGTCAGAGAATTAATGGGAGACAGCTCTCTCGCTAATGAACGTCCGGAAGAATGATGTCGCCCCTGGAAACAGCTGCGAGGTTCGTGTGTTCTGCTGTGGTCCTGAACCCGTGCATTTTTAGAAGAACTAGTATCTGTAATATAATCTATGAATTATGGCTTTAATTTGCTTTCAGATTTCACCGGAATGCATTCCCAAGGAAAAGAAATATGACGTCAGATTTATAATAGGCCATAAACATTTTGAGAACCGTTAAGCAATTGTGCATCAGCGAAACCGTTCCGCCAGAACATTTGGGATCTAAATCATATCCAGATCTGTAAGGAGCGCAGCCTCGTGGCCACGCCCGCATCTGTCAGGCCACTTAAATATTGACTGCGACTTCAGCACATGGCTTTAATGGCTCTGAGTTAAAGACAGCCCTGAGTTGAAACTCGAAGTGGGTCAGTGTGTGTTTTCTTCTTCGCCGGGCAGTACTGTAAATCATGCTACCGGTTCCACAGCCGTGATAGCCACAGGGGCCCAGGCGTGTGATTTATTCAGAAAATTCCAATGCAAGTAATAATAACACTAATAACACCAACATATTACTGGAGGATGACATTAAAGTGGGTCAGCTCTATAGGCCTGATTCAAGCGCTGAACCCAAGCAAGTCTTTAGAGACTCCAGACAGAGGGAGCGTCATCCATCAAAACCATCCTAAAATATAACCACTGAAATACAACATGTCCTCCTGAATAGTTTTTTTTTAAATAAATGAAGCTGAAAATGAAGACTTGAACACTTAGATGAAGGAATACTTATGACAATATCCGACTTTATGTCTACCCATTACCACCCCCTACTGAAGACAATAAAGATGTTTTTTCTTAGGAATATATAAAGAAAAGAAAGTTTAATAGAATATGAACGAATGATAAGAAAACAGATTACTTTTTTATTAGCAAAATAAAAAAATAAACATATGAATTGTTATTAAAAAATGTCTGTGTGCACAATAAAAAAATTAACAAATAAATAAATAAATAGATAAGAACAATACAGCATGTGACGACAAGAAGATGGAATGATAAAAAGAAAAAAATTTAAATAAAAAAATAGAAAAACACTGGAAGTCAGAAAAGAAAGAAACGTTAGGCAGAGATAAGACAAAGAAAAAAGAAAAGCATAAGGGATTTTTTAATAAAAAAAATGTAATATAAAGGAGAGAAAAGGATCAATATAATGCACATGGGCATTAATATATAAATAATAATAAATATATATATATATATATATATATATATATATATATATATATATATATATATATATATATATATATATATATATTTTAAAAGATAAATAGAATCTACAAATAATAAGAAAACTGACATCTTGTTTGCAAAACATAAACATATGAATCATTATTAAATGACAAATAAAAAAGAAAAGCATAAGGGAAAAAAATTTATAAAAATACAAATGAGAGGAAAGGATGAATACTGTGCATGTACCCCTGATATATATAAGGGAAAAAGTAAAGAAACTAAAAATACTGAAATAACACAAACGTTAAAAGAAACATGCAGAAATTAAAGTAGGAAATAGAAATAGAAATATGTTAAATATGGAAAACATTTTTTTGTCTTAGTGTTTAAGACTTCGTACAAACCTAATTATTTACTTTTAAAACCTACTGATTAAAGTGAAATATTTTAGGTGGGGGAAAAAAGTTAATTAGTGGGATTATAAACATGAACAGAGAATGAATTTAATTTTCTGCCAAAAACTGAGACTTTTTGGACTCGGGCCTGGCTTTTTTTTTTTTCTTTTGTCCTTTACTGTACCGCACATCAGCGTGGTTTTATATGCACATGAGATCACGCTGTGTCATCAATTATGGACGAGCTGTATTAGATTAACATTCCCTTGATATGCTTTTTTTTCTATTATGAAGGTCAAAGTGGATGTGATGCTCTATTTGACAACTAGTGCAAGACATGCTTCCATCTGTGAGAGTGTGTGTGTGTCAGTGTGTGTGTGTGTGTGTGTGGAAGTAGGATAGCTCACAGGAGAGCACTGTGTAAGAGATGACAAGCCCAATAGGATTACAGGGTGCAACAAACGGCCGACCTAAAGACGCTAAATAAATGGAGGGAAAAATGAACGGGGCTTAAATCGCTGTGATCTCCGTCGAAACAACGTCTCGGATCGGTTCTTCGCTCAGTCTCCAAGGCCCTTCATACTCATCAAGGTCATGTATGACTTTCCAGCATAGTTTTGTCTTTCACGTAGGTGTTAGGGATGGCTAATAAATCTCTCGGCCGTAAGGGAACGACGGAGAACCGCTCCACAGATTTGACACGGAGCGCTCACACGTAACCGAATGATCAGTCACCTGCAGCCATGGCAAATCTCGAGAAAATGCAATTTCATAAGACAGTGATGAGGTGCACAATATAATATAATAAGGCTCATACGCCATTTTTCATTTCGTTGCCTAACGCCTTTTTTTTTTTTTGCTTTGTAAAAGTCATTTGTGATGTGAATAAGGAAGGGAATGTTCGACTCTTTGCAGCTGTTTCCTCCCCAAAAAATAAATCCGCAGTGGAGCGGCGATAGATGGTTGACCCGTCACACCGTTATCATTAGGAACTCAATGAGGTCTCACCGACTCCGCCGTTATGTCATAAGGACAAGTGGAAAATTTGAGCAGTCAGAACAGGTTCGGCTATATCGCTCAGCCATATCACTCACTCATACCTCTGATTTTTGTTTTAACCATGGTACAGATTTCAGTTTTCATCTGAGCATGGAATTCGACCTGAAATCATGAATCATTGTGCCTCTTACCATCACATTCACTTCCAGTATTACCATCACCACCTCAATCACCACCATTACCATCATTGTCACCACTACCACTACATCACCTCCACCAACACCAGCATTATCACCACTATCACCATCACCTTCATCAACATCATCACCACTATAAACATCAGCACTGTAACAGGGCAGTGGTTGCTCAATCGGTTATGGCTGTGGTTCACTGGGTTACTGATCAGAAGGTTGGGGATTCAAGTCCCATCACCACCAAGATACGACTGTTAGGCCTTTTTCGGCAAAACTTTTATCCCTATCTGCTCCAGGTGGCACTGTATCCTGGCTGACCCAGCTTCCCAATTGGAATATCCAAAAAAAATATTTCACTATGTTGTGAGATTCATGTGACAAGTAATTGAATCGTTAATTATCATTAACCACCACAACCTTCAATACCATCACCACCACCACTATAACCATCACCGCCAGTACCATCACCACAACAGCCACAATCATCACCACCACCACCACTATCACTACTACAATCACCCTCATAATAACCACCAATATAACCACCACCATCACCATCACTATAACCATCACCATTACCACCATCGCAAGCACCACCAATATAACTACAATCACCACCACCACTATAATTATTACCACCAGTACCATCACCACCACCACTACAACCACCCTCACAATCACCACCAATATAACACCATCACCAATACCACCATCACAATCACTACCAATATAAACACAATCACCACCACCGATACCACCACTACACTTATTACCACCAGTACCATCACCACCACTATCACCACTACAACCACCCTCACAATCACCACCAATATAACCACCATCACCAATACCACCACCACAATCACCACCATCAGCAACACCATTCCCACCACCACCATCACCAACATCATCACCACCACCACCACCGCCAATATCACTAATATCACCACCAAACTAAACACCTTGAACAATAAACTCTTTCAAACAGGCAGCAACATTCAGTTGGAAATTATTCCGTTACATTGACTGAAATTTCTAATTTTCTAAACAATATTAAACCTGTTTCTTGTGTGGTACCTCAGGTATAACATAATTGCCTTTTCCACCATAACATGATGCACTGCATTTCATATTCATCCACTGAAACAAGTGTGGCAAGGCCAAATTAAACATTGAATTCATTCATCCATTTCTCTTTTTACATTTAATCAGGGACTATTTAAAAAAATGAATTCCTGTAAACAAAACCGAGAAAAACACAGAGGAAAAATGACTGCAGCTTGACATGTTTTACAGTAAACCTGGGTCTAAAGCTGAAAAGGTGACACATATAGAGATGTGACTTGGCTTTTTAGGACTTTCTAGTGTTTTTTTTTCACCCCTCAGATTTTCCCAAAACCCGGGAAAAACAGTCTGAAAAAGCAAACAGCATTTTCAGTCTAGGTGCTAATGATAGCATTTTCGCAGTTTATAGGGTTGGTTTCAACTCTAATGATGTCACCCACACACACAAACACAGAGTTACATGTTTCAGTTGGTCTTCAGACACACGTGGACAAAATTGTTGGTACCCAAGAAAAACTCACAATGGTCACATAAATAACTTTAATCTGACAAAAGTAATAATTAAAAAAAATTCTATGAATGTTAACCAATGAAAGTCAGACATTGCTTTTCAACCATGCTTCAACGGAATTAGTTTAAAAAAATGAACTCATGGAACAGGCCTGGACAAAAATGATGGTACCCCTAGAAAATACTGAAAATAATGTGACCAAAGGGACATGTTAATTCAAGGTGTGTCCACTAATTAGCATCACAGGTGTCTACAATCTTGTAATCAGTCAGTGGGCCTATATATAGGGCTCCAGGTAGTCACTGTGTTGTTTGGTGACATGGTATGTACCACACTCAACATGGACCAGTTGAAGCGAAGGAAAGAGTTGTCTCAGGAGGTTCGAAAGAAAATTATAGACAAGCATGTTAAAGGTAAAGGCTATAAGACCATAGCTAGATGTTCTAGAGTCCAGAAAGACTTCTAAAGAGATCCAAGGTGAACTTCATGCTCAAGGAACATCAGTGTCAGATCACACCATCCGTCGTTGTTTGAGCCAAAGTGGACTACATGGGAGACGACCAAGGAGGACACCAAAAAACTAGTTTTTTCTATGAACTTTTTATCAGATGTTTGAGTACTTAAGATGTATCTTGGGAAGAGAAAAACAAACAGCCTTATAAAAGTACATTTTCAGTTTATGCAACTGGAAAAATAAGTGTTATTCCCTTGTTCACTGAATTTGTAGGAATCCACCACAGTAGTCACCAAATCTCAGATATAGAAGTGAAATCATTCATTTCAGCCTCAGATCAGCCATAACACTTACTTACTTATACTCTATACTGCTTATCCCATGCAGGGTGACAGGAAGCCTGGAGTCTATTCTAGTGGACTCGAGGCACTATACAGGGTACACCCTGGATGGGGTACCAGTCCATCACATGTATTCACTCACACTCTATGGGTAACTTGGATATGGCAATAAATCTAATTAGATTAGATTACATTACATTACATTACATTCAACTTTATTGTCAGTGCACATGTAGGTACAAGGCAACGAAATACAGTTAGCATCCAACCAGAAGTGCATTTTTACAGTGCAGAATAATTTGCATATACAAATAGTATATAGTGAGGTAGATTGATTACAATGGTACAAATGAGCAAATGATTATAGGTGGTACAGTAAGGAAGGTATTGTATATCATGATAAAGATGGTTGTATTGTATACCATGATAAAGATCTGCATGCCTTAGGATCGTGGAGTGAAACCAGAGTACCTGAAGGAAACCCACCAAGCACTGGGGGAACATGCAAACTCCATGCACACAGACCCGAGGCAGGACTCGAACTCAAAGGTGCGAGGCCACAGTACTAACCACTGCATCACTCAAGGTCATTGGCAGTGAACCATTTGGTGCTGTTGGTTGTGAAGGCCAAATTTTTTGCCTCTATGGATCGGCCTTGTTTTGTCCAGTGGATCCCATGGGTGCTTGATCAGATTGGGATCCGGGTTTTTTTTTTTTTTTGCAAGCCCTTTACCTAGTTCCCTAATTTGTGACTACCTTGATTGTTTTGTCTCGGGATTTGTTTTGCATTGGCGTTTCTATGGCAATGCAGCACACAGGCTTGCCTTCAGTCCCCATAGGTTGGTGAGCCATGGGTGCCTGTGATCCTGTCATCAGTTTGCTGGCATAATTGAGAATCAAGGTTAATGTGTTAATTTTATTGCTAAGTATCTTGTCTGATGAGAAGCTTCAGAATCTGAATTGGCTAAATTTGTTTTTATGTATATGAATTTCTGTGCATGAGTCGACGGCGTAATAAACTTTTTATAGATGCCATATGCTGTATGATGAGATTGCATAACAAATAGAAATAATAAGATGGATGTAGAATGTGGAATGGAAATTTGCAAGCAGTAAATTGAAATACAACTGAAAAGAAAAGAGAAAAAAACTACCTAAAAGGTTGGTGAAGTGTGTGTGTGTGTGGACGCGTAGACAGATTACACACAGTGGAGAAAAGAAATAAATGGAGTGTACAAGCTGACTAAATACAGTAGGGTATCCTACATGCTGTCAAGGCAGACAGTGGTAGAAACAGAATATGTCATGCAGATCAGATAATGCACCCTAACTACTTTTGTGCCTTATATAATTCTAACACTTTCGCCATTATCGATGACTAGAGTCATAAACTTTCGAAAATATTGTATGGAACGTGACACCTATTTGTCAGGTGCGGACACGTTTTGCTTTAAATTACAGCTCCACGGCTACTAAAACCCATCGATTTGACTTCGTATGTCGACCCACGCTGCTGTCAGGCGAAATGTAATTAACGTGGTTTTGTTGCTGCTGACTGCAGCCCATCCCTCTCACAGTACAACTTTCACATTTATTTAATGAGCGTCCTCCTACATGACAGCCTGCTGTTGTGAGTTATGACCACGCGCTGCAGTCTTGTGGTTAAACTTTCACCGTGATATAATGACCACGCTCGCAAAAACATGACAGCTCTTGGCTTGTAATTAAAAGTCTGTGACTGGAGGACCGAACAGGGCTCCAAACAATGCTGTGTACCAGGGGGGAAAATGAGGCTGATGGAGCAGAGAGCCTGATCAGTGTAAAAGTGGAGTGTGGTACGTGCGATACAGTGTGTGATGACGGTGTGATGAGTTTAATCAGGCGCTTTTGGAGATTATGAATTGGAAGCGTATAGCTTTCTCTCTAAGATGATGTAGTGCAAATTGATAGTTGTGATAAGTTGATATGTTATAAGTAATCAGTGTAATCAGTGGACTTGTGAGAGGAAATTACATTTACAACAGTCAGTCATTCCGTACTGAATGATTTAGAGTTGTTGCAGTGCAGTTTGATTCATGCTTATATGAACATTTAAATTTTCAAAGGAAAAAAACATGTTAGTTTCCCTCCTTCATGAGAATGGACAACCACAAAGGCTACACCTTTCTTCACTGCAGCCAACTGCCCCCCCCCCCCCCCCCCCCCCCCCCACCCTTTCAGAAGGACTTACAGGTCCAAGGACAGGATTCCTTTAAGAAAACGTACAGGTACAGAGGATGATATTCCTTCAAGAGGACTTACAGGTACAGTACAAAGGACATTCCTCTTTCACGAGGACTTACAGGTACAGAGGACACACTCCTTCACAAAGACTTACAGGTCCAAGCACAGGATTCCTTCAGGAGGACAAGATTCCTTCACATACACTTACTGTATACATTCAAGGGCAGGATTCCTTCAAGAGGACTTAAAGGTACAGAGAACACACCTCCTTCACAAAGACTTAAAGGTACAGAGGACAAGATTCCTTCAAGAGGACTTACAGGTACAGAAAACACACCTCCTTCACTAGAACTTATAGGTACAAAGGATGTGCCCCCTTCACTAGGACTTACAGGTACAGAGGACATTCCTCTTTAATAAGAACTTACAGGTATAGAGAACACACCTCCTTCACAAAGACTTACAGGTACAGAGGACAGGATTCCTTCAAGAGGACTTACAGGTACAGAGAACACACTTCCTTCACTAGGACGTACAAGTACAAAGGATGTGCCCCTTCACAAGCCTTACAGGTACTGAGGACATGCCCTTACAGGGTTACAGGTACAGAGGACATGCCCCCTTCATGGAGACTTACTGTACAAGTACAGAAGACATGCCTCTATTATAAGGATTTACAGGTACAGAGGACATTGCTCTTTCATAAGGACTTGCAGGTACAGGACTTACAGGATTCCTTTAAGCGGACTTAAAGGTACAGAGGACAAACCTTCTTCACTAGGACTTACAGGTACAGAGGACATGCCCCCTCCACAAAGATTCTTCAAGAGGTACTGAAGACATGGCTACTTCACTGAGAAGTCAGGTAGAGAGACTACACCTGCTTCAATGCAGCCAACAGGTACTGAGGACATGCCTCCTTCACCAGGACTTACAGGTATACAAGACCCCCTTCAGTTAACAAGCCCACTTTACACAGAATGATAGGCACAGAGACCCCGCTTCCTTCAATAGGACTGATAGGCACAGAGGACACACGCCTCCCTCATTGCAACCAACAGGAACAGGGGCTTCGCTCAGCACGACAGATCCACAATTAAACACACATTTTAAAATGTAGGAAAGAATTGTTTCAAACAATTAAATTAAGACCCCACCTGATACTTCTAACTCACTCACCTTCTACTCTCTATTAAAAAAACTCTTTGGCACCTCTCTTACTCACCCTCAATGTCGGTTTTCTAGCATAAAAAAGAAGTCACACAGCCCACGTTCTCCAAGTTCTCCCTATATTTGTACAGTTACACAATCACACCACACACCACTACTAAAGGCGCACACACTGTATATTCTGGGTTTATTAAGTTTACAGAGATGCCAACACTGCTAACAAGAAAATTCTAGCAAGCAGAGGAGGAAAATAGAATTATACAGTACAACAAAACAACAACTCAGAAGCAGCCAGACTTTCTTTCGGTAGCATGTAGACTAACTGATCACGTGATACCAGCTCAGGAAGTTTGTTCTGGCGGCTGTGTACTTGGAGAGATTGTAGAGGTATGTTTTTTTTTTTCTCCCAGTATGTGCATCAAGCAACAGTTTTTTTTTTTTAACACAAAATATAATGAGATCTCACTGGTGTCTCTGGGTTTAATGATCCAGATGCTAAACGAAGCAGTGATTCGTTGTTGAAGCACAACACCATGAAACACTCGCCAGATAATGCAGTTTATGAGGCATATGGATCATCACAATGATATCACATGCGCCATCAGCATCTGTCACCCATACACATGATGTAAAGTTTAGAACTGACTTTAAATGCTGGTCTCAATATGCATCCCAGCTAGCGATCCTGCAAAAGAGGCTTTAATGCTTTCCGGCAGTCAAATGTCCGGATCACATGTCTGTTTGTCATTTTTTCCATCTCTTCTTCAATCCATGCTTCTCTTTGTACGTTGATAATTGAATCCAAGTTTTGGGAGCTAGCCATCATGTCAGTAATTACACTGCAGTCTGGGTGTAATTAATTTTACTGGTCCAGTTAATCAATTCATGATGAAAAGCGAGATTAAGCAGATAGTGTGTATGTGTGTGTCCCACACACACACATACACGTCTTTTACTTTTTTTTTTTTTTGGCCAAAAAAATAAAACCTTGAAGAATCTGTACTTTTTTAGTGGCTAGGAGCCCTGGTTCGGACTGTTTGATTTTAGATTAGGAGGCTGCCTTAAAGTTCTCATTACAGAAATGTGCAGAGTGCAATGGCGTAAAGGCACTCGCTTGACGTCATTGAAATAAATCAGTGCAAATCTACCAAGCTTTTGCTTCTAGGATTTCAGTGTAACAGACACTTTATATGATGTCATGTTGTGTGTACGTGTTTTTCACATTAAGCATTGCAGCTTGTTCTGCTTTTGTTCTTATTTCTCCATTTTTATGAGATGAGTGAGAGGATTTCCGGGTCTGTGTTAGAAGAGAGTTTGCTACACACATTTTCTTCATCTTTAACTTATTTCTTTGTAAATAAAATACAAATCTGCGTTCTGATTGGTTACAAGAATTCATTTAGAGACTAGAGGATTGAAATCATTTTTTAAATATCATCGTTATTAATCATTATTAAATACCAATGACATTACAAACCACCCATACAAATAATTGATGTATTTTTTTCGTAAGAATGTTAGTAAAGATGAGGATTACTTTGCTATTTATACAATTACCCTTTGGGATTAATAAAGTATTCTATCTATCTATCTATCTATCTATCTATCTATCTATCTATCTATCTATCTATCTATTATAATTGAGGATAGGTTTGTTCCAGCTGCGTGATAATTGGTCAGATCAAATGCATGAACAATACAAGCCAATCCAAAAGCATGGAAGTCAGAAAGTGATTCGTTGTGTCTTAGTGCAGTTTTACCAACGTTGTACACAATTTTATATTTTTTAAATATTAGTTTCAATGTAGGTCTAAAGTATATTCGTTTAAATTTATTTTTAATTAAGACTGTGGTTAATTATGATGATTATTTTGCTACTGTAACCTGTCTAGCAACTAAACAATGAACCAGAAATATATGAGTCACCAGGGATTGTTCAAGATCACACAATGAAAGTACTTTTTTTTTTTTTACTTTTAAACATTTTTATATTTCGTTCTTCATATTTCCCTTCAATGCTCCTAAAGATGGCACTATTTTAGCATTTACTTTCTGTTGTATCTTCTACTTAAAGATCCCATATAGTACTATTTCTTTAACAAGTAAACACCAGTCTCAGAGCTCTGCCAAAGTGAATGTGTTAATTTCTCTACCTGGTAATCTCTCCAGATAATGCATTTATCATACCTTAAACTTCCTTTATTTACATTATTACATTTCATGCATTTGGCTGACACTCTTATCCAGAGCGACTTACAAAAGTGCTTTGAAGTTTCCTTCATTATTTCACTTCACCTTTAAATGTGCCATTTCAGGGTCTATGTTAATGAGCTAGTCCTAAGCCACGCCCTTCAGGAAAACAACACAGCTGAGTAAGCTAAGTTTGGGGAGGGCATCTTCTTATATGAGGTCACAGTAAGGGGCTAATATGATTGTCTTGTTTAATTCAAAAACTGGGAAATACTTTTCTCTGACAATATTTTTTAAAAGTGAATTTTGCAAAATCTCTTAATATGCACTTTAACTAACAAGCCCTCTCACTCACTCATCATCCGTACTGCTTTATCCTGTAGGCAAGGTCACATGGGGTATTGAGCCTATTCCAAAAGACTTAGGGCACGAAGCGCCAATCCATCACAGGGCACACACACATGCTGTACATACACTCACACTATGAGCGATTCTTGAACTTTGGGAGGAAACCGGAGTACAGTACCTGGAAGAAACCCACCAAGAACTGGGAGACCATGCAAACTCCACACAGACCCCGAGGTGTGAATCGAACCCGGATCCTGGAAGTGCAAGGTAACAATACTAATCATTACACCACCGTGCAGCCTGGCTAACAAGCTCTCCATGTTATATTACTTTTACATTAGCTAATACCATACATCTTTGTTAATTGGTAACAAATCACAGGTGCTACAGTTCGTGTCTGGTGGTCTAGCGAAGAAATCAAATTTGTCTGCTCTGTGAAGGTCTGAAAGCCTGGATGTTACAGAAAAACTAAATCATAAACACTCTCCGGTTTCTTTCATCTCATGGTTTGAAAGCTGCCAAGTCCTTACTAATTATCTGTAATATGATAAAATAGCCGTGAAACTTATCTCTGCCTCGGTGACACGGCACACTGAGCGGCGGGCAAGATAGCAAAATGGATGGAGTCGCAGCTTTTATTGGCTTTTTATTAGGAAAGTAGAGGACAAGGAGAATCAGGCAGACTGCACTGTGTGTGTGTGTGTGTGTGTGTGTGTGTCCATGTGTGTGTTTCGTGTGAATAAATCTCCCTCCGTTCTAAAGATGAGAGGCAGCGTACTGAGTGCCTCCTGGCAGTTTTGTATTACCTGCTAAAATGAGCTGACATTTGCATTTGAAATCCTCCCCTCCTGCAAGGATACAATTAATTCTCAGACGCCTAATGCTATTTGCTCGCCAAAAATCTGTGACGTGTCATGCTCGGAATTCGGCCACTCCGCCGAAACACCTTTGACAGGGGCAAAATTTTTTCCTGCAGAAATATGTCAGATTTCCTATTAAGTCTGTTTAGGTGAGAGCTGTAGTGAGATATTGTCAGGCTGCACTGTAGTAGGTGTCAAAGTCGGCATGGAGAGGAGGAGGAGGCGGCGCTGGGCTCGATTTAGCCACAGCAAAAAAAAAGTGATGAAATAGGAGTGACATGTCAGAAAGCTTGAGCGCTGTTGTAAACATCTGCTATGAAACAATGCAATGTCTTAACCAGCCTGTTTCCAGGAGCTCAGAAATAATGTAAATAACATACGCGGGGCTGCACAGGCTGATGTATGATTTTAATAAACTGCAAACTCAGTCTAAAGTTTCAGGTATTAACCAATGGGGAATTGAACACCCTGAGGTCGGCATCAGGGCAACAAAGTTTTGATTGCTGTCACTTGTTAAACTCAAATCCTGTGGCTCTTCACACAGTGTTCATTTTTGATTGCTGGATTTCTCTTATAAGCCCTGTAATATGTGAAAGAACTGCTAATTACTTTTAATTGCAAAAAGAAATATTTTTATAACATACTGTATGAATATACAATTACAGCTCATTTATACTGTATAATCAGCCAAACAGCAGGCAGCCAAAACAACAACAAAAAAGCAACATTTTATTGTCAACTTTTCAGTTGATTTAGTCAATCGACTGTAGAACTGTAAAATTTGGGGGGGGGGTTTATCCATAAAGTTTACCATAACTGTACTTTATATAACCCTTGCCATTTTATCCTAAAGTGAGTTAGCCAAGTCTAGCCTTTATTCATCACATATACAGTACGTTACTGCACAGCAAAGTCCTTTATTCTTCGTATAGCCCAGCTTTAAATATTAGAAGGCTGAGGTCAGCCGCGGCAGCCCTGGAGCAGTCAGGGATAACATTATATATATTCTTAGTCTGGGGAACCTGGAAAGGTTCTCTGTAGAAGCCAAGCTAAGCACTATAATTTATCTATAAAACTTGTAAGGAAAATCCGAGGGTGAGTCAAAAATGAGCCGCAATGTTCTCATCAGCACTTTCTGTTCAAGCCGCCTGTCTCCGCCGTGCAGGTGTGAACGTGCTACATCAGTTCTTTTGTAACTGCGGTGCGAGCAAAAATTGACTTGTGATTTGCACTAAAGAAGAGCAGCGTGTAGTGATTTGTGTGCTGGTCTGAGGGTGTACCTGCTGCAGAAACAACTCACTGAAGAGCATTAACAGAAGCGTTTGGAATATCTGCCAACAAAAGTCACAAAGACACTCGGTTTTAGGAAGGTGAAAGTTTCTTAAAGAGAATCATTACTGGTGACAAGACACGGATTCCTCACTACGAGTCTGAGAGTAAACTGCAGAGTGTGGAACGGAAAATATCCTCAATTTTTATGCATGAGTATGAATTATAACGGCAAAAACATAAAACATAAACACTACACCCCTAAAAGGATTCTTCATCTCAGGAACCCTCAAAGGTTCTGTGTACTATAGATCTCAAGCTATTAACTCATAAAAAATAAAAAAAATGAACGAAAGCCTCCGAGTGGCGCAGTGATAAAGTGCTCGCCCTATCATCAGGAGATCGCGAGTTCGATTCCCGTCAGGTGGTTTGGAGGAAACATGGGATAGTCTTCGGCCCTCCTGACTGAGTGGTAGTAGTAGCCTTAATGTGGAGCCCCCTAGTGACGGGGAGGAATTGGACACGACTAAATTAGGGAGAAAATCTGAGAAAAAAAAATGGAAAGAGGAACATATTTTTTTATACAAGGATCTGGAGAAACCTTGAAAAAAGTTCTATGGAGAACCCTATAACAAAAGGTTTTATGTGGAACCTTAAACCACATCTCCTTAAATAAAACATAAAAAAAAATAAAACATCCAGCCATTTTATGAAGGTAGAATCCTTGACAAACACTTAAGTTCATACATGTTAGTGAAAAATGCTTATTAAAAGTTCATTTTTCGTTCTTTGAACCTTCTAGAGCAGAAACTGCACGCTTCTTTTGATTTATCGAACAGAACCGAGAACCCTGCTGAATCTCCAACTCAATCTGCACCTCTGAACAGATCACACAGGCGTTTTTAGAACATGCAGCCCTCTGTTGGAGAAATATCGCTGATGCCTCATGTTCAATAAATAATAAATAAATAAATAAATAAACAAACAAATAAACAGAACCAATGTCAGGGTGCTAAATAAAGTCGGCAGGGAGGGAACATGAAATTATTCGGCGGTTGTGATTCTGCACTTGGCTGCGTGTCAAAAATGTGTCAAGTCGATATTGATGCCCGCAACGGGAACCATAAATAGCGCCGAATATGAATTGCCTCCTGGCAGGATGAGGCTGCAAAAATCAAATCTACAGCAATCTGTGTGTGTGTGTGTGTGTGTGTGTGTGTGTGTGTGTGTGTGTGTGTGTGTGTGTGTGTGTGTGTGTGTGTGTGTGTGTGTGTGTGTGTTAGGTTATGGACTGAAATACCGTTTGTGTGTGTATGTGTGTGTGTGTGTGTGTGTGTGTGTGTGTGTGCTTGCGCATCATGTTGTCTGCTTCCATTAGACTCTATACTATTATTGGCAAGGCAGGAGTAGAGCATCAATAAATCTCACCGTCATCATCATGATGAAACAGCAGCATCACGTTGTAGGTTAATGTTATGGGTGTGTGTGTGTGTGTGCGCGTGTGTGTGTGTGTGTGTGTGTGTGTGTGAGAGAAAGAGATTGTGTGTGTGTCTTTCCAGTGTCTGTTTTTTTATCTTCTGCAGAATGGAGGAACACGTGGTTTGAGAGCTAACAAGGCAGCAGACCCAGTAAACAACAGCGTCACGCATGAATAATTGGACTAATCCATTAAATTATGCAAATGGATTCGAGTGCGTTGTGAACCGCGGAAGGAAGGGAAAAAAAATGTGATCATACGTTCCTCCAAGAGACGCAAGCGTGTTTTCATGACTATGTGATCCTGTGAAGAAAACGTATTAAAAAAAAACATATAAAAAAAAAAAATATATATATATATATATATATATATATATATATATATATATATATATAGCTTTCTAAATTTTTCAGATTATCTTCACCACAATCATCAACCAGGGAGTGAGGCCGAAGGCTATCACGTATTTCCTCTTCTTTCGTCCATCTTTTACACTCGGAGGATAACGCTATCTGTTCTTTCTGCTTGTGTGAGCTCACAGATGCCCATGATTGGCTAGTGCCACCCATAAACTCGCAATTCGAACTCACAATTTTGGAATCTGGGAAATGGTTCTTTGATTCGTATCTGTGGTCAAACTCTGTGGTTGTTCAACAGAACCCTACATGAGACTGTTTCACTATCAAAGACAAAAAAAAAAAAATCAATAATCTATCCAAAGAACACACAAGGAGCTTTCTAAAAGAATACATTATTAAACGGTAAAATGTTCTTTGATTTGGTTTCTGTAGGTGAATCATTTGTGGTTCTAGGACGAACGCTGAAACAATGTTTCCAAGCAGTGCTTAATAAACAATTTTCCTGGGTGTTTTCTTATGAAAAACAAAAAACGCTTTATGGTTCTACAAACCAAACTAAATAATCATTTGACTTGTAACCCTCAGGCAAATCCATACAGGTTCTGGCAGTATGGTGGCTTAGTGGCGATTCCTGCCTCAGTGTCTGTGTGCATGGAGTTTACATGTTCTCCCTGTGCTTGGTGGGTTTCTTCTGGGTACTCCGGTTTTCTCCCACAGTCTAAAAACATAAAGATTAGGTTAATTGCGTTCCCAATTGCCCATAGAGTGTGAATGCATGTGTGAATGTTTAAGACTAACACACATGGACAAAATTGTTGGTACCCTTCGGTCAATGAAAGAAAAACTCACAATGGTCACATAAATAACTTTAATCTGACAAAAGTAATAATTTAAAAAAATTCTATGAATGTTAACCAATGAAAGTCAGACATTGCTTTTCAACCATGCTTCAACGGAATTATTTTAAAAAATGAACTCATGGAACAGGCCTGGACAAAAATGATGGTACCCCTAGAAAATACTGAAAATAATGTTACCAAAGGGACATGTTAATTCAAGGTATGTCCACTAATTAGCATCACAGGTGTCTACAATCTTGTAATCAGTCAGTGGGCCTATATATAGGGCTCCAGGTAGTCACTGTGTTGTTTGGTGACATGGTATGTACCACACTCAACATGGACCAGAGGAAGCGAAGGAAAGAGTTGTCTCAGGAGATTCGAAAGAAAATTATAGACAAGCATGATAACGGTAAAGGCTATAAGACCATTTCCAAGCAGCTAGATGTTCCTGTGACTACAGTTGCACATATTATTCAGAAATTTAAGATCCATGGGACTGTAGCCAACCTCCCTGGACGTGGCCGCAGGAGGAAAATTGATGATTAATTTAGTCGTGTCCAATCAAAGAGACGGATAATCCAAATGGTAACAAAAGAGTCCAGAAAGACTTCTAAAGAGATCCAAGGTGAACTTCATGCTCAAGGAACATCAGTGACAGATCGCACCATCCGTCGTTGGTTGAGCCAAAGTGGACTACATGGGAGACAAGTAGGACACCATTGCTGAAAACAAATAATAAAAAAAGCCAGACTGGAATATGCCAAACTACATGTTGACAAGCCACAAAGCTTCTGGGAGAATGTCCTATGGACAGATGAGACAAAAATGGAACTTCAGCTCTATGTTCACAGATGGAAAAATGAAGCATATCAAGAAAAGAACACTGTCCCTACTGTGAAACATGAAGGAGGCTCTGTTATGTTCTGGGGCTGCTTTGCTGCATCTGGCACAGGGTGTCTTGAATCTGTGCAGGGTACAAAGAAATCTCAAGACTATCAAGGGATTCTAGAGAGAAATGTGCTGGCCAGTGTCAGAAAGCTGGGTCTCAGTCGCAGGTCATGGGTCTTGCAACAGGACAATGACCCAAAACACACAGCTACAAACACCCAAGAATGGCTAAGAGGAAAACATTGGACTATTCTAAAGTGGCCTTCTATGAGCCCTGACCTCAATCCTATTGAGCATCTTTGGAAGGAGCTGAAACATGCTGTCTGGAAAAGGCACCCTTCAAACCGGAAACAACTGGAGCAGCTTGCTCATGAGGAGTGGGCCGAAATACCTGCAGAGAGGTGCAGAAGTCTCATTGACAGTTACAGGAATCGTTTGATTGCAGTGATTGCCTCAAAAGGTTGTGCAACAAACTATTAAGTTAGGGGTACCATTATTTTTGTCCAGGCCTGTTCCATGAGTTCTTTTTTTTTTTATAATTCCGTTGAAGCATGGTTGAAAAGCAATGTCTGACTTTCATTGGTTAACATTCATACAATTCTTATTTATTATTACTTTTGTCAGATTAAAGTTATTTTTGTGACCATTGTGAGTTTTTCTTTCATTGACCGAAGGGTACCAACAATTTTGTCCACGTTTGTAAGGTCCCACCAAGGGTGTAAAATGGGAATAAATACAATGGAAAACACCATTGGCCTCCACGGTCCCTAGTTGGACTACAAAAGGTTACTACATAGAACCCTGAAAACTCTATTTTTGCTCCATTTATGAGAGAAGAAATCTTCTCCAGAGCTAAGGCTCCAGTGTGGTTCTGCTCTCATTCTCACATGTCCTAAAGACACACAGATGCTGAGTGGAATCTGAAATATCCTTTGCTTTGCGCTGTCATCTTGCTTTCGTTTTCCTCGCTTTCAACACCCGAGCAGTTATTGCTGCTGACGCTAATTTGGTTATCTCAGCTCTAGGCCATAACTTGGTGGTAGCGTTAAAGTATATGCACTGGTTCTCTCCCATATGGCGCTGTGCTCACATCCGAGGACCATTTTGTACAATCCAGATTGACCGCTTTCACTTTCCCCCCACTTCTCCAGGCACTGCGTTTCATTTTTCTGCGTCATCTGATCGATGCTGAAGTGAAGTGTTCGCTGTGCTTCTCGCTTCTTTTAATCGAGCCACTAGTTCTTCTTCTTTTCTTCTGCTCTTCTCTTTAAGATAAGATGATTTTCCCCCTCACGCTATACTGCTGACTAGCTAACTTTCCGTCTTGTAAATACTTTATGCACTTCAAGGGGATACGTCCTTATAATAAAGAGCAGATGAAAGCTAATTGGAGAGATTAGCATGACCTCATTTGCATAACGCTAACTCACCCTTGTGAAATTTTATTAATTATTAGGAGTGTTAGCATTACTACAACACTCGTGTCCTTTAAGGGTGGAATGAGTGCAAAAAGTTTTCTTTCTTAGCAAAAAAGAAAGAAAGAAAGAAAAAAAGAAAGAAAGAAATCCAGCTATATATGCAGTGTATACACTGATAGGATGAAGATCTCCTAAGTCATTTTGAAACCTTGATGGTTTCTGGAGAACCCTCCAACCCTCCAACAAGTTCTTAACCCTTTATAGAGCACTCATTCAAACTGTTAAAACCTTTTTTTTAAGACAATTTATTGCTCTTGTGGAGTTGCTCTGACCCAGTCGTCTAGACATCAACCATGTCAAAGTCGCTCAAATTCTTACACTATTTTTTTCTGCATTCAACACATCAACTTCAGGAAAGAAATGTTCAATTGCTGCCTAATATATCCCACCCACTTCTAGGTACCATTTTAATGAGATATTATAACTGCAGCTACTGTGACAAGGGCCAAATTGTGATGGCTAGAGAACAGGGTCAGACCAACTCTAAAACTATGCAGTGGTCAGGAATTACCTAAAGTGCTCCAAGGAAGGAAAATCAGCGAACATGCCACAGGGGCATGGGTGGCCAATGGTCATTAATGTATGTGGGAAGTGAAGGCTGACCGGGTTGCCTCAAATGAGAAAAAGGTTAATGCTGGTTCTGGTAGAAAGGAGTCGGAACACACGTGTCATTAGTGGTGCAGCACAGTGGTGTAGAAGTTAGCACTGTCACCTTGCACCTCCAAGCTCTGGATTGGATTTCCGCCTCTAGGTCTGTGTGCATAGAGTTTGCATGTTCTCACCATGCTTGGTGGGTTTCCTCTGAGTACTCCGGTTTCCTCCCACAGTCTAAAGACATGCATATTAGGCTAATTGGTGTTCCCAAAGTGCCTGTAGTGTGTGAATAAGTGTGTGAATGCCATAGTCAACAAATGTGAATAAAAGCAATGGTCAACATGGTCCCTAGTTGGACAACACAGGTTCCTAGATGGATAAATTATATATCAAGGACCTTCAACTGTCCTTACAGCAGAGATTAACAGCATCTCCTGATGTTTCTTTCAAGGAGGGCCCTATAAAGGCATATGGATTATTGCCTGTCATGGGTAAAAATTAAAAAAAATCCGTAATGTTTATTCATAAAAAAAACATTTAATAAACACTGATAAAGGTAAAGGCACATCTATTTAAGCATATAAATGTGCAAAAATAGAAAACTACAAATATACACAAAAAAACTAAAATATTCTAATGCCATGGGAGTTATTGTAAATATTGTAATTTTTTCTTCATATTTTGAAAAAAAAAATCATATTCCTAATTCTTTCATTGGAATTATTTTATTATTATTTCATTGTACTCCCTAGTTCAATTCATTTAACTGCAGAGAAATCTTTCTTTTTTCTGTCACAGGCAGTTGAATAAGCATTTCGCTGCATATCGTACTGTGTATGTCTGTACTGTATTTGACAAATAAATTTTTAATTATCAAATGTGGTTCATCACCCAATTTAGGGTTAAAGAAGCCAAATTCCATATTCATCCTAAGTATCCTTGATATACATTTTCCTAAGAATACACACTATCGTGAAAAATATATAATAATAATAATAATAATAATAATAACAATAATAATAAAAACTACCTCTCTACTGGAATTTTAGAGATGGCTCAAACAGATAAGGCTCTGGGTTACTGCTTGGAAGGTCAGGGGTTCAAACTCCAGCAGTGCTGTGGAGCCTTCGAGCAAGGCTCTTAACCCTATCTACTCCATGGATGCTGTAACCCTGTGTTCTGACCCCAGCTTCCTTACTGGGATATGTGGAAAAATCATTTCACTGTGTAAATAGTTTAATCTTAATTTGAGGAAAATAATGTGAAAGAATCAAACTTGAATGAAACTTCTACAACACTTAGAACCCCAGTTTAACCAAAGAACAGCTAAAAACCTCTATTTGTTCTGTTGCTGAATAGGATAAGTCTAGAAAGTCCTTTAAAGAGTGAACTAAATGCAGAGATTCAGAGACTACAGTTGCTATAGGTATGCCTAGTGTTAAAAATCACACGCACAAAAAACATTATTTAAACATCCAGTTCCTAATTAACTTCGCCGGCACAGGAGGGCGGAGACTAACAACATCTCCTGATGTTGCTCTGTTTGTTTAGAGGTCACCTAAGGACAAGAGGATATTGGAGGCTGATCTGTCCAGCAGCCTGTAAACTCATTTACAGTCGAGACACAGTGGTGTAGTGTACTAACTCCAAAACATGTGACAACACTGGCACAAGACATGCCAGCCTGCAGCATGCCAATAGCCTCTGCTTTGTTTGTTGTCTCACACAAGGCATTAAGGGAAGCATAAAAAAACAATAACAAGTGAATGTGGCTTTTGGCTTGTAGTGACCTTAATATTGACTGAGGGTCTTTTTAGAGGTGACTTGTGGAAAACACAGGCTGACAGTTACCATCATAAGACTAATACTTGCCATCCTGATTGCAACTTCAAACCAATCACAGGCTTTAGGAATCGTTTATTGTGGTATCCGAGGTGTTTTAACCCATTTAATACTGATCAGGAGCGGTTTAAATTGGTCGAAGCAAGCAGGATCGGTGGAACTCCTTTGGGAGATGGTGGGATTAGGGTTGCTGGGAGCAGATAGGATTGGCAGAATTTCTTGGTAGCAGTCAGCATTGTTTATAAATCCCTTTAGACCAACCTGGATTAATGAGAATTCCGTTTGGAGTCAACACGATGGGTCAGAAATCCTTTGGGACCAGACAAGACTGGTTACAATTTATATGGGAGATGGTGGCATTGTTCAGAATTTATTTGTGACCCGTCACATCAAATCAGCTATTATGTCGCATTTTAGCCGATTTGAGTTATCAATGTTTTCAGGTTCCTGGTTCAATAAGCTCCATTCATTTTGATACCAAGTTTATTACTGTATGTCAAGTCCGGTTACTGAGATATTGCCAGTGGTAATTTATTTACCAAGGAAAGCCTCATTTTGCCACCAGGATTTCCCAGCCACCCCTAAAAAGCAGCTAAACTTATGGCAAAAAATATATATAGAAAGGTTTCCTATCTCAACTGGAGTAACCAGATTGGTGCTTTAAATCAATCTTTAGGCATTCTCAATTCTGTTGAAGGATCAGGAAGATAATGTATTTATCAACTGATTTTTTCCCCCCGATTTTCTCCCTAATTTAGTTGTGTACAATTCCTCCCCGTCACTAGGGGGCTCGCACGTTAAGGCTACTACTACCACTCAGCCGGGAGGGCCGAAGACTATCACGAGTTTCCTCTGAACCACGTGACACCAGCCAACCGCCTCTTTTCAAACTGCTCGCTCATGCATCGTTGGGGGTGGCGTAACACACTTGGAGGACAGCGCTATCCGCTCCTTCCGCTTGTGTGAGTTCACAGACGCCCCTGATTGGCTGTAGAGCCGTGATTAATTTGGGAGCACAAAGTACCTCTCACCCCTCCCCTTGAGAGAGCTCGGCCAATCATCTCTCTCTAGCCCTCCGGCTGCGAGAGGTTACAGCATCACCCAGGAATCAAACTTGTGATCTCCGGGTGATAGGGCGAGAACTTTACTACTGCGCCACTCAGAGGCTATCAACTTTTTTGTTGTTGTTGCAAAAATAGCACATGTGCGACTTAATAATTGACTGGTTATGACAGGTTATAATTAGCAGAAGTTTGGAGTGGTCAGAATTGGATCATAGAGGATTGTTTAGAATTTGTATATGAGTAGACAGGATTGGGCAGAATTTGTTCTGGAGCAAACAGCATGGTTTAGAATTCCTTTCAGACCAGTTGAGAGTGGCCAGAATTCATCTGAGAGTGGGCACGATGGCTCAGAACTCCTTTTGGAGCAGGTTGGATTGGACAGAATTATTATTGGACTGGGCTGCCTTGACCAGAAGTCCTTTGGGAGCAGGACAGGGGATTAAACAGAAAGCACAAAGTACCAGAATTTAGTCAGAATTCCTACACACACACTTCTAGTACAAAATAACCATGGGTGAAAACGTACAGTAGCCTGGTATGGTCTGGTACTGCACTGAAAGTTTCACTGACAGTATGCAGTACTGGAAAGAGAGAACATGGGAGAGCAGCTGCCTGCCAAAACCCACATTCAAAACTTTCATCAAGAAAACACATCTGATAATGTTATGCCATCTTAATCAACACGCTGTCTCCTTAAAAACTGCTTCTAAGTCGTTCCGAATTGCATATAAACTGGCCATGTTGTGTTTCAATCATTCAATTACTGCTAATTAATGTGAGCACTAGCTTCCAACAGTCCAACAAGCTAACTAGCTTATAACTCAAGGCTGAATCCCAAATTCCTCTCTAACACCCTGAACAAGGGCACTACTTGGACTCATTCTGAACTTTGCTAGAAGTCGGCCATGTAAGAATCAGGCTAACATAGCCTCATGACTAGTTTATATCCCACAAAGTGTCAGCCTAATCATATATATTTCTAATTTTAAACTGAAACATGACATTGGATATGAATGTTTGCGCACCCATGCTGAAGAGAAGCAGAACATTTTCCAGAAGCTACAGCAGTGAACATAATTGTCAGTACATTTAAATCCACAGTATGTTTCAACATGTTTCATCCAGGGCAGTCCGGATTCTTGACATCTAAATAACACATCTTCTTTAACACACACCTGCTCAAATCAAAACGTTATAAACTGCAATAAAGTTTTAAGTTGTGACTGGTGTAGAAATGCAGCCTAAACGGTGTATAATGATGTTGCTATAATAGGTACAGTTTCTACCATTTTTAAGCGTTTTTTACAAATTAGAGCAGCGACGCAGCGCGGAGCTGGACTTTTACAACAATAAATCAGCGTTTCAGTGACACACTGGCCGGTTACTTCGCCTTAATTACTGCGAGTGATTTATTGTCGGATCCCAACGCTATTTATAACAAAACTAAAAAGTGACTTTCTGTTTACCTTTAAAATCAGCATGTAGTCTTTTTCTGGAATGCTTAATTACACGTTACAGTAAAAACAGTAATCACAAACATGAAGTTGTCCATTTTTCTTAATGAGCTCCCGCTACATTATATGAATAATTCATGACGCTGCTTTCTGTTTCTCTTTCCCCTCTGAGGGACCCGGAGATAATTTAATTACTTTTTCGTAGACTCCAGCCTCAAATAATGCAATTAGGTTTCATAAAGCACTTGGAATGCTAAAACTGTCATGGAGTGAGAGAGAGAGAGAGAGAGAGAGAGAGAGAGAGAGAGAGAGAGAGAGATTCTAGTGCACGCCCAATCAGCGTCCAGTGATGGGAAACTTACATAATTACTCAGCTTAGAGAAGTACACAGTGTAGAATCTGCTGCTTTCCAGAGTGGGTGTGATAACAAGGTTATTTGGGATGAAATACAATCAAACAGAAGGAAATAATATTGAAAAAAAAATGTATTTGATATTTCAGTATGGCATTGTTAGAAACACCATTGAAAAAAAAAAACGACAAAGGCAAAAAATAGGGACTCACAATCACAGGCTGGTTTCCTCCTGGCGCTCAGTTTGCTCCTGGCTGAGCAAGTTACTGTCTGGTTCTCTGGTTACCCCCTGGGTCTCAGTTTTTCCTCCTGGCTCATGGGTTTCCTCCTGGCTGTCCAGTTACTGTCTGGCTCTCTGGTTACCTCCTGGGTCTCTGGGTACATCCTGGCTATCCTGTTAATGCATGGCTCTCTTTTTTCCTCCTGGTTATCAGGTTTCCTCCTGGCTTTCTGGTTGCTGTCTGGCTCTCTGGTTACATCCTGACTTTTTGGGTACATCCTGGATATCAGGTTTCCTCCTGGCTGTCCAGTTCCTGTCTGGCTCTGTGGTTTACCTTGGCTCTGTGGTTCCCTCCTGGCTCTCCAGATACATCCTGGCTGTCTGGATACATCCTGGCTCTCTAGATACATTCTGGCTCTCAGGTTTCCTCCTGGCTGTCTGGTTACTGTCTGGCTCTCTGGTTAAATCATGACTCTCCAGTTGCCTCCTGGCTCTGTAATTACTGCGCGGCTCTCTGTTTTCCTCATGGCTCTTGGGTTTCTTCCTATCTGTCCAGTGACTGCCCAGCTTTCTGTGTAAATCCTGGCACTCCAGTTACTTGCTGACTCACTGGTCACCTCATGGCTCTCTGGTTACCTCCTGGCTCTCCAGTAGCTTTTCCAAGTTTCCTCCCAAAAACATGTAATTAGGTGGCTTGGCTACTGTAACCTGTCCCTAACTGTGATCACTGATGAATATGTCTTTTCCTGTCATGGTCCGTTCTCCCATTTAGGGTGTACTCCCACCTTACACGGTATTTCCTGTATAGAAAGGACTCTAGATTCATACATCCTTGACCAGGATAAAGTATTATCCAAAATAATGGTTGATTAATTAATTATATTGACCACACAGTCACCCACATTCTAGAAGCATCTTCAGAAAATCTTCTCCAGAAACCTGGCTGTCCAGTGCCTGCCTGGCTCTTTAGTTACCTCCTGGCTCTCTGGGTACATCCTGGCTCTCAGGTTTCCTCCTGGCTGTCTGGTTACTGTCTGGCTCTCTGGTTAAATCATGGCTCTCCAGTTGCCTCCTGGCTCTCTGGTTACTGGCTGGCTCTCTGTTTTCCTCATGGCTCTTGTGTTTCCTCCTAGTCCGTTGACTGCCTAGCTCTCTGTGTATATCCTGGCTCTCTAGTTACCTCCTGGCTCTATGGGTACATCCTGACTCTCCAAAGATGTTTCTAGCGTGTGTGTGAACGTGTAGTAAATATAATTAATTAATCAAGGTACTTCTAGCCAAGATAATTCTCAGGAATTCACAAACTGCTTTTCATGAGAATTGATTACTGATTTCAGGAGCTTTACCTAACGAGTAAGTAAAGTGTGTTTCATATCAAACACCCTTCAAAACAGCAATGTGACATACATCAAGCATGCTTTTGTTTTTCCTTGAGAACTCAGAAACTTTTTCCCCCATGAACATTCTCATAATGCAGGCATCTTTCCTGAGGAGACCCTAATCATTTTTGTGTGCTTGTATCTCAATAGTTTGTTTTCCCTTGTTAGGGTGTCTGCGCTATCACACTACACACCATTGTCCATGATGGATGTTTAGAATCGTAGAAGACGAGCCCCAAAGATTCTCAATTGTCTGAGGAAATACAGTCTCTGATGTACTTTCGTGATTCGGTGGTCTGTGTTAATATGCCATTGTAGTGCGCTACATTCCATTAGCCGCGAGGACGTCCTGGTTAACCTAAAGTGTTTTACAGAAACAGGAGCAGACACACGGGTCCAAAAAAACTGGTCCGTAGATGAGCGGAGAAGCAAAGCAGGTCTGGGTGTGCGTACGCTAGTGACACCATGCTAATGGATTTCGTAGCAGATGGTCAGGAATGACCAATGTGGATACGCAATCCCTAACTATGGCCTGTTATAATGTTCAACGAGCTGCTTCCCGTATTATTAACATGATCACAGAGGCATCAGCTCACACTGACAGGCAGTAATGCAGGCTTTCAACACGAGCTGTGACAGCCGTTTTTGACACTGGATAATTGCGTTAACTGCTGTGCCGAAATAAAATCAGATGACGGACTAAATGTAAGCGAATGCAGTCGGTGAACCGTATTCAATGTGTAAAGAAATGATCCTGAATGTAGATACAGCACAGTGGGGGGTCGAGTAGTGTCAGGTTTAAAGTTTAGCACTCTCGAGATTCGATGTCTAGCGTATGTTCCTGTGGCAGTGGTGGTGGGGGTAGTGGTGGTGGATGATCTTTTTGCCTGGTGGGGGTTAAAGAAAAATCTTTTTTTTTAATGCAGATAGTGAATTTCGGTTCCTTGAACTATTGTAACAGCATTTATAACTTTATTTCCAATGAACAAGGCAGCATGGTAGACTAGTGCTTAGCACTGTGCCCTCGCACCTCAAGGGTTGAGGGTTCGATTCCCGTCTGAGTGTGTAGAGTTTGCATATTTTCCGCATGCTTGGTGGGTTTCCTCCAGGTACTCCGGTTACACCCTCTATGTCCTATGCCCTATGATGGATTGGAACCCTGTCCGCCTTGTGCCCAAACTCTCCTATCTGGGGTAGGCACCAGGCCCCCCTGCGACCCTGTATACAGGATAAGTCGTATAGAAGATGAATGAAGGAATGTATTTATTACTTAATACAGTACATGTGGCAATACGTGGTGTTTCCCAAACTGTGCACCCCTAGTGGGCCGCAAGGGTACTGCAGGTACCTGCATAGACTGCATAGAATTTGTCTCTGTTCACAAATTCCTCCTTGGAACACAACCCAGCCACCATCATCCCAAGCTACCGCTGTCAGCTGAACAAAGGCATGAGTGCATCACAAATGATCAGTTTTTCTCACCTGATGAAAAAAATTTGTGCAAAGTAGAGTGACAAGCAAGGCTGAAAAGTATCATCCGAACAAATCTGTGTTTGTCAACATAGTGCTATGCCTGTGAACAAGAGCGTGGCATCTTTTTTGTGCTTTTTCATGCTTTTTGTGCAATTGTGCAGCGGAGAAAAAAAACGTATCTCTCTGGATAGATATTTAATAAAACCGTCTGCCAGGAACCAAAAAAAGAGAGAAAAACCCTGAAGGAGAATTACCCAGTGTTATTATGGAAGAGGACTCTCCTTCCAAACACTAATCTCCTCCTCACCCGTCTTCCTCTCCTTCATTCCTTTACATCAGTGAGTCTCCCTAAGAAAGGTGCCTTAACAGTACATATACATGTGAAAAATGAAGTGTTCGCTCTCTACTGTGCAGCTTTTTTTTTTTATTTAGTGTTGGATTATTTTTGCATAATTAAGGCTGTTCCAGACTTTGTGTTTTTATTTTGTGATATAATAACATGCATAGTGATAGGGAATGGATTAATTCTATTTAAATGTATTCCTATGGAAAAAATCAGAATCGACCGAAACAGAATTTAGAAATGAATTACGTTCGTGAATCAAGGTGCCACTGTATATAGATATACAGTATATGAGATTTAGGTTTAATACAATAAGTATGTTGACACACATAAGGAATTTGATTCCTGCTGTTTATATATACAGTATATGACACAATCATGTAATTTAATTTTTGTGTTTGTTTGTTTTTTAGTCTCATGTCTTGATCAGAGTTTTGATTAAAGGTTTACATGAGCTGCAGAAGATTTCAGATTTCAAATCAGGCCATGATATTCTTAAGTTTGGCCATATAATTTCACGGGTGATAAACTGATCACTGTTGTTGTTGCTTTTTTCTCCAGTTCTGATATGTAAACAGGCAGTTGCACCAAATAATTTTTGAATAATAATTATTTTATAAAACTGGATTTGATCAGGTGGCACGGTGGTGTAGTGTAGTGGTTAGCACTGTCGCCTTGCACCGCCAGGGTCCGGGTTCGATCCCCGGCCAAGCTCGATTCCCGTCTCTGTGTGCATAGAGTTTGCATGTTCTCCCTGTGCTTGGTGGGTTTCCTCCGGGTACTCCGGTTTCCTCCCACAGTCCAAGGACATGTAGGTTAGGCTAATTGGTGTTCCCAAAATTGCCTGTAGTGAGTGAGTGTATGTGTCTGTGCCCTGCGATGGAGTGGCACCGTGTCCAGGGTGTACCCTAAGTCTCCTGGCCCCCTGTGACCCTGAATACAGGATTAAGTGGTATAGATGATGAGTGAGTGAGTGCGTGGATTTGATCAAATTATGCCTTTCCATAAGGAGACATATTTAATGTTGTCATACTTATTTCTTCTTTATTAAAAAAAAAAAAAAAGAACCTAACATGCCAGGTCTGTGACATAAACAGATTACAACATGAACCACGAGGAAATCTGTATCACTGATTTATTGCACTGATGGAGTCTCCAGGGTTAGCTACAGGGAGTTTTTTTCCTCCACGTGAAAGTCTTTACGGAAAACTAATAAAGGAAAGCCTTGCTATAATACGCGTGAGAAGAAGAATGTGTATAGAAGATTAAATGGAACTCGAAACAGATAAAAAAAAACACTGTTGTGCGATAACAGTGAATCTGTTTCATTGTGATTATTTTCCGATAACAGCACAACATGGAGAGTTTTTCTTGTGATGTGATTTGGAATATAAATTCACTTCGTTGTTTCAAGCTCCACTTGCTCCTGTCTTGTCTGCCTGCAGTCTGAGTATATGAGTAAGGACGACTGATGAGGATGTGGAGTTTACCCTGGGTGCTTGTGTTTGTGGGGTTTTTTTTGTTTGTTTGTTTTAAAGTGGATTTGAAGCACGGGTTTTTTCTATAAAGAAAGTCAGAAATTGCATCCAACTGCCTCCGGCTCACGCTCGTTACATGACACTGGTCTTATGGCAGGCTTAGCGGACAAACGCGAGTGTTTCATGCCAAGTTCACTTAAAAACCGCCCTGAATTCAGTACAGGGGGAAAAATATAAGAAAAGCCTGAAGAGGAAGTAAGGAACTGCAGAGAAGTGGAGAGAGAGAGAGGAATGAGTGAACTAGCCTCTGGCCGTGTTGTAGCTCTTGCTGCCATCTCATGCTTCATTAGTTTTCAGCCATTATGAACAATATTTGTCATCCACTTCGGCCCCCGGAGCTGTTAGTTTACAAGCCACCTGATAGAAATAAGTACAAGACTTCGCATGGAATTACACGTGTCTCGCCTTTCCTCCGTTTCCAACAAATTTCTGATTCTCACGTTACATCAACGCTTTGTTGGTTTTTAGCGCCTATATCCCGCGTATCCCGTGGCCATGTCGCCACTTCAGTGCTGTGAACATTACAGAGAGCGATTTCTCAAATTAAAAGCCTAACTATCCGTAATAACTGTTTACGCTCTGGGTTAGAAAGAGCAGCGCTGACATTAAATACCAACAAGTACGTGCTGAAGTGTTTTATTCCTCTTATTCAGCAGCAATTTGTCAACCATACAATGTAATCATTCATTAAAGACCAATGCTTCATTACATTTTAATAACTTACAACATTTCGTTCAACAACTATGGTAAGTTCACGCTGCAATGCGTCAATCCTATTGGATGATTCTCATCAAAAGTGTTTAACTTTTAATTTTTCATTTAAAGCAAGTCTTCAAGCCATGTAGAGATTCATTCTATTGCACTTAAAAAGTTAATCATGTCATGATTGTAAACTTTGACGTAGTATAATTGTTAATAATATTTTTAAAAAATACATACACACACATATTGTCTATTTACAAAACATACCCTAATAGAATTTTTTTCTTTTTTTATTTCTGTCACGGTTTGTGTAAGGTGCCACACATCCCCTATCAGGCGATCGCCAGCGCTCTGCCTTCGCATCATCGATTCACTAATCAGATAAATGCCCTGCCGGAAGCTGTTCCGAGTTTATTTTCATCCTTCGAATGTGTAAAACCGAGCAGGAAATAAAAACAATTGATCAGCCTGAACGCGATAACAGATGGCGACCAACTGTTCCCCGGATTCGCGGCATAAGTCGGGACCGTGGCGAGGCACGCAACAGATGATCAATAAGACAGAAAAGCCATTATTACTTCAGCTCACAAGATTATCTACTTTCACAGTGTATATCTTGTCTCCCCTGCAAATTGATTGAGAAATCCAATTAAAGCTGTCCCTTGGAGTTGTTTACGAGTTATGAAGATGTATGTCTTCCAATGTTGCGGCTGGGGTTTTTTTTTTTTGTTTTGTTTTTTGCCCCACTCTCCTGGATTTATACACTTCTCCTCCGATACGCTGACTCGCACAAGGAGGTAACGTTATCAGTCACAGCAGCATCCGCTTACTGAAAATTACGTCCGGATTAAATTGCTATGCTAAATATGGTTTTATTAGGAAGTGTGTAAATAATGTCCTAACCTTGACATGTTGTCCTTTTGGAGTCACATGACATCAGTCACAATAGCGAGCGGCGGAAAAACCGTTAACCGTCGCTAGGCTACTGTGTATTTTCGATAATAATTACAGTCGAGGTTTATTTCGCATAAAAAAATTATAGAAAGATTACCTGATGATCAAATATTGACCTACTGGATTACCTGATTGTTAATAATCTGATTGTTCTTTATCTGTGTTGCCACACAGATAAAAGAGTAACCTAGCTATTGCTAGCTAGCAGTATGTCGTGGTGCATACTTTGTAACTTATGCATTTTAACATTTATTTGTTATCATAACTTGATGACATCAGACACTGTTTAATTATGTGATTCCTCCAGGATTTGGTGGTGTTTACTAGCATTTGTGACATTTCATATTTCAAATAACTAACTGTCAAAGAAATCACATTCTGTAAGGTTGAGTATCTGACGCCTTGTTGTGCAGGTGTTTGTTTACATTGAGACAGTAGCGCATCAGTAGCTTATTTTAAAGTAGACTATTAAAGCCGACACATTACTGTTCATAACATCACTTTTACTCAACATTTTGATTTTAGCGCTCTCACCTTGGACTGCTGCAGATATGTTTGCTCTAATCTACAGTAATCTTATAGTGGCGTTCCACATTATCGCTTGTTATTAGAGCCATCGATTTGGACCATATGAGACAAACTGATTTTAAACTTCCAACATGAAGTATAAACATTCAGCGATCTGTCCATACATCTTTGAAGATTGAATTAATTGATTGGCTCTATTGTGTGACGCGTATAGCCACACCCACCTCAAAGGAAAAGCATAATATTCATTCAAAAAATATGTTAGATGCTGTGACATAATCTGGCACATAACTGCTCATAACTTCCCTTCTACTTAACATTTTGTGTTTGGTTTTGTCGCAGATTTAACTTCAGGCAAATAAAGTAAAGCCTTTATTTTGTCACATATACATTACAGCGAAATTCCTTCTTCGCATATCACAGTGTAACTGGGGTCAGAGTGCAGGGTCAGCCATGGTACAGCACCCCTGGAGCAGTTAGGGTTAAATGCCTTGCTCAAGGGCCCAACAATGGCAACCTGGCTGAGCTGGGAACCGAACTGCCGATCTTCCGATTAGTAACGCAGTGCCTTAGCCCTCTGAGCCACCACTGCCCCCTTTACTGACTTGCAAAGTTTCATAAAATTCTTTCTGGACAGTTTTGTGTGGTGCTGTGACAAAATCTGGCTGGACAGACATACAGATACATAGACAGAAAATTTTTTGAGACTGGTTTCAGGTCCTCCAATGTAAGAAACGTAAAGATATCATTGAAAGAGCGAGTTCTGACCAACATACAGACAAAACACTTCTTTTATTCATGTACAGTAGTTAACCTGACTTACTTCCTCTTAAGGAGATATTATGCATGAAATTTGGTACACATGTGGCGTTTTACTAAATGTCATGTCACTAAATGGCATGCCTTGGCATCACAAATAATGAAAAAATTCTGATTTTGCATTTGTCTTCAGGGAAGTTTCATCCAGTGTTTAGACAAAGTTAGCAAAGAGACGACCACTGGAATGTTTTAACTCGGTGCAACGCAAGCAGACGTCACCGAATGGTTTGGAGTTTCCAGGAATACCATTTCCAGGCTGTTGAACAAATTCCCAACATCTGGTTACACTGAATGAATTTGGATGTTTCCCAGCCAAACAGGGGGTGAACATTAATGCAAGCAGAACAGTTATATTTATTTTGAAGCAATTTCACAATTAATACTGATGTTTTCCCCTACTTTAGAAGCTAAGTGTAATCTCAGTTAAAAGTATTTCAGTTCCAGGTTGCAACACACCAAAATGTGGAAAAGGCCAAGGGGGGTGAAAACTTATGCAAGCCACAGTATAATTAAATTTCATGGTCAGTGCTCACGCTGTTGTGCATTTTGAAACCCGATCAGTTGCAAATTCTCATCTCGCTTTCCAAGTCATGACAGAGTTTCTCTCCGACGCTGAATGAATCGTTGGACGTTAGAGGTTGCGTTACTTTGGAAAGAGATTAGCATTTCCAATATCCTCTTCTAAGATACATTGTGGAAATAAATAAGAATTTTTTTTTACTCATTTTAGTAACAGCGTGTGAAGAGTGAAGAGTGAGGATCTGGATCGGCACTGGGGTGTAACTCAGATTGGAAAACTGGATTAAAATCAACATTCACCACTTTACATTCAGCCGGGATGAGCGATCGTCTACAGGGCGCTTGGATACGGGTACTAATCCAAATCGCAAAGCTACAGTAGCTGCTTGCTGCATTCTTAACGTGAAGCTTACTTTTTCTTTGCCCCAGCTTGAAACAGGATGAGACTTGATGATAGATTATAGGTAGTGGCCTTTAACAGAATAACAGCAATCTTTTTCTCATGATAAAAAAAAATTACCTTTTCAGAAGCAAAGAAAACATTGGACTGGAACTGGGTTAAGAACAGTCACATTATTAAAACCTGGATGTATAGAAATGAAACATTAACTTCACAGGAGAAATGGCATTTCAAAAAATAATAAATAGGGATCACTTAAACTCTTGGTGAAGAAAACAACAGTAAAAATCAGAGCTATGTTTAACAGTGAACGTAAGAGCATTCCCATACACACAAACATAATGTGATGAGAACTCACAGGATTGGGACTAAACAGCTGTGTGTCCATAAGAAAACCACTTGTTTATGAGACTTATCAGAAAAAAAAGGCTTCAGTTTGCTAGGGAGCATAAAGACTGACGTTGGAAAAAGGTCATGTGACCTGATGAGTTCAGACTGATCCAGAGTGATGGGCGTGTCAGGGTAAGAAGGGAAGCGCACAAAGCGATGCTCCCATCATGCATAGTGTCCACTGTACAAGCCTCTGGAGACAGTGTTATGATCTCGGGTTGCTTCGGTTGCAACCGCACCACCTTACGTAGCATCTAAGAGATAATATCTTGAATCAAGTCTTAGTTAAAGAAATATTGGTGAAATTATAACATTTTCAGCATTGAGGTGCTTGTTTAAGGATTACAGAAGGGGTCTCAGATAGTTCAGGCTATGGATTACTGATCAGAAGGTTGGAGTTTCAAGCACCAGCTCCACCAGGTTTCCACCATTGGGCCTTTCGTCCCTAATACCATCTGCTCCAGGGGTGACCCTGTATCGTGGCTGACCCTGCACTCTGACCCCAGACCCCCATGCTGGGATATGAGAAGAAAGAATTTCACTATGTACAGTAGTAATGTATATGTGAAAAATAAAGGCTTAACTTAAAGATAAGTCTAAAAAAGTACAATGTCATGTATGTAAACATTTAAATGATTAATTAAATAACTACTAAATATATAACTAAAGACATGCTCACTCATTCACTCATCACCTATACCGTTAATCCTGTATTCAGGGTCACGGGGGGCCTGGAGCCTATCCCAGGAGACTTAGGGCATGAGGCAGGGTACACCCTGGACAGGGTGCCAATCCATCACAGGGCACACACACATATACACACTCCGGCCAATTAACCTAATCTACATGTCTTTGGACTGTGGGAGGAAACCGGAGTACCCAGAGGAAACCCACCAAGCACAGGGAGAACATGCAAACTCCATGCACACAGAGATGGGAACCTGGACCCTGGAGGTCCAAGGCGACAGTGCTAACCATTACACCACCCTAAAGACATGCTGTTGTTGGGAATTAATCAACTCCACCTTCATCACCATCTCATAAGATGGTTTACTTTTACAAAGTTAAGACACAATCTGTGTAGGCGCCAAATATTTTTGTTAACCTCCTGCCTATAAATGTTAAATAAACTGTGAAATATTGATGTCTATGTATATTTTAAGCTTAAAATATGTTGTTTTTAACGGTTAGGGTTATGAGGTCTGTCCACCACGTACAATTTCAACCCAAGCCACTAGAGGGCACCCACACTCGTGATTTTTTAAATATTTTTCTTCTCTTCTCTCACTTCCTGTCTATGTTTGTTTGTTGTTTCCTAATTAGTCACCTAATTTAAGTTCAGCTAGCCTTCAATTTCAATTCACTTAAAGAGTTAGAGTTACCTATTCTCCTTTTTCTGTCTCACATAGATTTGTGTTTTCCTGTTGTTGTTTTTTGTTTGTTTGTTTGTTTGTTTGTTTTTTTGCAGTGGCAGAAAGGTTTTTGTTTTTTTCTGCCCTTGCATCCTGCATTCTTGCATTTTGTGCCAAAGTCAGCATCGCCGCTTAAGATTATTGTTAATGTTAGTGTTCAGCTAGATAATCGCTAACAACAATGCAAGTAACGCTAACGCTAGTGAAGAGCCTTTACGCTTTTTGAAAAAAAAATAATTCAGCATAGACCAACATATTTCCTTTGCTGTTTGTTAGCATCCACACACTCTTTAGCATTCAAGTTGCTAAAAGCACCGTATGATAAATAATAAGGGATATTAGCGATGACTTTAGTAATGAGCCGTGTTAAGGTGGGTGTTGTTTTGTGTTTGATGTGTTTGAGTGGAAAAGTTGAAAACTAGGTAATGGCGTTGCTTTAATAAAAAGCCATAAAATATGTCCTTGCTGTTACTCGCGCCATTTTGTCGAGCTACGCTTTTGGAGTAGCAGCTTACCTAGCATATTTAATACCTTTTTTTTCCCCCAACGCTGGTGACTGCAATTAAATATCTCGATTGTATTTTCTGGCTTTAAGTTGATGCAGCACAGCGACATGTACCACAAGCTCCATCTTCCCAGACCTCAGTGACAACCTCACAGGTTGGACGAGGAAAGGATTTCATGTTGCCGGAGGTGAGTCATTGCGGGGGAACGCTGGGAGACTTTGATCACTGAGAGAGTAGTTTAAAGCCATTAAACTAAGCCATTACTGCCCTGTTTTAGGAGAGAGTATGAAAAGTCTCGGCTGGATGGCCTGCTCCGTTCTGCAGGGGCTAGAGCCTGGTGTTATTGAAAAGCTTTCTAAGCTTTCAAAAGAGGCTAACCTTGATAATAACTGCCTCATGTGGTGACAGGAACGGCGCCATATGGAGGCTTCCGTATAACATGCAGAAGTTTTCTGAGAATTTTTTTTTTTTGTTATTTAAGGAGATAAATGGATGTGCGTCGTATACAGTTCGAACGTAGCTGCAATGCATTCTGGGACTATGCGTCGAGCGTTTGCGTCCGGGGTCTCCAGATTGATTTCTCGATGTAAATGTCATTTTAACAAAAACGACACACAAATTGTCGCAGGGATAATAAAAAACACACACATCCCTAGAATCACAACGCGACGGAATTGGTTCGAGGATAAATGTTTGCTTTAACATGTAAAGCTTCAGCATTATGGTTCCACAGTGTGCAATAAAATGCATGAAAAATCTAGTTTACTCTCTTGCTTTTCTATCTAATGTTTATCGCTTGTCACATTACAGACTCCCGCCACATGGCCTGCGTCCTACAAGCGTCCCACACAAACCGAGGAAACGAGGAACATTTTGGACATTTGGACAGATGCCTGAATCCGAGAAGGCGTTTTCAGAAAATCACCAGGGGGAAAGGCGACATTATGACAGCGTGAAAGTGCTCCATAATACCCGGCTGTAAGTTTGATGTGCGGTGGGACAGCAGAGCGGATTGCCATCGCTCGTCCTCATCACCTCCCGTGATTGATGGCTAATGGAGAGCAGAGCCAGTTATAAACTTTCCACTTTCTTTCTCTCCCTTGCTTTTCCGAGGTGCTGTTCTCTGGTGTTCTCTGTTTGCTCCCACTGATTTACCACCGCTGCTTCTTCCTCTCCCTCATACCAAGCGAGCTCGAACACAAACACTTATGATCCTGTCGAAATTACCCTGCGGTCGCCGAACAAATAGTGCCACCTGTTACATCTTTGTCAAACGTCATTCTGTCCCCCCTGAAACAGAGTGGTAATTAGCTTCTCCATGCCCGATTTCTCCCTGCTTGTGTTTAAAGGCCATAATTTCAGATGCTTTTTTGCTTTTTTTTTTTTTTTAGGTTTCAATTATTCACCCATTCTCTAGAGGCACAACATAAGAAGACCTTTTTTTATTTAAATAATAAAAAGAAACAAAGTTTCTCTCAAAGATGTAGATGAGAGCAAAGAGAAGCAGATCAAAAGCACCGAACGGCACTGAACATACAAATTTATTCATTAGCCATAGAAGGAGGAAGAGTGCGTCTCTGGAATTAAACTCCTCTTGATTTTAAGCTGGGGAGTAATAAAACCTGATTGTACAAAAGCAGTTCAGCTTTGAGGTGTTTCGTGGAGATTGGTGTAGAGCTCCAGGCTTGCACTCGCATTCAGGAAGCTTAAAATCCGTACCAGCAGACTCGCATTCACATCATAGATGTGAATAAATTTCCCAAAATTTTGCATTAGCTTTCAGAAACATCACAAATCATCAAATGTCGCAGCCTTTCATAGCCCAGGAGCCAAGGAGGATAAATTGAACGTGCTCTTTGGCTGGGAAGGATGGGTGGAACACAATACGTCCTCTCCTGTCAATCACAGCAACACTAACCGATCATAGGGGTCTGTCAGGTCGTGTATGCAGAAGAGGGTGGATAGCGCTTTTCTCTGAGTGGGTTACGCTATCCTGCAATGAAGCAGTTTGAACAGAAGGTGAAGTTAAATAACTTTAACTTCACTAGTTAGAAGCTGTAATATGATTGCAGGCTGGTGGGTGGGAACTGAAAATGAAATTTGGGAGAAAATGAAAAAACAAAAAGTCTGGTTCCACAGAAATTGTTCCGCATGACCTACCACGTACAGTACTGTGCAAAAATCTTGAGTCCGCCTTCATCTCTTCATTTTAAAGTAAATTTAATGATGAACATTAAATGAAAGAAACGGGAACAAATGTTTTATCCTGACAGGCTGTGTGTCAAAGTGCCTAAAGATTCAATTTAAAATCGGGTTTTTTATGTAACCAGCCTGATCATCTGTCCTCATCTGCACCTGTGTTTCTCACTGGTTCGTGCCTTAAGTTGATTTATTTATTTATTTATTTATTTTTTGCGCTCGAATGATTCATAGGTCACTGTGTGGCTTAACAAACACAAGAGATCCCTCTGAAATTGCTCAAATATAGCGACTGGACTGGAAATAAGAGCCTCCAGGAAGCCTGGAGAGCTATTCCTCAAGACTACAAAAGCAATAATAATATCAGTGATTATATTTTAACTGATTAGCTTATTTTTAGCTTTAACCTTTTAACTATTTCTAAAAATCTCTTTAGTACTCTGATTTAGATCTTAGATTGTACGTTAATTATGGATATGAAGTTAATGCTAAATATCAGTGATGAGGAAATGTTCCTGTGAAATAAATAAATAATATATATATATATATATATATATATATATATATATATATATATATATATATATATATATATATATATATTTTTTTTTTTTTTAAGAAAAAACATGGAAAACTATTTCTCACATCTACATTAAAAATACAAGAAGGTCTGGCTCTTTGGAAGCAAAATATGAAGAAATGAAAAGGGGGCAGGGGTTAAGACTTTTGCACAGTAGTGTAAGTGTGCTGAGGTAACCAAAAAAAATGTTTGTTTTTTTAATATAATAAAGCTGAGCGAATTTTGAAATGATACAAATGCTTGAGAAGCAATGATGAAAACCAACAAGTTTGTCCAAAGCAAATATTTAATATTATGCATTGAAAATTAAATACCTGGTATGAAATCTGGGCTGTAATCCCTCCAATCATCTCTTGTTTTTCAACCAATAAGTGTCTGTGAGTCTCTCTCAGCACAAATCTCTCAACTCAACAACGACCGACTCTAATTATCCACCTGGTTATTTATGCAGGATTTCTTTAACTTCATGAGGACACACTGAGCTCACTGAGCTCTTGGCTTCCTATTATGATTCAGGGTGGGGTTGATCCCACGTGCTAAGCTTCACACACATCCGCTAGAACAATGCAGCTAATCTAAGAATCAAAGGATCGCCATCTTTATCATGAAGATAAAAAATATAAAAGACAGGACACATGTTTCATGAAGAATTGTGCAGTCTTAAGTACCTTAATAGGTTCATATCCGAGGATTTTCTTTGAGGTTGTTGGTTGCTGACTAGACTCGAGATGAAAAGATGAACTGTTACGCAGAATTATATCATTTTCTTATATAATTATAATTTCCTTATACAACAAGACAATGTTTCTCATCTATCTCGGAGAGTGAACTATAATTCACCAGATGCTGCAAGGGTGCCAATATTTTAAGCCTATCAAAATTACATGGCAAAGTTTAGGTTTGTCACATTATGATGATGAAATAAAACCAGAAACAAATGATAATGTTTCTGTCTTTTAACCACAAAGGTTGTTCAATTGTTCATTTAGTCCTCTAGCTAGGGTACTTAGGCCGCCATATTGGATTTGGTCCCAAGTTAAAGATGCGGTCCCAAGTTAAAGTATGGAATTGTGCTAAATATCAGTGACAAAGAAACCGTACTTTATGTTATGTTTTTTGCTATTTTGTGCTTTGTGTTGATATTCGTTAAATTGTGAAATCATTGTTGTCTTTTTTACTTTTTCTCCGATTTTGTCCCTAATTTAGTCATATCCAATTCCCACCCATGATAATGGCACTCCCTCATCAAGACTACAACTACCAGTCAGGAAGGATAAAGATTATCACGTGTTTCCTCTAAACCATGTGACGCCACCATCCGCATCTTTTCGATCTGCGATGTGAAGCCTCTAAGTGCCTCCCATCCTTCCCCTTTGAGAGAGAGCTTGGCAGAGCTTGGCAGGCCTCTGGCTGCAGGAGGCTACAGCATCACCTGGGATTCGAACTTGCAATCTCTGGGTAATAGAGCGAAAACTTTACCACTGCCCCCTTCAGGGGCTGAAATCATTGTTGACTCTGATATTTCTAGTTCCTATTTGAGCTCTGATATTTCTAATTCCTATTTACAGTACCTGAGTTAAAAAAAAAAAAAAAAGTTTATTCTGTACATGACTTTTGAAAAAAACAATAAAATTGGATCAGTGTCAAAAGTTAGCATCACACTAGTTTGCCGGCTCGCAGAGACAGTCTGGTTATTGACATATCCTCCTGACACCTGCGTGAAGTCTCGCCGAGGTCGATAGTGTCCGTGACAGGGGTCTTACCCGCTCCTTGTTTCTCTGTCGGCATTTCTGAGAGCCCTTTAAAAAAAAAAAGGCTTCTCTCTGAGCAGGTAATCGTTACTAGATTGCAGACGCCTGGTGCGAGTCTCAAGGGTCACGCCACTGCTATGGAGAGGGTGAAGGGAGGAAACCTTTGTCTGGTAGTTGATAGAAGCTCTGAAATGAGGTGAGGGATGAAGGGACCCCGATGAAAAATTAAAGAATAGTGAGCGGTTCGAAGGAAACCCGAGATCATTTAAGGGGCAATCGTCTTCTTAATTACAGCGCACTGCGGTTTCACATTTCATTTGGGGAAAATTCTAGCGTGAGGTTGCGTTCAATTTGTCTTCGCTGTACTCGTGGAGTGAACTACCGCACCCAAGAGACGCCACTCGGGTTTTAATTAATGCTTATACAACACGAAAAATGATGCAAAACTCAACCAGTTATTTAATTCTTTGTATGCAGGTCAAGTTTTAAATTAACTAGCAAAGTGTCGCTGTTGGTTTTTTTTCTGCTATGCTAAGCTCGAGCGTTGGTGTACTGAAAGCTCTAATGGGTTTTTTTGTTGTTTGTTTGTCCTTTTTTTTTTTTCCAAACTGAGCACTGATCTTCCAAAATGGAGTGCGAATTTCTGTTTATCCATGAGCTTCCACAGCTTCACATCAGCCTGTAGCTAAATCATACACACATACAGTAAGTGTCCCTCTAGGGCGTCTATTATGTTTTTAATAATTAATAGTTACAGGATTATTAATAATTAATAAGCCTGCACTTTTTTATCGCTAAATCTTGTAGTGTTTTCGATTAAACTCCCACATACACACATAGCGCTGATTTTCCATGCCAAAGCAAACATCCGTTTTATTGTTGGACTGTCCTCATCTTGCTGTCTCGGTGCAAGTCGTCCTCCCTGGTGAAATGCTAGCATTAAAATGTTTTAATGGATTCAAAGAAATTTATCAGAGTTGAGCTAAATAAAAAATGCAAGACCCCTTAGCATGGAATGTGCAACATTCTGACTAGCAAGCTAGCTCTATACAGTAATTATGCTAATTTCGCTCAAGAATTCAAAATTGCTGTTATCAGCTTCGGCGCTGGAATATGTCGTTTCTCCGGAATACAGTTCTGTCTTGATATTCCTTTGGGGCTTCATTAGTTAGAGTAAGTAAAAAGATCTCGTTAAACTTTTTGCTTGTCTATATTTAGCTAGCTCATTAAGCTATTGACTAGTTTATTTGAGGTAGTGTGTGTGTGTGTGTGTGTGTGTGTGTGTGTGTGTGTGTGTGTGTGTGTGTTTTCGGGCTTGACTGTGTGTATATATATATATATATATATATATATATATATATATATATATACAGAACATAGTTCTGAGAGTAAAAACTCTCTTTATTTCTCTATATGATCTCCTGCTTCACTAATGCACTTAACCCAATGTTTCACTAGTGCTTGGACACCATCAAGGCCATAGTTAGAGCCATAATTAGACCGCCTGCTTTATGTCTGAAATGTTGGCCTCCCAGGAACACCTTTAATGCCCCAAATATGTGGGAATGGCTTGTAGAGATGTCAGGATTGTACGGGGAATGTGTAGCGATAACTCCCAGCCGAGTTCCTGTAATGTGCAAGTGGTGTTGGTGAATGATGGTGTGTACAGTTCCCGCAGACAGATGCGTCTCTTCTGTATCAAGTTATCGGCCAATTTTCACAACGACTGCAGCGGACTCTGAACCACCTTGGCCGGGATCGTCATTGACGGATGTATGGTGTTCTTTAAAATGTTTACACCGTTCATGTGTTTTATTGTGATTAAGAGTCTCATCACCGTCCCTGGATTCTTCTGTAAAAGTAAATCACTTTAACAGAAATTTTATAACAAGCCCTGGTTTGACTCGAACGCCCTGATATGCACAAAATGGCATGGTAGCTTTTGTGGGTAATTTAAACATTCTATAGCTACAAAACAAAAGTTAAGCATAATAGCAGTAGTTGCAGAAACACATTTTACACTCATCCATCTATCACATATCTGTACCGCTTGTCCTGTATAGGGTGACCGAGGCATGGGGCCCATTCTAAGGAACTTGGGGAACAATGCAGAGGAATACCCTGGATGAGGTGCCAACCCATTGCAGGGCACAAACACACACACACCCACAAAAAACATCATCATCATCCAGTGTGAAGTTATTGAGCTCTTAATGTGCCACTTACTGTTTGCAATGTGCTCTGGTGCGAATTCAGACCAGTTGAATCTTTAAATAATCTGAAAAATATAAAAATTAAAAATTCAGAAACCCCTGCACCCGTCATTAAAAGTCGTTAAAACTTCATATTCTATCGATCTATCTATCTATTTATTATGTGTTAAGATGATGTCATTAAAATATCATCAACTTCTCTGGCCATCAAATTTCCATCAAGGTTTGTGAGAAGGTCTTCATCTGTGACTGATCGCTTCTTCAGAAGTGAATTTGCAGAATACTTATATAATATCGAGCACATCTTACAGTACAGGTTATCTCAAAGCAGCTCAAAGCAGCGTTTCCATAGAAGAAAGAAACACCTTCTGATTAAATCTCGCTGTGTTTTATTCCTCTTATGCCACGACATGCATTCGCCCCTCCTATTTTCTCTTTAGTTTAGTCGTCTGATAACTCCGACCCACCTGCTCAGCTCTCCTTTTATACATCAGCTCCTAAGAGTGTGAAAGCTGAGACATGCCTCGTCCAGTCTCATAGGGTCACGTAATACACTAACGCACAGAAAAACACTATTCCTCCTCTTCCCCAGAGTACTGTTGTGACGGGTAGAGATCCAGTTTAACTCCAGCTCCTAGCTGTGGAAATTTACACCTGACTGTTACAAAGCATTGACACCGCAGACTCCTTCCAACAAGACTAAAAAAATATTTTATGGGACGTATACAGTATATACAGTGTGTGTGTGTGTGTGTGTGTGTGTGTGTGTGTGTGTGTGTGTGTGTGTATATATATATATATATAGATCCTATATATATATATCCTATATATATATAGATATAGGATCCATCAAACGAGTAAATGTATTGGAAATTGTTTCCATAGAACTATCATATAACTATATAATTTGTCTGAGCTTCTGTTCCACGCGGAGCGTTCAAGTCAAACCGGGATTACGTAAGTAAATTTTACCTTTTATCCCCACAATAGCTATGATGTAATTTTGTGCATATACAGTATGAGGGTGTTCGAGTCAAACTGGGATTTGTGAGTGAAGGCGTAAAACTGATTTGAACGGTTCAAACATTTTAAAGAAGGCCACATGGAAGAGATGCATCCGTCTGTGGGAACTGTACACACAATCAATCACCGGCACCACTTGCACGTTACAGGAACTCACGGCACAGTCCTGACCTCACTCTAACCCATTTCCACATGGCGACTGAAGGAGTTCCTGGGAGGCCAGCATTTCAGACGTGAATTAGACAGGCAGTCCGATCATGGCTCCGACGTACTGAGAAAACTTTCTACCTTGATGGTGTCCGAGCACTAGTGAAACACTGGGATAAGTGCATTATATAGAGACATACAGAGAGTTTTTACATTTAGGGCGGTGTTCTGTTATTCTGTAGTGTTATCAAAAGTCCAGCTTTGACTCGAACATCTGTCATGTAAAACTTTTTTTCTTCTGATCAATCAGACTGAGACTTCTAAAACTTTTAACCGTCTTGTTTCGTCTTGTGTTGTACATTACGGTGCTGTAATACTGAACTGAAGCCTCCACACCACCCAATGAATAACGGTTCACTCTGGGTGAGGTACGCCATAAGACTCTGTCTTGTATGAATTGTTCAGATAAAGTGGAAAGCAGTTACAAGCTTCTTGTGTTGTTCTTCTGTGCTTGTTCGTTTTTGTTTTTTTTGTTTTTTCATTCCTCCCTGACTCTGCAAGCCCATCAAGCCATAATCTAATAAGTAGCGGTTAGCCTTGATTCGTAAGGGACCCACTAAATGTCAGTGTGCTAACAAAAACCCCTCGTCTTCTGTGTCCCCGTGGACCGGAGGGAGGGCGGTTCAGAATCCAGTGTTGCTAAAGCAGCCTCATTGCTGGAATTGATTAGCATTTAGATTGTATCGCAAGAGAGGAAGAGAGCAGCGGCGGCTCGAAAGTGCCCGGGTTTAGTCGCAAGGTGTGGAAAATTGTACCTAAATGAATCCAATTGCTCGAAACCACCTCTTGTTTTTTCCCTTTTTTTTCTCCACATCAATCGTCCTTCAACTATCGTATAGACCTTCGCTATGAAGAGACACCATGAAAGATCTCTGCGCTTCATTATGAGCTGCATTTGCGTTCATGCCCAGACAGAACCAGAGCACTTTGGTTGTTTAATTTGATCGCTAATTGTTATTAATTTGGCCCTCCTATTATGGTGATAAAATGAAGTCGGGCACGGATGCTAATTAGGATTAACCTGGGAATTTTATTAAAAAAAAAAAAAAAAACATTTAAAAACCTCAGACGAGTTCTATGAGTTTTAGAAGCCAGACATTTTAATAGAGTTGAATATTAATGCTAGGGTCTGCTACAGTGTGTGTGTGTGCTTTGAACTGCAGTGTGCACAAGTTTAAAAAAAGGGAGGAGGAAAAAATCCCCAAGGTATTTGATTCGACATAATGGAGAATTTTTATACACAGGATAGAGGATGGAAGAAAAAATAAGTTCCCAAATGGCACATGGTGCTCCTCGTGCAAACTTTTTTTTTTGGTTGCTTTATTGCTGGTATAAAACCGTAGAGGAACCCTCCTGCTCCATCCTGAGCAGTCTCGTCCATCATTTTAGCTCCCTGCGCATCGCGTTAGAATCTCCAGGGTTCATACGCTTTTCTGTCCTTGTCTATGTTTTCTGTTTTTATGAATATAGATTAATCTAGAATTTCTCATTCTTTCATTCTGACAATAAAAACTGCCACTTATTGGTTGCTAATCAAAAGTGGCGCAGCGTTAATGAGCTCAGAGATCATCTAAGGATCTCAAGTCAGAATCCCGGGTGATGCTGGTAGAAAGAGGTGATTGGTCTCTCAGGGGGGAGGTGAAGGGAGGGACCGGGTGGCGCTCTAGAACTCTCGCATCAATCACGACGCAAGCCAATCATGGGCGTCTGTGAGTTCACGCAAGTGGAAGGAGCTGATAGTGCTGTTACACCACTTCCTACAGTGCATGATGTTGTTGGCTGATGGCTCGCTCTCCCTCGTTAGTGCTTGTAGCCTCGATGGGGGAGTGGCCTAATGACAGGTGGGAGTCTAAATTGGAGAGGGAATTTGATCCAGAGAAAAAAATTTATTTAGAAAATCTATCAAGGAGGAGTAGGAGAAGGAGTTTTCCGTGCTCACAGACATGATTATCATTTAAATCCTACCAAAGTTTTCTTACATATCGTTTCTTTCATGTAAAGCAGACAGTCTTACAGTACATTAAAAAGTTACATTAATACATTCATGATGCTGATTGATCAGAATTGTTTTTTAAGCTGATTGTTAAAACTATATTATCTATAATGATTAAACTTTAATTCAGCAACTCAGCTGCTTGACAAGTTCTTGTTCCACTGCACAGTAGGGAGCAGCGTAACAAACTCAGAGGATAGCACTATCAACTGCTCCCGTGAACTCACAGATGCCCATGATTGGCTAGCATTGTGATTGATGCGAGAGCTCTAGACCGCCACCCGGTCCCTCCCCTCTGCTCTCTCTGAGAGACCAATCAACTCTTTCGACCAGCATCACCTGGGATACTGATTTGCGATCCCTAGATGATCCCCGAGCTCATTAATGTTGCACCACTTTTGATTAGCAACCAGTGGGAGTTGTTGTTGTCAGTAACAAAGGAAAAGTTTTAAATATTAAAAAAGGAAGAAAAACGTGAACACTCTCTTATTCTCTTAACACTTATACTGTCCAGGGTTGCGGGAGGCCTGGAGCCTATCCCCTGGGGAATGGGGCGTGAGGTGGGGAACTTCCTAGACATGGTGCCAATCCATCACAGGGCACACACACATACACACCTACATATATACACACACACTATGTGCATTTTGGTAACACCAATTAGCCATGTCTTTAGACACAGGTGTACCCAACAAGCACGGGTCATGCAAACGTCACACACCCCAAATCCAAGGCAGGAATCAAACCCTCGACCCTGGAAGGAGTCTCCAGTGTCAGAAAACTGTAACATGAAAAAGTGCTTGATCCTACTTTTAACTTTAAAAACAACCTAATCGTCATCGTAATCCGCATGACCCATGCTCCGTACATCGGATACCCTCATGGTCAGCATCGTGCCTCCTCCCGCAGCCCTCGGTGGACTCCTTACTGTATTAAGCACAGTTCTCTCATGCTTCTATCAGCGTGCACTTTCCGAGGGCTTGACATTAAGAAGAATAAATGGCACTCTGTCTCGCGACGCAACATAATTCATCAAAGTCGCTGCTACGAGTAAACTAATCACAGTGCCGACGTTCTGCACTCGGGGTGAATGTTCAAACATGAGCCTGGTTCCTTCGCCTGCATTACGGGAACCTCCAGGGACGCAGCAGGTCTGGAACGAAACCAGGTTTCGAGTCCCATCTGGAACGTCACGATTAGAACAGATTGGCGTAATATCATCTGAAATGACTCCTGCATGCACAGAGAGCACGATTTACACAAGACAGGACTTAAATACATTTAAACAAAGTTTCTCCATCCTGAGACACATGAAGTATATTTATATTTAGAAGACTTGTGAGGTTTTTGGCTCAATCGGTTAAGGCTGTGGGTTACTGTGTAACTGATGGGAAGTTCGGGGGTTCGAGCCCTAGCATCGCCAGGCTTCCACTGTTGAGCCCTTGAGTAAGGCTCTTAACTCTATGTACTCCAGGTGGCGCTGTATACTGGCTGACCCTGTACTTTGACCCCAGCTTCCAAACTGAGATATGTGAAAAAAAAGAATTCACTGTACGGTGGTGTAGTGGTTAGCACTGTCGCCTTGCACCGCCAGGGTCCGGGTTCGATCCCTGGCTAGCCTCGATTCCCGTCTCTGTGTGCATGGAGTTTGCATGTTCCTCCGGGTACTCCGGTTTCCTCCCACAGTTCAAAGACATGTAAGTTAGGGTAATTGGTGTTCCCAAATTGCCCGTAGTGTGCGAATGAGTGAGTGTGTGTGTCTGTGCCCGGCGATGGATTGGCACCCTGACATGTGGCCTAAGTCTCCTGGGATAGGCTCCAGGCCCCCCTGACCCTGAATACAGGATTAAGCGGTATAGATGATGAGTGAGTGAGTGTTTAATTTATATAATCGGATGGTCTATGGTGTAAAATAGAAAGTACTCTATTAGGTTTATTATTATTATTCTATGGTCACCTTTCATTCTCTAGTACAATTACATTTAGGCATTCGGCAGACTCTCTAAACACAGTTGGGAAGGTTTTTTTTTGGGGGGGGGGGGGTGGCGGGCGGCGGCGTCTTGATTCGTTGTTTCAAAATGAACTCTAGAGGGAGTTCATTCCACCACCTAGGTGCCAGACCAGAAAAGAGTCTGAATGACTGTCTTCCTTGATCCCTGGAGACGACCAATGTTGGAGAATCAAAGGGAATGTGGGGTGATGCGTGGTGTGATTAGAGTACAGCAGTACAGCAATCCAGTATACAGTATTGGTTCTGCAGAGAGTATTTGGCCAGTGACATTGTATACAAATACACACACGTCATCACGTCACACGACACTATCGAGTCGGTGCCCCTTTCCTTTTGCAGCTTCCACTCTTCTTGGAAGGCTTTCCACAAGATTTTGGAGAGCCCCTTCATTCTGTAGCGCACTTACAGTATGAGGTCAGGTACTGATGATGGATGAGAAGGCCTAGCTCGCAATCTCCGTTCCAGTTTGTCCCAAAGGTGCTCGACGGAATGAGGTCAGGGCTCTGTGTTAGGGCCAGTCAAGTTCTTCCACACTGAACTCATCAAATCATGTCTTTATAGTCCTTGCTTTGTGTACTGGGCTACAGTCATGTTGGAATAAAAAAGGGCCTTCAACAAACTGTTGCCACAAAGTGTAGTGAAGTATAGCATGGTCCTGTCTTGTTATGCTGAAGCATTATGATTGACCTTCACTGGGGATAAGGGGCCTGATTAAAACACCTGAAGTCAATACTTAACAGGTTTGGACAAATACTTTTGTCTATATTGTGTATTGAGGCAAATGCTGGACTTGGAGACCCACAATGCAAAAGAGGGACACATACTTGGCTAGTTATCGATTATTGATTTTGGTATGATATTACCATGAAAAGCTGATCCTTTATAGCTGGTCTGTTTACAGGACTAAAGCACTGCTGCAAAGCTTTCTATAGGTAGAGGCTAAGCAAAACCCAATCGAGCTACTGTACTATCATTAGGTAATACTGATAGTGGGTAATACACAACGCTTCTTAACAAAGTGACAATGGTACAATACGTCGAAAGGAAATACATTTTGGCCTCCGCCGAAGCTTATTATAAAAATTAACGAAGTCGTAAAAAAGGGTGACGTTTTATCCTTTAATAAAAACCATTATAGCACACAACCTTCAGCAGACTTTGTAATGTGCTGGCGTTAACACCTGAGGTGTAAATTGATCCAAGGTGTATGCTTGAGAGTCATGCCTACAGTGTAGCAGAAGGTGTTAATGTAACACAGGTGATCTTGCTGAGAACATTTGTACCAAAGAGCTTGATTAACGCATTAAAAGGGAAGAAACGACAAACTGGTTTGAACGCAGAGCGTCAGGTGTAATGGACTGTATTTACAGCCTGAAGGGAAAAAAAACAGTTGGAGGGAAAAAAATATTGTCATGCTGTGAGGAAACACGCTGCCAGCTCATGCTGTGTGTTAATTATAAATCAAATAATAAGTTTCAAATAATTAGGAAATTATTTCCATTATTATGAATGTAACAAATTGATTCAAATAACCAATATTACATTAGTATATAAATATTTTTTAAGTTACAGGAATTTCAGTGCTTGTTTTTTAACGCCAGAAAAAAAAAAACATCCCAGTAGGTCAAACGTGATGTTAGAGCGCGCTCTGGTGGACGAGAGCTTGTTTTGCTGCTTATGTTTTTTAAAAATGTCTAAGAAATGAAAGCAAGATACACAACAATTTAAAAAATAGACTTGCACTATGAACTGAAAAAATATATATTTCTAATTCATCAGCACGTCTACAAAATGGATGGACAGATACTTTGTACTGTATTAGTGTAAACCAGTGTGTGAACTGGATTTATTTAATTTTATTTGTATTCTTTGGTTGTTTTCTCCCATATCACCGTATCGAAATGCACTTTTAAAAGCGTATATATAGTCTTTCAGTAATGGCTCTCATGTTTTAGGTCAAAATGAATCCTCCATTTACAGATGTTTACGCCACCGCTTTCTGCAGCACTTAAGCTAATTTATTGCAGGTGCAGCTATAGCATATGAACAAAAATGTATTCCGCAGCATTTCCAGAATATGAACTCTAGCTATAGGAATGCAAATCACACCGAACAGTACAGTACCTCTCTCGGTACTTTCAGTTTCCCTGAACAAGCACTATAGATCACTTAGAAACAAAAAAGCAAAGTAGATGGTTTTGTTTTTGCACCCTTTCTGATTGAGTCTTTTTTATTTTATTTTTTTATCTAGAATGTAGAAAAGAAATCCAAACCTTTATATAACTTTTTAGAGGGAGTTTGACTGATACTGTATACATACAGTATAGTGATATAATTTTTGTATAAGATAAATATAATCTGCTCATATCCTAAGCTCGATTAGCTAGTGATTAAGTTTCTGCTTAAATATTAAATATGTCATCAAAAACAATAATAAAAAGTTATTGAACTTTTTATATTTTCCTTATTGAAGCTTATTAATGAAATAACTGTGTATTTAGGAATGTATTAGGAGCCATGAAGCTTTAGGTTCCTGATCAATTTATCTGGGATTCATTTCTCCAGGCTAAAACTCTAACAACTTGCTCATAACTCAGTAAGAAACATAACATCTTTAACTAGACTAGGTTATGATTTCCATTACTGGGAAGAAAAAAAAAAGTCTAATTCCAGGTCCTGTTTTGAGAACCAACGGTCTGACAGGGCTGAGGCGTTTTATTCTTAAAGGTCAGAGGAGTGGAGAGAATGACGCGCATCTGGTTTGTGTGTGTGTGTGTGTGTGTGTGTGTGGCATTCTCTCTGCTAATGCTGCAGGAATCTTAGCCTGATGTTCAGCACAAGCGACCCGAAGAAGAGCAGAAAAAGATCTCATTTCCTGTATACCAGTGATGTATTTTGCTTCCAACAGAATGAACCTAAAGTGCTTTTGTCCTATTAAGAGTACAATTTACTACTCCAATAATCATTCGAAAACTTCTGACAGAGTGGGTCGTTGGAGCAGAATAAACCCCGACTGCTTCATCAGTTCCAGTTTTTCCTGACAAATAATACTCTTAGTCGAAAAATACATTACTTTCTATCATTTTAGTGCAGGAATAATGGCTTCTCTACAGCTCGAATGATACCCCATACAATTGCACTTTAAATGAAAAATCATTTAGCGCTGTGTCTCCTTAAAAAATAAATATATAAATAAAAATACCAAGGGCGTACAGAGTAGTTGTTTTCTGCTCTGTGGATTAGCCAGGCCTTTGTAGGGTCACTTCCAGAAGGCTGTTCTGGTAAACACCCAGCGAAAACATGCCAGGAATCGCTACATCTTGAAGTCCGTCCAATGTTTGCTCTCTCCAGAGTTTGATTATAAAACAGCTCAGGCCACAAAAATGTTTTTTCACGGCTTCTCTCTACACAGAAACGCCCACAAGCTTCATGTGAAGCTCCAGAATCTAAGAACACAGTAGGGGGGGATAAAAACACAACCATACAGCTGGAGCGCATCCACTCTGGACGGCGCCTTATTATAATAACAAAGATATATTTTATTAAGAAATACGACTCAAGTTGTGATCAGAGCCATCAAAGCAAGTCATCTAAATAAATACTTGTATAAAGTGAAAGTAGAAGAGGTAGAAACTCTACAACAGCAACTCTTGTGAAAGGTTAGTTATAAAAACTCACTCATTTGAATGCGTTATCGTTTCTATCTCTCGGTGTGATGATAGGATGATCCTTATTGATGCTTATTAATGAAATAACTAAAAATTTAGCTCTTTATTAGAGCCATGGAGCTTTGGGCACTGCCCTTGTTCTTGTTCTATGGTTATTTTTACCCTCAGGAAATTGCTTCATATTAACATAATTAATGTTGATTGTTCCAATATAGGCAGCGGTTCTCAAACCAAGGCATACAAGCAAACGTCACAGGCAATTTGGAAACATCAATTAGTCTAATCTGCATGTCTTTGGACTGTGGGAGGAAACCAGAGTACATGGAGGAAACCCACCAAGGACGCAGACCCGAGACGGGACTCGAACCCTCGAGTGCGAGGCAACAGTGCAACCGATTATGCCACTGTGCCACTTTTAACACTAAATACTTACCTGTTAATGGACTGATTAGTTTACTCAGGTGACATGAAAAGCATTATACAGTAATCTGTAAAAACAGGGTTGAGATCCACAGCATTACAGGAACGTCTGCAGGACTTCAGGTCACTCTGGAAGATCCTGTTTGTTTGTTTGTTTGTTGTGTCATTAACTTTTTACAGGTCCTAGAACATCAGTTCCAGTATAACAAAACACTTTGGCCAAATTAAGTTTTAAGTTTGAATTAGCCCTTTTTCATTATTAGTTGATATTATCTTATCACAACAATATGACGTGGACTTTTATTCCTTCCTTCATGATGTTACTGATGATGCATCCTTCGTTAAGAAACCAAAAAACATTAATGTTATGTCTAACATAAGCTTAAGTTAGCTCCCTAACCTGGTAATAACTATTATAATAACTCAATACACATACAAGATGTACACAAAAGCAGGTAGAATGCGATGACACAGACTAAGCCATGAACTCTCCTTGCTGTTCCCACCATCGCTGGAATTTAAATCAAGTCCTTGAGGACTTCTGATACTAAACAGTCCCGATGAACTGTATGTCCTGAAATATGATAACAGTATAATGTTAGATCAAAGTCGTGTAGTGCAGCACAGTGAGAAAGAAGCCAATATTGTTGTTTCAAAATCTGGCAAGTAAAAGTCACAAGGAAAACCGTAACTTTAAGTACTTTCAAATTCTAGCAACCTAAAGCACTCGTGTCATCATTCACCTTTTCCCGTTTTTCTTTCCCCCTTTATCTTTCCGAAAATATCCTTCTTGGATCCATTCTTGGATCCTTCTTTTAACACTTAAAACCAATCTAATCTTAAAACAATTTCCGGTGAATTTCTATCCTAAGGGAACTCAATAAGATATTGTTTTTCATAAACCGAGCTCTGCTTGTTTTTTTTTTTCTTCTCCCCCCACTTTTATGTATAGTATTTCTTGCTGCAGAACCTGAGCTCTCCAAGAGCATGTCAGTGGTGCCAAAACTTTATGGTCAATGTTCCCTCTGCCACACAAATACTGTATCTGCCCTTAATCTTAATTTCACAAAAAAGTCAAATCATTGTAATTTGTTTTTTAAACATAAATTTTTTATAGAAACTGTTCTGCATTTATACAAACTCCATATATTTCATACAAACACATATTTTTTGTACTCAAGCGTGTCCATGACGGTCCCACACACGTGTTCTATAAGTCTAATCTGATCAGGATCCATATTTTCTCTCCACAGGTTAATTTTCGCAGGTGATATATCGCCTTCGTTAGACTAAATGATACAGATTTGTGGATGTAGCAAACACAAGCTGGTTTAAGGCAGCTGGAGCGACAGGAACACCGATGAACATGTGTATCTTTTCTGCACTGTCCTCCGGAAAGTTCACAATATCCTCAAATTTCACCTGAAGGTAGGTGTTTGGCGGTAAGTCGGTGGTCGCGCGGATGCTGGCAGAAGTGTGAGCGAGCCAGAGATGAGCCAGTATGAGCACCGGGTTAGCATCTGGCCGAGCGAGGATCTCACGTAAAGGCTGAAATGCAGCATCAAACTGAGTGCATGCCTGTCCCGTCCTATCGCTACCCTGATTCAAAATGTTCAGCAAGTGTTTCCGAATGTTTTTGCTGGCGTAAAGGCTAGGCTTGCTGTTGTACAGCATGAGATAGATCCATGAACGGGGGTCACGCACTATCTGCACCGATCGCATTGAGCGTCCAATGACTTCTTGAACAAACGGGAGTTTTAAGGAACCAGCTCCCGCTCCGAAGGTTCAGCACAGGACAGGCGTTCGGAAATTCCGACAAGTGCCGCCTCAACTCTTTGATATATTCCACTTCTCTCGACGTAGACCTCCTGTCTCCAGTCTCGCTCGTCTCCATCAGGAGCTTCCGCCTCTTGCGCGTTCCCCGGGCGCTGCCCTTGTTCCCCGGTTCGACACTGCTCTTGTATAGCTGAACGTTCTGCAGGTGCAGTTTGATACTATGCAACATCGAATGGAACCAGCCTTGAACGGCTCGAAACTTTCCATTCTGAGCGTCTGCTCTGGACCACTCACATGCGTCGGCGAAAGAGTCAGGAGAGAAACTGGTCTCTGGGACACGGAGGTACGCGGAGGGGATACTGAGATACACAAAGTCGGAACTGTTGTCGAAAAGGGGTTGAAGGATCTCAGCTCCAGATCCAGGAAGGGAGGTGATGATTATGAATGGTAGAGGGTCCAGGCTGCGATCAAGAGACAAAGCAGATCGGGTGACGGCTTCCTCAGAGACGCGGAGATCCCTCCACATGATGCCGCACAGCACCTCCTGACAACGGTGAGATGTTACTAAGAGTTCCAGGACCCAGAATAGGAGCACTGAAATTACCGTGCAGCGGATAAGTTTACGAGATGAAATGTTGAACTTTCGTTTTAAGGTTAAAACTGCAATGGCAAAACACAGGACCCACACCGCAATGACATTGATCATAAAACCGAAGTTAAACGCGGAGTCTTTTTTTACCTGGCTGGGTAAAACCTGAACTCCCTGACCAAAATTTATTATCTTGTGTTTATTCTCGGCTTTTGCAAATCCTGCAAAGCCTAAGTAGGCGTGTCTGGCACCAATATCATTGTAGTTTGTTGCTATGGAAATGATAGTCTCTGTGTCATTCAAAGTAACTGAGAGTTTAACTCCATTTTTGCTGTTATCAACGAACCTGCAGTCTGATACTTTGACGAATGGGCCGTGCATTAGGTACGCCACCCTGCTGACTACGCTGTCCATGGGAAAGGTAACGTTTATAAACTGTGTCCACCTCTTTTTAAACTCTGCGACCTGCTCTACTTCTTGGATCCTGCCTACAGGACTGACTCCCTGACTGTCAAACCAAAACATCTCGTAATGGGCATCCCAGACATCCATCAAAGCTCCGCTGTACTTATTCAAAGATCTGTGGGGAACATATCTCAGGTCGATGTCAAGATTGTGAAAAAAGGCACTAAACGATGTCAGGGGGGACTTTTCATGCTTTTCAACATGATCCAACACTAACAAGGTTTGCGAGTTGAGTAAAACCAGGGCTCGATAAACACTAATCAGCTTCATGGCGGATGAATAAGCTGACGCAGCTTCACCACTAACAAACATAGCGCCCTGATGTGAAGACGCCGCGATGACCTCACCAGCACTGTCTCCTACTTCTTTCTCTCCCCATTTTAACCATTTGGAACATTCCCCTAGCTGCCCCTCCCACGGTGCATTGCAGTGACTAGTCGGGGAAGGTGCAAACACTAACACGTTGTTAAGATAACTGTATTTTGGTCCGTACAAAGCTTCCGAGACAAAAACTTGTCCGTTCGGAGCAAAAGTGAACGAGTTCTGATCCGGATGTTCATGACCCGGGTTAAAGTTCGTCCAGCCGTCGACCCAGGAATACGGCTTAGCATGGACGATGTCATACACAGCTCGCCCTCCCAACTTGCCAGATTTAAAAGACACAAAAGTGTTGTCCTGTCCTGCAGGCAACCCAGCGCCATACGTCACCACCCCCCAGTTTGAAAAAACATGCATGTCTGCTTGTTCAAAGTTGGGCGGCGGCTGAGGAGGGAGCTCTGCGTCGTACCAGATGAACTCAGTGTGTAGAGTAGCCCAACGCTGCGACACGGACGGCATCATGGGCCCATCTTTGGGCCGACACTTTCTGATCTGCTGCGCCAGCCAGTTCCCTGAGCCGTTCCTGAGCACGAACGTGTCCAGGAACACCAGCTGGCTTTCTGGCCCATAGAACCAGTTGTAGTTGGAATCTGCGATGCCGACGGTTCTTTGAAAACCAGGCAGCACGGTGGCATAGTAGAACATGAAGTGAGCTCTCAGCCAGTTGTTATGTTTGTTGTCGATTTCAAAATGACGTGACGCTAAGAAAACGTACTGGGTGATGGATTTGGCTGTGTAGCTCCCGTACGCAACACCTTCGTCTAAGGAACCATCTACGATATGGTTCAAGAGAAACATGGTCTTTTCCATGTAGTTCACAGCTACCTGCTTCCACATCATGGTTTCACGGTCTCTGTGTACGCCAGTTACGATAGCTCCAGTAAGAATGGCGAGTATGTTTGTCGTCTGGTGGTTTTGTAAAAACTGCCGGCCCCAACCTCGATGCTTGGACAGTTCGTAAAGTTCCGCCGTGACAGCGCGTATCTTCTTAAGGTACTGAACTTTTCTCTGGCCGTCCAGATAGGTATAAATGAAGTCATAAGCTGTAGCGAAGCCAGTGAGTGAATGAGATATCGGGACCTCGTCATTTGGAGCGCTAGTCACCATCCAGTCAGGATATTCCGCCATACGATCCATGTATTTGATTAAATACTGGAACGCAGCGCCATCCTCAGGCTGGAGCAAGCAGTACAGCGCAAGCGGCGGAAGGTTGTTCCCGTAATTCTCGTTCCATTTCTTTGCAAACTCCTCATGGCTCATGGGCGGCAGGTAGACCATCGGGTTGTCGATCATGATTGTCACGGCATTCCGTATAACTTTGAATATATGTCCATGCGTCCCAGCAGCTTTCTTTTTCAGCCGGCGCACATCTGTCAGGTCAAAATAAAGGTTAGGGTGGACGTTCGATGGCATGTGAAATGCTCGCTCGGTGGTGGCGGTGGTGGTTGTGTTAGAGTCAGTGTCCGTATGGAAATCAGCTCGCTCGTCATGCTCACTGCCTGTGCCGTATTTGCCTGAAGGGTCAAATATCCCGGAGAAGGAAAATCCCAAATTCACAAGACACAGCAGAAGCGCAGACTTCGCTATGCATACAGCCATGATCTAAATCTACAAAACAGATGTTGGACCTTTTTTTTTCCTTTTTTTATCTTCTTAAAAAAAAAAAGAAAAAGAAAGAAATCCGTGCTTGTAATTTCTACTCACGTCCAGGACAATTCCAAGCCCAGGATACGAATCATGCTTTCAGGTAAGAAGAGGAATTTCACACTGACTGTGGAATGCGTGTTTGCCAAGTTCTTGCGGTTGTTGAAGTTGAAGTCATACAGTACATAAGTTTCTGTGGTTAGAAAAAATGGCAGGTCTAAGCAGACCACGACCAAACCTCCAGATTTACGAACATGTCCTTCATTTTAGATCATTGCAGACAAGGCACGGGAACCGTCCTGAGCTCTGCTTCTGAGAAGAACGCTTCTGCAATACATGCATCATCCATGACTGAACATGCCCATGTTCTTTTTCTTTTTTTTTTCCTATCTCTCTTGTTGAATCCTTTGCGTCTGACACCACAGGTCCTCCATTTTTCTTTGGAAATCTCCACCAGCCGTTATCTCCATGATGTCTGTAAAGAAATATCAGTGTTGAATCCTGTACAAAAGGCAAATATGCGCAGGTAAACTTCTCTTCTCTGAAGCAATCACGTTGCTGTTCTGCCTGCAGCTCTCTGCTCTCTCTCTCTCGCTCAGTAAGAGCTCGGTCTGCGCATGCGCGGCAACAAGTCCCCTTTATTCCGGCGTATAAACAAGCCCTGCTAAACCGCTATACCCCGCGTCCCTGAGGCGGATTTACACTCGAGGCGTGTCTGAACACGATTAGCTGCTTCTAAAGAACAAAAAAGAAAAAAATAATCTTAAAATATGCGTCCTGGCATAAGAAAGACGAATTATGAGAAAAGACGAGTGATAACCGGAAGTTGCGTCCAGTCTAAATGTAAACTAATATTTAACAAACAAAACAAGATTCCTTAAACGAGCTCGTCATAAAAGAAAACGGGTTATTTTGTTCGTTTAATCGCTGTTATAATATGATTTCCTTCCCCCGTTATGGATCCTCCTTCTCTTCATGGGCGCAGTTTATCTCCTGTCGATAGGGGGCGCGTGGACACCGGAAATGCAAAACATGTCCTCGTGACCTAAAGGTTTCTGATATTGATGATGATGATGATGATGATTCATATTATTATTGTTGTTGTTGAAAACAATATGTGTTAAATAGCACAATAATCAGCAAATAAAATCACAACAGGGACAAGAAATACTATTTTCTTTTACATGTACAGTATATGCATCATCCATGCATGTGTTATCCATATAAGCTAAAAAATAAATACATTTTTAAAAAGCTGATCAGCTCTAATGTGATTAAAGTGATATTATTATTTCAGCTTGAAGCCCTGTATCAATCTGTAAAATGTTCCTAGTTCAGAGCAAGATTTTGAATCTACTGTCATTTCAGCTTATTACAATCAATGGGAAAGAAAGTATAGAAAAGTTTATGTTTACTCCTTGTTTACACTAAGTTGTACTCCTTTGGTGGTCAGACAAAATGGAAAAAGTAGGCTGGATAAAGATGAACTTTTGTCTTAAAATGACTCCAGTGAGTTCAAGTTCACTTATACCACTTCAGCGCTGTTATTTCAGCCAAAGTGAAAATATGAACTAATCCCAGTAAAAATATTCAGTTTATCTTTTCTAATTAATATCTACTGGTGCAGGTGTTTGTTTACATTGAGCAAGTAGCGCATTAGTAGCTTATTTTAAAGTATGTTATTATTAAATCCCACACATAACTGTTCATAACATTGCTCTTAGATTTCACTTATGGTGCAGGTTAAACTTCGGGCAGATATCTAAGTACTGCACAAGTTTTATTAAATTCTGTCCAGCCAGTTTTGTGTGATGCTGTGACAAAATCTGGCTGGACAGATGGACAGACAGACAGACAGACAGACTGGTTTTCTGGTCCTCCAGTATATGAAAGAGGCAGTTCTGAGTAGCAAAACCTTTCTATTATTTATACAGATTTATATATATTTCCACCCTTATAAGTTCAGAGATAGATATCTCTACTCTATCCTAAATCCATCTAGGAACCTCTGTGTGTGTGTGTGTGTGTATGTGTGTGTGTGTGTGTGTATATACACACGTGGACAAAATTGTTGGTACCCTTCGGTCAATGAAAGAAAAACTCAGAATGGTCACAGAAATAACTTTAATCTGACAAAAGTAATAATTAAATAAAATTCTATGAATGTTAACCAATGAAAGTCAGACATTGCTTTTCAACCATGCTTCAACAGAATTATTTAAAAAAATAAACTCATGGAACAGGCCTGGACAAAAATGATGGTACCCCTAGAAAATACTGAAAATAATGTGACCAAAGGGACATGTTAATTCAAGGTGTGTCCACTAATTAGCATCACAGGTGTCCACAATCTTGTAATCAGTCAATGGGCCTATATATAGGGCTCCAGGTAGTCACTGTGTTGTTTGGTGACATGGTATGTACCACACTCAACATGGACCAGAGGAAGCGAAGGAAAGAGTTGTCTCAGGAGATTCGAAAGAAAATTATAGACAAGCATGTTAAATTAATTAATTTCTAAGCAGCTAGATGTTCCTATGACTACAGTTGCACATATTATTCAGAAATTTATGATCCATGGGACTGTAGCCAACCTCCCAGGATGTGGACGCAGGAGTAAAATTGATGACAAATCAAAGAGACGGATAATCCGAATGGTAACAAAAGAGCCCAGAAAGACTTCTAAAGAGATCCAAGGTGAACTTCATGCTCAAGGAACATCAGTGTCAGATCACACCATCCGTCGTTGTTTGAGCCAAAGTGGACTACATGGGAGACGACCAAGGAGGACACCATTGTTGAAAACAAATCATAAAAAAGCCAGACTGGAATATGCCAAACTACATGTTGACAAGCCACAAAGCTTCTGGGAGAATGTCCTATGGACAGATGAGACAAAAATGGAACTTTTTGCCAAGGCACATCAGCTCTATGTTCACAGATGAAGCATATCAAGAAAAGAACACTGTCCCTACTGTGAAACATGGAGGAGGCTCTGTTATGTTCTGGGGCTGCTTTGCTGCATCTGGCACAGGGTGTCTTGAATCTGTGCAGGGTACAATGAAATCTCAAGACTATCAAGAGATTCTAGAGAGAAATGTGCAGGCCAGTGTCAGAAAGCTGGGTCTCAGTCGCAGGTCATGGGTCTTGCAACAGGACAATGATCCAAAACACACAGCTAAAAACACCCAAGAATGGCTAAGAGGAAAACATTGGACTATTCTAAAGTGGCCTTCTATGAGCCCTGACCTCAATCCTATTGAGCATCTTTGGAAGGAGCTGAAACGTGCCGTCTGGAAAAGGCACCCTTCAAACCGGAAATAACTGGAGCAGCTTGCTCATGAGGAGTGGGCCAAAATACCCGCTGAGAGGTGCAGAAGTCTCATTGACAGTTACAGGAATCGTTTTGCCTCAAAAGGTTGTGCAACAAACTATTAAGTTAGGGGTACCATAATTTTTGTCCAGGCCTGTTCCATGAGTTCATTTTTTTAAATAATTCTGTTGAAGCATGGTTGAAAAGCAATGTCTGACTTTCATTGGTTAACATTCATAGAATTCTTATTTATTATTACTTTTGTCAGATTAAAGTTATTTATGTGACCATTGTGAGTTTTTCTTTCATTGACCGAAGGGTACCAACAATTTTGTCCACGTGTGTATATAGTCATGCAACATAGTAATAATAAATGTTTTGAATACATTCTCAAGAGCCATATGTATAATGTGTCCAAAATATTTTTTTTTAAAGAAAGAAAGGGAGAGAGAGATTTTAAGAATAACACACATAGACAAAAAGAAAAAGTGCTAAAATTATAGTAATAGTATTTTTTTAATTCATAAAACTAAAAAGTGAAAACCTTTACCCACTACTAGGACAAAATTAACCAAGCCAAAAGAAATAAAGTTTATAACATAGCAACATTGATTACCAGTTCCTTCCTTATTACTTGTGAAATCACTTAAAGTACCATATTAGTAGTTAATAAATGAAAGCAAATATATATTTTCTTTTAAATCATATCCTGACATACAGTAAAAGCGATCTAAGCACTCAAATAACACATATTTCCATTCTTAGCTTCCAAAACCGGCCTCCATCCTGTTTCCTATCCTCCGTAATAAGTAGGTAGGTATGCAACACAGACACACATACACTTTGTGTGAGGTATATACAGTATAATGAAACAGTATTTTTACAAACCACATCATAAGGTTAAAATAACAACACCATAAGAACAGTTTTGCTCTGAAGTGGCTAGTAAATTAGCAAGAGTGTTGTGAGCGAAAAAAGCAAAGCGGAACAGGAACTACCTCGCTGTGTGGTTGTTCCACAATGTTAAACGGAACTATAAATGGATTTGAAAAAAATTAAAAAGGATGATGTGCCGTTCTTAAATAAAACATGCTAGTGTTTGGTAATTGTCTAGTTTTAAATGAAGGCCTGTGCTGCTTCATTACACCACCATGTCGTTGATTGTTTTCTTATATCACGAAGACATTGCATGTTTTATTCCTTTCTGTAGTGGAGCATGATGACTAAAACCGTTACTTTCCTAAACGACCCCAGGAATATGTACTGAACAATCTCACTAATATATTATTATTATTATTATTATTATTACTATTTGAACATAAATGATTAATGAATTTTAATATTCTAAACACACTTTCTCAACCCTGTTGCTGCTTAACACAGATAATTAAACAAATTTTTCTAGCTAACAGCCCATTGCTGAGTCAGTGTGAGTGTGTGTGTTGGAGTAGAAAAAGCAGTAAAATATAATGTCAGTCGAGCACCAGGGCTGACAGCCACTGTCATGTTAATCTTTTTTCTTGGCTTCTGAGTGTTTCACTGCTGCTCTTTTCCTGTGAGTGACCGCAGGACGGGCGCCGTCGTCTGCTTTTTCATCATCCACACGCTCAGACGTGCAGATTCCCATGACGATGAATCCAATCACGACCAACGGCAAGGAAATAAGAAAACATGTACGGAAGGGAGCCGATGCGAAACTCGTCTGAGTGAGAGAGAGAGAGAGAGAGAGAGAGAGAAATCTTTTAGGAATTACACTGAAAGATAACATCTCTAACGTTTGTTCAGTGAGATGCATCTTTACTTCTCGTTCCTCGGTGATGCAGCGCTTTACCTTTAAAGCAGACGTCGCGCGATAATAAAGTCTGTTTATCTGCCGCAGGAACCCTTTCCCCCCGAGTAACTGAAAGGTATACATTTTCTGTTAAACAATAAGCCGGGAGAAGACTTTACTGAATAAGTAAAGTGGAAGTGATCAGACCTCAGATCTTCCAGTCAGGATGCTATTAAGGAACCGGAGAAAATCTTCAACGGTATCGACTGTAGATCCAGGGAGATAATATCCATCAATGGACATGTTCATCACGATAAGAGAAGGCAAGGGCAACTCGCTGAGGAATGAAAACTATATGAGTTCACAATTCACGGAAATTAGAGTACATAAAAAATAATATTTGGAAAGAAAGAGGAAAGCTCGGCCACACAAAATGAGGTTCACATCCAGAATCTCCACTTAAGACTCTATGAGAATCCATATGTTGTGCTAAGACCTCCATCAGCACTATCCATCAACTCCATTTTCCTGTGAAAACATCTGCATGTGCTTTCTGAGAGTTCTCAAATGGCAAAATGAAGTTCCCTAGCCTCAGGAACTACTACTGTGAGACCAGACATTATCCTGCTGTCTGGATCGGACAAACAAGTTGTCCCAAAGGTCCAGCCTTTGACTGCCAGTGGGCCGGCTAGAGGGCGAGGTGCTTGCCAAGAGAGGTCTGCTGCTCAATTTCTGTGAAGAGGCCTCAGCATTCCAGACATCACAGGAGTCGAGACGCTAAGAGCCGTCCACTGGGACAGTAGCTAGCTAAACATCTGGGCACCACCTGTGGTTTGATCAGCCTTAGCTTGGTTGCCTGGAGGATGGTGTTTGATTTTGAAAGACATAAAACTGCTGGGGATTCCATGAAGTTCACAGATGATGTGTCATGAAGCATCAGCAGATGTTTTTACAGAGGATATATTGTGCTATGTGTTCAGGCCAGGGTCTTGACATCACTACCCTGTATTTTATGCAATCAGGCCACTAACTCTCTAATATTCCTTCATATAGTTTCAAACAAGTCTACCAAATATACCAACAATTATATAATATTAAACTGGGAATTTATCATATCGTTCCCACTTAAATTTAAAATTCCACTTTTATAATCCATGCTTGATCACAAGAAATATCAGAAATCTTTTGCTTATACTTTTTGCTCAGCGTTAGCTCCCAGCACCGGGCTCATCCTGCTCACCCCATTATGACGCCATTGATGTAGTTGTTTCCATCCACGTAGCCAAACTGAAACTTCCTGTAATGCACACAGATGGAGATGTTCAGCAACCGTCATTTTATACCCGATTCTTCCATTATCTTGGCTGTAAATAATTACTTAAGTATACTCACGTGCTGTACGGGTCGCTGTATTCTCTGGCCACCTTTTCCACAAGGCTCTTAAACCTAAAGAGAGGAATTAACAGGAAATATGAGCAGTGAGCAGCACTGTGCAAAAGCCTTAGGCACATGCAAATAAATACTGCAAAGCAAGGATGTCTTCAAAAAAAGAGGGGGGGGGGGTGACTATAAACCCCAGTAAACAGTAATTAATAAAACAAAGTAAGTATTTGGTGTGACGCTTCGAGAACTATTTAGTCTCAGGTGCAATTTGTGTTTTATAAGGAAATAAGTTTTACTGAGTATCCTGCAGAACCAAACACAGTTCTTCTGAGGGATGGGACTGTTGTACTTGCTTCTTTTTTGCATGCAAAACCCATCAGCTTATCATTTTTTACTTTCCTTTAATTTATATTTTGTTGTGGAATACTGATGTTTGAAGAAATGTTTTTATACTAACTCAATAATAGTCCCAACAGACTGTGGGCACGAGGCGGGGTACACCCTGGACAGGGTGCCAATCCATCACAGGGCACACATTAATACACACACTACGGGCAATTTGGGAACGCCATTAGCCTAATCTGTGAGGAAACCCGTACATGCAAACTCCATGCAGTTAGATCCAAGTCAGGATTCGAACCGCAACCCTGGAGGTGTGAAGGGGCAGTGCTAACCACTACGCCATTACGTGGGAAAAAACATCCATAGGAAAAAACATGGTGTCTATGACTTTTGCACAGTACTCTATATTTTCCAGAAATATTACTATTTTAGTAATGTTTAGTAAAAATGTGATCAAAAGTCAGATTTTTACCGAAAACCTTCTGGAGATGGATTTCTCTCATCCACGACCGCTACAGCTACAAGTTTAGCTGGAAAAAATTATGAGAAAGACAATAATGCATTATATATCTATTAAAAACAGTCATATTAGCTACAATAGGCTTAAGTGTTAATTAAATTGTGTGTAAATGTTTCCACTACATACTGAACTTAAATTCCTGACGGATCTGTAAAATTTGAAGAAGAAAAAAAGTAAATTGTCTTGCGAATGTTGAGGAATGCCAATCAGCTATAAGCAATCAATAATTTGTTACCTTTTATGTTTTGTGGGAGTCACTAATTGCAAATCAGCTGTACTGGGAAAAAATTATTGATTACTTATAGCTGATTGGCATTCCAATCAGCTATAAGCGCCTCCAGCTCAGCCACCGCAGCTACCATGGACACTAAGCAACCCATACTCCTTATATAGGGTGTCATTACTTTTGCCTCAATTAAAAAGCTAGACTTTTTCTTCTCAATTCAAGCATTTTTTTTCTGATCACTTTCTTTCAGTAGAACTGAAGTGAGTTTTATAAAAACTACTAACAATTTGTAGATGAATACGGCTATTAAATGTCTGCTCTGCAGCCGTGTGAAACGTGATTGCGTCGTGTTAGCGTGTAATCGTACTTCGTTCGCCCATCTGGTACAAAGCGAAGCTGTCCATCAGGAAATAGCGAGGAAAACGTTCCCGGTCCACCCAGGAGGAAAGATTGTCGTCGCGTATCTCTAGATGAAAGAAATGCCAGAGGAATGAACGAGTAACAACTGAAAAAGATACAAATTTATGAATAAATCTGAAATTGCTTTCAAATACTTTTTCTTTGCATTAATTAAGGTAGAAATTGCTTGATTTGAAAGTGCATTCATGGGAAATAAGTAAAAGCCCTTACAAGAAATCTTGCTTCTATGAAAATACAAACATGCCCGTAGGAGAATACATTTGCATACTGGAACCTCATTGGCTGTTTTATTTTATGATGCAATAACACTCCCTTGTCATATGTTTAATACTAAATCATGATTAATATTTCTTGTTTTTTCAGACTTTAATGCATGTAGTAAAATTAATTCTTGGAGGAGTCATGGTTTATTCATGAACAACGTGATGTAAATTACGATGAGAATAACTTCACATGTAGGACAGAAATTAAATGCACGCTCTAACAACAACAACAACAACAACACTCTTAGCAGTGCAACTATCCAGCTAAAATTTGTTTTGAGGTTTTAGGCATATATATATATATATACATATATATATATATATACATATATATATATATACATATATATATATATTTTTTTTTTTTTTTTTTTTTTTTTAAGTGTGATCGCAACCTTGTTCAGTAGAAATATACTGTAATAATATTAATATTCACTCAGGAAACAAATTTGATGTTTTACTTTTACGACTTCAATAACAGTGTTCTAGGTGAAGGTTACAATTTAAATGTAAGAATTCAAATGTCCAATTTACTTTTTTAATTAGAGAATTTTTATATTATTATAAAAATACTGAAAGCTTAGTTTAAAAGAAAATAATTAATTTAACAAAAAATATTTGTCCTAAGTCAACAATACATCATGTGGTTATTACTAATCAAACAGCATATAAAACATTATTGCTGTTATTTTAAGTAAATATCGAGGTTGTAAATTCATCCCACAAGTCTGCAGACACCACGTGTTGTATGTCGAGACATCGCTAAGCATGATGGTCATGAGATGTAATGGATCTTATCGTGCTTTTCTTTATTACCAGCAGCGTTGAAACTGGCACGGATTAAAGTGGTGTGTTAAGTAAACGCCGTCTGATGACATTAACCACACAAGGAAACAGCTTTTTTAAGAAGCAGGATACTTTGTTTGAGTCAGTTGACTAAGAGGGTGGATGGTGGACACGCAGCCAAATGTAGCATTCGTACAGTAAAGAAGGAAGGTCGAGGTTATTTTTGTTTGTTTGTTTGTTTATTTGTTTGTTTTTAAATAGCTTTAATGATATTGCAATATTGGAAATATTTCAATTTTGAAAAAGAGAGGACTCCTTGGATAGAGATTGTCAGCGGATGATTAAAGGTATGTAAACTGAACTGCAATTAAAACTTTAATAAAATGAAATTATAATAAAATTAATAAGTTTAGTCACTTTGGATTGTTTTTCACAACACTTGATTTTTTTAATGCATGTTTAATATGACATAGTGCATGTGGTCATTTGTTTTTACATTTTTTATTTTTTTATTTTCATGTTCATTTTCTAAAAGATTAGTGCATACTTTTTATGATTTTTATGCAGGATTTTTTCACATGCTACTATTTTTGAACATTGAACACATTTTTATATTGAACACCTTTTTTTTCTCATATTGTGTCACATACTTGTGGTCATGTGATCACTGCTTCCATAGTGTAACCTGCTTACTTAAGGTCACATATACATTTCCAGTGATTGTGTTCTACTCACGTTACACATGAAGATCTTTGGAAAGTGGACACGATTTTCCTGTATGCATTTATTAGACAGCGTGTGTGTGTGTGTGTGTGTGTGTGTGTGTGTGAGAGAGAGAAAATAAAAAAGTGTGTCTCGGTGTGTGTCTTAAGGGTTAATTATTGTGTCTTGACTTAATATTAGATTAAACACCTGTGGGAAAAAACAGGGCAGTCAAATAAGTCAAACTGGTTCTTCAGGACAGGGTTAATTATCGTCCTGTTTTACTTCTTCTTCTCCTTCTGTATTTGCTCTGCTAACACTCTTTAGACTGAGTAACCTGCTAAGTAACGCTGTATCTCCTCAGGACATGAAGTTCTCTGTTTTGCTGAACGGGATCCTCCGTGTTAACGCGCGCCCCTGACGAAGATCATGGACATCCTGAGCATCCACGTGGTGCCAACCTCATCTGACACGGCCGTGTTCCGTGTCCAGGCGCAGTGCTCCGATCACTTCCTGCTCAACTTCTGGCTCCACAAGGCATTCTACGATAATGGTGATGTGCAGCAGACGAACGTGGTGATGCAGGAGGACAGCGTCGGCGTCGAGTTCGTCCTCAGGGTCCTCCATCGCTGCTCGCGTCTCCCTAACGACTACTACCTCAGCCCGTTCCTGGTCACGCTTTGCTTAGACGCTCTGGTTTTTCACTACCAGCTTCCTCCGCAGCCGAACTGGGACGGAACCATCCGAGAGGCGCTGAGAGGAAACCGGTTAGAGCTGACCCGCAACCGAACGCTTGCCTAAACCGACCCGTGTGGATGTAAAGGTTCTGAAGGAGTTCTCACCATTGTAGACATCGTACAATCCGTCTTTAAACACCAGGACAGAGGGAATGTCTTGCAACGTGACTGCCTGAAATGGAAAACTTTTCTTTTAACTCAATTCAAAGAAAGAGCTTTATATGGAGCGGGAATGTAGGATGAACAAGGATAAGTTCACCTGAGGTACAACATCCACGGTGGCGGAGAAAAAGTAGTTGTGGATGACAAATTCAGACGCCACTTTATAAAACTGACCCTGAATATAATAAAAAACAAAATTAATTAAAATAATAAACATTTATAATCTTTGTTCTCATTTGGAGGTCAAAACATTGGAAACGTTACATAATAATACCTTTTGATCATAATTATAACAACAGATACCAAAAGGTAATTTATATTAACTTTCATGCTATCAGGCAAAACATGGTATTAGTGGTAAAAGTTTCTCAGAATTTTCAGATCGGATCATATAACACTATTTTACATAATATTTAATGCTGCTTATCTCCCGATCCATACTTCGTTTTTTTTTTTTTTTTTTTTGTAAATATGCTACACATTTGTATTTTTATCAGATAAAAAGAAACACAAAATTATTAAGATATTGCAACTTGAATTTGACATGGTTACGGACACTACAGATTTTTTGTTTTTTAAGTTTTCACCAAAAACCGGAATGCTTTAATTTAAGCAACAGGTCATATGCTTACACTAATTTTTAGTATCAATACTCTAGAAATATGAATAATTTTGCATTTTAACTGATTATTGTTTAAAGCATTTTTTGGGCACATATAAAATCATCTCTCCAAAAACGCTGAAGTTAGCAACTTGAATTTTTTAGGGAAGCAAGACTTCCATGTTGCATAAACGACAGAAGTAGCCTCTTTGACGCACACATAAAATTTATGTATAGCATAAAAACAGAAAGAAAAGTCAGCGCCAATGCTGTGTTTTGACCGTTTGTTTTCCAAGTAATTAAAAAGATAGACCTATTTACTATCGTGAGTCAAAAGTTATCTACACTCTAGTTATATTAAAACTTCTGTTGGTCTTATCAGCGCTTTCCGGTCGTGGCTCCTCTCTCCCCAGTCACTGCTGTGCAGGTGTGAACGTGTTACATCAGATCTTTTGTAACTGCGGTGCACGCAAAAATAAACGCTCCACTTGTGATTTGCTCTAAAGAAGATCAGCGTGCAGTGATTTTTTTTATACTTTTCTGTGGTCTGAGGGTGTACGTGCTGCTGAAACAACTCACAGATTCTTAAAGAGAATCGTTATTGATGACGAGACACAGATTCATCACTGCATGTCTGAGAGTAAACGACAGGGTATGGAAACATCCTCAATCACTGACCGAAAAAAAGTTCAAAAGTCGACCATCACCTGGAAAATTCTTCAACGCTTTCAACCAAGGGCGATTCTCAAGGGCCAGAAGTATTGGAACATTATCCGGAAAAAGGGTCAACAATCAGCAGTGCTCGTTCCAGTGAGACGCTTATTGAAGAGCTGAAGACTAAACTTCAGATTAAACACAGAGGACTGATATCCGAGGGTGACGTGATCTCGTGTGACGATGCACGTCCGCACACTTCCGCCCACACTGTCGACACTCTGAGGTGTTAAAGCGTTCTCACTATAGTCCTGATCTCACTCCATCAGACTTTTTCACTAAATGCATGTTTGGTCCCCTGAAAGCAGAACTACGAGGACGAAGATTCACTTCTGATGAAGAAGTGAAGACCGCGGTGCATCCGCGGCTCAGCCTAAAACTCTTTTTAATGAGGGAGTACGAAAGCTTATTGACAGATGGACAAAGTGAATTGAAAGGCAAGAAGATTACCTCGAAAAAAGTGATGTTTGTCGTTTCTAAAAGTGAATTAAACAACAAATTTGACAGCCAGAGTGCGGATAATTTTTGACTCAACCTTGTATGTTATGTTTTCCCTGAATTAGCTTCCTGCTTTCCAAATATGTTGCTTTCTAAATATTACTTATAATGTTTCTAATAGAGAGAAGGAGAGAGCGAGAGAGATGTACTACTGTATATATTATTATTTTATTGTATAATACTTTAAATCGTAATGTTTAGACTAATGCATGACTGAATATTTTTTTAACTTATTCCTGTTTAATTTCAAGAAAAATAACTACCTCAGTTGTACAGTACTTGCTTGATTTTTTTAAAAATCCAGACAGAAAAATTATCGTGTACTCTACGTATATACTGTATGTATACACACACATACGTTTACTTTAAAGGTGCGGTACAAAATGATTATGCAGTCCATTAAAGGCTTAATGAGGGCTGAGGGGCTCGTTATAAAATCGTTACTCCGCACAAGCCCTGGACAGCAATTAGTGACTGAAGAGCGATCGCTCATGTTGAACCGAATAATCAAGTCCAATTTGTTATAAGCAGGATCTAATGGAAGCGCTTGGAACGGTTTTCTGATACACAATTGTGAGCATCTATAGAACGTTTGCAGAGGGCTTACCTTAAGAGGTGACCTCCCTCCGATGTAAACAAAGAGCAGCTGATGGCGGTTCAGGGCGTGCTGGAAGAGACGCTCGCTGGTCAGAGCTCGCACGGAGGGGCTGGACCAGACAGAAAGACCGATTAGCATTGTGACACCTCTTATTCGTTACACACATGGCTTTAAAGACATTATGCTGGGAATAAAGCACTCCGTGTCACGCTGTTATAGGATAATAATCAATGACAGGGTGGTGTAATGAAGTAGAAATACTCTTAGCATGAACAGTTTACTTCTTTTTTATTCTATAGCACTTTTTTTTTGTTCCTGCCCTTATTTACAGTACCGCAGCTCAAAACAATCATGCTGCTCTCTTTTTTTCATTCTTTCTCTTACTTGCAAGTCAAAATTGAAACGTACACTACCAGTCAAAAGTTTGTACTCCCATGGTCGTTCCTGATTTTTATTTCTTTTTACACTGTAAAACAAAGCTGAAGGCGTTTATCCAAAACACACAATCATCTCCTCTGAACAGTTGATATTGAGATGTTTCTGCTACTTCTGCTCTGTAAAGCTTCATAACGGCTCTAATCTGAGGTGCTGGTTGTTAATTGGGGATTTCTGAGGCTGGTGACTCTAAATGAACTTCTCCTCTGCAGCAGAGCTAAGTTTTGGTCTTGCTTTCCTGGGAAGGTCTTCATGAGAGACAGTTTCATCATGGAGCTTGATGGGTTTTGCAAACGCACTCGACAATATTGTTCTCGCAAGAACTGTTCCAGAACGGCCGACCTTCATGTCTTTTAAAGTCCAGGTGTATTTAGTACAATTTGACCTCTTTTCTTTCATCTGAACTAGTTTGTATGACTAATCAGAACTGGTACTGTATATAAGTATAGTTCATATTAAAGAAAAGAGGTCAATTTGTACTAAATACACCTTCAAGATACCAACTCAGTTTCACTTGGTGGGATTTCAGAAGCTTTATGTGCATCTCGGCTGAATTTTGCATGGAAGGAGGGTTGTGGAATTTGGCTTACATGATTGCAGAGCAGGAAAACTTATAACGACCAAGACCTATGCTAATGTTTTTACAGTATATGCACCTCAATTGTGATGTAAGACAAACTCTACCTATTGTTTTAAATGTAATAATACTAATACAAAAAATTATGATGTAACAATATTGGAAAAGCCGTCGTCCTACTAATGTTCAAGAAACGTCCTCTTAAACAAAACTTTTATTAATGAATGAATGCTTTTCTTTTTTTCCTGTGTACTATTAAGTCAACTTGTTTTTTCTCCAGAATTCAGTTCCCAGAATGCATTGCACCTCACTGTCACAGTATTGACCTGCACCTGGTTATGTTTCATTAGTCAGAGTATTTAAAACCTCAGTTCGGTCTTCGCCATCTGTTATTGAAACTGTTGTGCTTCCTGATGGGTTTCACTGCTAATTTCTGTAACCATGTACTAGCATTAGCATTTAGCCTGTATCCTAGCCACAGCCTAGTTCTCATGTTTTTTTGGGAGGTTTTTTTTGGGGGGGGGGGATTCTTTTTCTTTGTGCTTCATAGCAAGATTACAAAAAATAATAAATCTGATGATTAAAAGGGTTAGCAGATACGATGCAGCTGTCAGAGCTGCTATTCTTAAAGTCTGTAACTAATGAGAGTAAAATAACATATACTTAATATTTGAGCAAATCCATACAAAAAATGTGGCATTAAATGTTCAGGAATTACATTTTCACACAAACACACACATTTCTGCGGATTGTTGTTCCAATAGTTATGGACCTCACAGTACATCTGTTTCGATTGACTAAACCTTACATTTGTACATTAAACAGTAAAGTCCAATGCTGTCAAACTACAAAGAAAAAATAGATGAAAATAAAGAGGAAGGAATAGAGGAAAATGTCAGCAATAACTGCTTATTTAACTTCTGTTTTTTTCCAAAAATTTCATGTTAAATTCTTAATTAAAGCTTGTTAAGAACTGATTCAGACACGTCACATGCATGACGTGAAACTCTCTCATCTGTAATGACAGTTTATGCAAAATCGACACTTTTTGCGTTTATTTGAGACTCCGTCACGGTACGAGTGTAACGCTTTCTGCAGCTGTCTTTACACACGTGGACAAAATTGTTGGTACCCTTCGGTCGATGAAAGAAAAACTCACAATGGTCACAGAAATAACTTTAATCTAACAAAAGTAATAATTAAAAAAAATTCTATGAATGTTAACCAGTGAAAGTCAGACATTGCTTTTCAACCATGCTTCAACAGAATTATTTTAAAAAATAAACTCATGGAACAGGCCTGGACAAAATTGATGGTACCCCTAGAAAATACTGAAAATAATGTGACCAAAGGGACATGTTAATTCAAGGTGTGTCCACTACTTAGCATCACAGGTGTCTACAATCTTGTAATCATATAGTGGGCCTATATATAAGGCTCCAGGTAATCACTGTGTTGTTTGGTGACATGGTATGTACCACACTCAACATGGACCAGAGGAAGCGAAGGAAAGAGTTGTCTCAGGAGATTCGAAAGAAAATTATAGACAAGCATGTTAAAGGTAAAGGCTATAAGACCATTTCCAAGCAGCTAGATGTTCCTGTGACTACAGTTGCACATATTATTCAGAAATTTAAGATCCATGGGACTGTAGCCAACCTCCCTGGACGTGGCTGAGGGAAGGAAAATTGATGACAAATCAAAGAGACGGATAATCCGAATGGTAACAAAAGAGCCCTGAAAGACTTCTAAAGAGATCCAAGGTGAACTTCATGCTCAAGGAACATCAGTGTCAGATCGCACCATCCGTCGTTGTTTGATCCAAAGTGGACTACATGGGAGACGACCAAGGAGGACACCATTGTTGAAAACAAATCATAAAAAAGCCAGACTGGAATATGCCAAACTACATGTTGACAAGCCACAAAGCTTCTGGGAGAATGTCCTATGGCCAGATGAGTCAAAAATGAAACTTTTTGCCAAGGCATATCAGCTCTATGTTCACAGATGGAAAAATGAAGCATATCAAAAAAAGAACACTGTCCCTACTGTGAAACATGGAGGAGGCTCTGTTATGTTCTGGGGCTGCTTTGCTGCATCTGGCACAGGGTGTCTTGAATCTGTGCAGGGTACAATGAAATCTCAAGACTATCAAGGGATTCTAGAGAGAAATGTGCAGGCCAGTGTCAGAAAGCTGGGTCTCAGTCGCAGGTCATGGGTCTTGCAACAGGACAATGACCCAAAACACACAGCTAAAAACACCCAAGAATGGCTAAGAGGAAAACATTGGACTATTCTAAAGTGGCCTTCTATGAGCCCTGACCTCAATCCTATTGAGCATCTTTGGAAGGAGCTGAAACATGCTTTCTGGAAAAGGCATCCTTCAAACCGGAAACAACTGGAGCAGCTTGCTCATGAGGAGTGGGCCAAAATACCTGCAGAGAGGTGCAGAAGTCTCATTGACAGTTACAGGAATCGTTTGATTGCAGTGATTGCCTCAAAAGGTTGTGCAACAAACTATTAAGTTAGGGGTACCATCATTTTTGTCCAGGCCTGTTCCATGAGTTCATTTTTTTTATAATTCCGTTGAAGCATGGTTGAAAAGCAATGTCTGACTTTCATTGGTTAACATTCATAGAATTCTTATTTATTATTACTTTTGTCAGATTAAAGTTATTTCTGTGACCATTGTGAGTTTTTCTTTCATTGACCGAAGGGTACCAACAATTTTGTCCACGTATGTAAAATTCACAGGTTTTTGTAGAAAACCTGTAGTCCTTCTACAAAAACCTAAAGGTTTGTCCATTTAGATTCACATCCATAATGCTGATCAAAGGCTGTACATTTTCAGAATGTAAATGGATTACATGAATTTTGAGGATTTGTTTTCTTTCTGGCTGAAGGAACGACTTTAAAGTTACGCAAATCAATCCACTGCCACGAAGCTCATTCTTGCTCCGATGCTTTTGCATTTTTTTTCCTCATCACTGAGTCGAAATGTTGCATCCGTAACATCGAAACCACCCATTTACAGCGTGCGTGCTTCATGTTCACTCATGCGCTCTATGCTTATTGCATTTTAGTGGATTTGCAGTATCTCAACATTCCCCAGACACTTTACACAAAATGAATCGGCACCTTCCACTTCAATAACGTTGTGCATAACTAAAGAACAAAGCATCAAAGATGATCTGTTAATCAATTGAATACATTTTATGGTGAAGAGGAAGACTGTACAGAGAATGACGGCTTAGAGGTTAGCGGTGTCCCCTGACTAGGTTCGAATCTCACCTCTGGTCTGTGTGTGCATGTTTGGTGTCCATGTGCTTGGTGGGTTTCCTCCATGTACTCTGGTTTCCTTCAGTGGGCTTTGGTGGCTCAGTGGTAGGTTCCCCCGCCAAGCACGGGCAGAACTTGCAAACTCCACGCACACAGAGACGGGAATCGAACCCGGACCCTGAAGGTGCAAGGCGACAGTGCTAACCACTAAGCCACACTGCCGCCTGTATTATTTCACATTAGATGTAAAAGTACTAATCTGATGTATTAGGTACATTGTTTACAACTAATGCTTAATTGAAATATTCCAAAGCCTAAGGATGATTTGCAAAGATGATGAGAAAACCTATTTCAAGCGAAAGAACATTTTTAGCATGCATGAGTGTAATAATGGATCTGAATATTTTTTAAAATATTTTTAAATATTTTTAATATTTTTAAAAAGAATTTTTAAAAAAAACAGTCATTTATATCCAGGAACAACAAAAACAAACAGAAAAAAAAAAAACATTCTGAGTGATATTTATGTTTTTAAAAAATACATCAATTTACCCGGAGACTCTGTTGGTGAATTCAAGAATGGCATCTTTTGTCCTCGGGCCGTTGTAGTGAAAATACTTATCTCCTTTTATACTTGTGGAGAGAAAAAAAGTACATTAAAAAAATATACAACAGTTATGGCGCGATAACCCTGTGCGATATTATCCATCCTTGGACAGAAATAGCTCAGTTAGTTGCTCAAGAGTGCACAACACTGATATTACAGAAGGTTTCTGTATGCAAATGTTCCTCTAACTCATTTGTAAATGTGTTTATATGTGTGAATGATCCATGTCTAAAAATAAACACCAGATGAGAGTTTCTGTGCGCTCCACAGCTAATCGTTTTCCTCCAGATTACAGGCTTTACTTATTAATCTCAATAGGAACGTGGAGGAATTACTATTTTGTCCATGTCACAGCTTTTGCAGTGGAGGATGTTAGTGTATTTAAAATCTGCTTTATATCTGTTTTTAAGAGGAAATAAGTGAAAGATGTGATTAAAAGAAATAATAATAATAATAATAATAATAATAATAATAATAATAATAATAATACATGATATGTTTTCTATCTAATCCTATCTTTCAGGCACTTACAAGATTATAGATGGATATCCACGGATATTAAATTCTGTAACAGCATCTAGAATAGAAAGAAAAAAAAGAAAGGAAAAGAAATAACATAGAGCTGGTGACTTAATTTAACTCAGTTTGTTAATGAAGATTGTCATGGCTACTTGTCAGAGATCTCTAGTGTACTTTATGTGCTGTGTGTGAGACAAAAATGAATATCAATATGTTTACTTGTTTTTTTCAGAGAATATCAGAAAACTTAATTTAATCAGGGTAGATTTTAAATACTGTTTAAATAATAATAGACTTTAAATACTGTGAACGTAATTAATATGTGTGAACAAAATGTCATGATGGTACGGCGTCACTAACCAATCAGAGGTGACTTATGAGAAAGACGGCAGATAGTTCAGTATTCTAAGTGTGTTACACACTTAAAAAGAATTTAGATGGAAACATGCCCTAGCCTTCTCAATCTCCAGGCAGAGTGGTATCACCGTGACCAAATTAGGATGAAAGTGGGCGGAGATAAGATATGATGTTAATTAATTACTGTCCGGGAACAATAGCGGTGTCACAGTGAGACACATACGAGGTTCGTGAATCTGTCCTTCTAAAATTTGATCTGTTTTTCTTTATTAACAGTAAAGGATTACAGGATGAAGCAGACTTGGTGGATCCGTGCCGAGGTTTAACACTAAGTTCCATATGGACTATACTGGTAAAGCTACCATAAATATTTATCCCAGTAGGAAACATAAAAGATAAAAGGCCGATGTACGGTTTCATTTGAAAACACCCACTAATCATGTTGGAATGCACATACACACACACACATACATGAAAGAACCTCATTTGGTTAATTATTTATACATGGAGATTACAGACTGATATTATCTTTACGTTTAGAGTAACGTTGAGATTTGCTAGATGTAATTCAGACAAAATTAGCTTGCTAGCTAATTGTTTACTTTAAATGAAAACTAGCTATAATCTACAGTACATCATTAATATTACCTAATATTGTAAAAGTATGAGAGCCAACATACATTATGGCCATCATTTGTTTTGTATTAATTGATGGTTTAATTGTAAACTAATTAAGACCCACATTAACTTTAATATTTTTTTCCATCCGTAACTTATAGTATTAAAGTCTAATATCACTAGATGAACATATTTTTATGCAGGACGGTGGCGTAGAGGTTAGCACTGTCACCCTGCACCTACAGGGTCTGGGTTCATTTCCCACTTCAGGTCCGTGTGCATTGAGTTTGAAAGTTCTCCCTGTGCTTGGTGGCTTTCCTCTGGGTACTCTAGTTTCCTCCCGCAGTCCAAATTCTTGTGGATTAGGCTAACTGGTGTTCCCAAATTGCCTGCAGTGTATAAGTGTCCAGGGTGTACCCTGCCTCATGCCCTAAGTCTCCTGGGATAGGGCCCAGGCCCCCCCGTGACCCTGTGCACAGGATAAGCCCTATAGAATTTTCATGAATGGATGAACCTATTATTATTATTATTATTGGGATATAAAAATGTCAATATAAGCCTGAAACAAGAACATTTGGGCATGAGACATGTTTTTGGACTGTGGGAGGAGAGTGGATTATTATTCTCATACTTACAATATTTTGTTTGAAGGCTAGAAACTTTATTTTTTTAATGTTACACAACATATGGCAGCTTTAAAAGAACCTCCATGACAGGAATGCCGTGTAAATGCAAACGAATCTCAGGCTGTTAATGAGAACGCTGACTGTCCATCTGGCGCTTAATCAGAAGGAGATTAATGTTGAGCAGGCGCATGCTACTGAAGGGTTTAGACATTCTCACCTAATCTAATTAGACATTACAGACTAAGTTATAGACTGTCGTGGCACAACGTGATTGGTTGTCTGGGTTCAAGTCGTTCTGCATCTGATGTTTCACTTTTATTAACAGATTAAACACCGTTTCTACTTCTCCTGCATCAATACTACACTTCAGTGATTTTTATTGCAGTGTAATTGATGCACGGGTGTTAAATGGGACTCACCGGTGTAGACGGTGGTGTCGATTTTGCCCACGTTGACGTGAGAGCCCTGACTCTTCAGCTCGGCCGCAGCGTCGTACCATACGGGCTCGAACGTCTTACAGTAATCACACCAGGGAGCATGAAACTGTAAAGCATATCAGATGAAAACATGTTCATGCTGCATGTACAATATAGCGTGAAAAAGAAAACTGCTAGATGTGCACTTACTTCCACAAGCCAGGGCTCACTCTGACGCAGCTCATTAAATCTACAGAACCGGTTAAGAAAAAAACAAAGCAGGAAGCATTATATACTGTAAGGCTTTATAATGCATTATTTAAATAAATAAATAAATAGATAGATAAACACTCATATGCAGGAACAACCTAAAGGTTAGACCTGACCTCAACAAAATTAACCTTTTTTTTATTTTATTATTATTATTTTTAGCCCTAATTGAATCTAAATATTTCCTTTGAAGGTCTGGTTTCAAATTTCAGTTTCATAACTGAACTGATTATTTACCACACTGGCTAAAAAACATTAAATGCTGAAATATTCATAGCACAGTACGTCATGTTGAATTTCCGTTTTGCACTGAAAATATATATTTTTTTATTTCAACTGAATAATAAAGACCTACAATGATTAATATTCATTTCATGCATAACTTAAATAGTGAATAATCACTATGCAGTACATGCTTTAATTATTATTAATTTATTGCTTTATGCATAACTGTTACATGATTTCATAATAATGATAATAATAATAAAACAAGGGGCGTTCGTGTCAAACCGGGACTTTTTTATTATTTTCATTAGATTCTTTTAATTCTTTTGATTGTGTAAAGCTGCTTTGCGACAATGTCAATTGTTAAAAGTGTATGCAAATAAAATTGAATTGAATTGAATTGAACTTTTGACCTTGCAGACTAACAGGACACAATTATGAGTAAAAACTCCATTTATTTTTACTATATGAATAAATATAGTATCTACACTAATGATTTATCCCATAGTGCTTTCACCATGCCTGATACATGTCTGAAACGTCGGGCTCCCAGGAACTCCTTTAATGGCTCAAACATGTAGGAATGTCTTGGAGCGATGTCAGGACTTACAGAGGATGTGGTAATAACTCCCAGTGGTGCTGGTGAATGAATGTGTGTACAGTTTCCATGGCTCTTCCACAAGAATCAGACGTTCCACTCGTAGTGATCTCTGAGCCACCTCGGGCCAGGATCATCATTCACGGCTGTGCAGTCTGCTTTAAAACGTTTGCACGATTCAAACGTTTTACTGCGGCTAAGAGTCTCATCACTGCACTGTGCACTGTGCTTGAAGTCTTCTGTAAATGTCAATCGCTTTTAAGCCTTCATTCACAAGAACCTTCATCAAAAGTCCCGGTTTGAATTGAACGCCCCTCGTATTGTTTAGTAATTAAACACTGATTAATTTACATTATATTTTACATTCATTTACACCTTACATTATATATATGCTGATGCATAAAAATAAATAAAAGCAGTGTTCGTTTGCTTGACATTATTAACACTGTATTAATGTACACTTATGTCATTAATGATAGTAATTAAGGAAAGCTGTCATTTTAACAGATCATCTCTAATACCTGTCATCGAGTTCTTCAACGTAAGCTCCCACAAGAGTTATGCTCCCAACAAGCACTGCAAGATCAATAAATAATAATAAAGCAGCTGTCATTTCACAACAGATGTGGAGCCGTGATGAATTATGACAAGCTCTGATAAATTTCCCTACATGCCCACCCAGCAGTCAAATCATGATTTATTTTTAGCCTACCTGAGAGGATGAAGTGTCTGGCAGTTGCCATGATTGTGTTTGATGTTAAAATGGAGAGTGTGCAGAAGAGGAAAGGAGATGTGGCGTGGTTATTAGGCAGCACGCTAGCGACCCAGTGACCAGATTAGACCAGGGGATTAGGGACTGGCTTTAAGAATGCCGCCATGCTGCAACCTGGCCCCTGTCATCTTCAGGAGCCATTTTCCTCTCACATTTTTTATTGCTTCAGATATTTTGCAAAGCTGAACCTAACACGGTTTGTCTACCGTTACTTAACAGAAAGGGTTTATTGGTTAATCAGTTCTACGAATGGTAATCCAGATTGGGAAAAACTATTTGTTGCTTCATCCTGATTAAAATTGCTGTGCATTGACGTTTAATAGCGTGTTAATTATACACTGATCAGACACTGAGCGGTGCAGTGAACGTCAATTATATCATTCTAATGGCAGCTGTTATTAGGTGTGATATACTTTATAAGGCAGCAACTGACCTGTCAGTTCTCAAAGCTCAATGTGTTGGAAACAGGAAAAATGAGCAAGTGTAAGGCTTTGAACAGCCAAATTATGATGTACGACAATGAAAAAGTTTACCTGGTCTGATGAATTACGTTTTCTTTTACATCACGAGGACGCACCTGGATGCACTATGGGAAGAAGGTGCGCATTCATAGGCAGTGTAATGCTCTCGGCCTGTTCTGCTTGGAAATCCATTCGTATGGATGTTAATTTGACACGTACCACCTGCCTAAACACTGTTACACATCAAGTACACTTCTTTCAGCAGCGTAATATGCCCTCTAGGATCCTCTGTAGTCCAACTAGGGAGCGTGATTACCATTGTATTGATTCCCATTTTACGACCGTGGGAGGACCTCTGGTCGACATTCACATGCGCAATTTGGGAACATCAATTAGCCTAATTTGGATTGTGGGAGTACCCGGAGTAAACCCACCAAGCACAGGGAGAACCACTAACCACTAAGCCATGGTGCCATCAAGCACCTTTGGGATGATCTGGAATTAACCTTCTCGTTCAACATCAGTGCCTGGCCTCATAAACGCTATACGGAATGAATGGGCATGAATTCCCACAGAAACACTCCAACATCTTGTAGAGAGCTTTCCAAGAAGAGTGGAAGCTGTTATAGCTGCAAAAGGGGGGACAATCTCCATATTAAAGTATATGCATTTGGATAAAATGTCACTGCAGATTCGGCCAAATACGTTTGTTCATGTAGTATATATATATATTACTTTCCTTTATTTCCCTCTACACATATCTCTGGAGTTCAGTTAATGAAGTGCTGGTTTTCTCCAGTAGATGGCGCTAACAACAAATTTTGCGGCTATTCCAAAATGGCGTCCTAGTCCACTATATAGGGCGTAGACTCTATATAAAAAAGTGTAGTTCTGTAGGGAGCTACCTATTTATCAATTGGCCTTCATCAATTAAAATAAATATATAAATCTGTTATAGGGTATACGAATTAATTTATTGTATAAAATGCCTCTAGATAAAATAAACGCTTGAAACAGCAATTGTGCTGATCAGAAATATCATTGGTCAGGCAGGGCGACAGAAAGAATTTGATTGGCGCGCACGGCCACACGTGTGCTCGTTGACTGGATAGAAAACACGTCAATCAAAACTAATCTCACCCCTGGTTGGCTGATTTAGCCGTCAATTACGAGCTAAGGAAAAAACGAGAGCTTGTGAAAGAGGGCGGAGATGCTGGTTGAATATCAAACGCTGTTTTACTTTCTGCGTTTTCGCCCTACTGAGGGTACAAGGTCAATGCTAAGGACCCGCGCACCTAGTGTCTTTTGATACAAATCCGGTGCTGTTTGGGATACGGCCCGTGGAGCTCCGAGTGGTTGAAGTCGGGAGTGTAGAGTTTGCTGTGTTTTGACGCAGATTAACTCGATAAAACGGTTTTGACGGACGAGTTTGAGGCGACGTTTGGGTCTTCGGGAAAAACTACAAGCTATTGTAAAGAAAGAGGATTGTGTGATTGGAAACGGAAGGAAAATATTAAGAGAAGACACCGTCGCGCGCGTACTGTTTACTTTTTTGAGGCTTCTACATTTAAAGGGTTACTCGCGCGCCCCCGTTATTATTATTCTTATCATTGTTGTTGTTATTATTTAAGTATTTATTCATATTTTAGATAATTTAAACGTTTCATGCAAACCTTACCGAGTGCAATTCGGAGTTCAGATGTCTTCTTGAAAACTTTCATCTTGAAAGTCTAGCTGTTTATGGATGTTTTTTCGGAGGAAACGACTTGATCATGTCTTCCCCTGAAGTGCAATGGACTTAAACGAGGCGTCTGGCTCGAGAACAACTTTAACACAGACGACCAGGTAAGAGGAAAATCTGTTTGCATGCATAATTGAGTTTAATTTCAGTACAGCACCTCTATGAGTGTATATGAGGCTTGTGAACAGGACATGCACGCCCGCGCACACACACACACACACTGAAAGGAGTGATAGCGCAGTGTTTCTCTCCTTCACTTGTTGCATGTCTCTGGTTGTCAGGAGCACATGTCTGCAAGCCTGTGCACTTGCATTAATATGCACTTTGCATGCTCTGCAGTGTGTGTGTGTGTGTCTGTCTGTCTGTCTGTCTGTTTGTTTATGCAGTGCATCCACCTGGAGGTTAAAACAAACATGCAGGTCTGGGTCTTCTGCTCACCAAGCATCATGCCTGGCTCTAATGAAAGTAAAGGCCATTAATTTATACAAGTAATTTATTTAGTTAAAATCATTAATTATGGCAATTATTTATAACATTACACCCCAAGGGCGGCACGGTGAAATGGTCCTTTAGCGGTCGAGTTGGCCTTTTGGGGAGGCGAGTTGGCTCTTTGGGGGTCGAGATGGCCTTTTATTGGAGTTCGAGGTGGACGTTTGAGGTTGGCTTTTGAGGGTTCGAGGTGGGCTTTTGGGGGGTTTGAGATGGCTTTTTTGGGGGGGGTTGAGTTGGCATTTTGGAGGTCAAGACAGCCTTTTATTTTGTATTATTTATTAGTTCATTTATTTACACAAAATTAATTATTTTATTAGAGGCAATTCATTGTGCCAAACATTTTAATGTTACTCCCCAAGGGCAGCACCGTGGCTGAGTGGTTAACCCTGTTGCCTTGCACCTCCAGGGTGAGGGTTCGATTCCTGCCATGGGGTGTTTACTTGGAGTTTACGTGTTTTCCCCTTGTTTGATGGGTTTCCTCTAGGTTCTCTGGTTTCCTCCCACAGTCCAAAGACATGTTCATTAGGCAAATTGGCATTCCCAAATGGCCTGTAGTGTGTGAGTGTGTAAATGTGTGAGTGTATGTGTATTCCCTGCTATGGATTAGTACCCCATCCATCCGGGGCAGTGTTTCTCCACACATAGTGTATACTTGGGCAGGCAGCCCAAGTATATTTGCAGACCCTTTATATATTTTAAAAAAAATCTGTCTATCTTCTATCTGTGGTCGATTAATTAGTAGTGGACAGTTTGCTCTATTCACGCTAGCAGAATAAACTGGTTCAGGACCGATAGCGGTGTACTGAGAGGAAGCAAATGCAGCGGATGTGAGCTGGTGTTAAAAGCATGGCATACTAACGATTGTCGAAAAACTTACAACAACTGCAGTTCAGAGTGCTGGGTTTTGTGCCTTTGTATCCGCTTGTTGAGGGTTGAGTTATGGTTGAGTTACACCATAAGGTTAGAGGAGAGAAGAGAAAAGTTGTCTTCCTAAGGGACAACTTTTGAGTTGGCCCTTGAATTAGCGTGCTCAGCTCCGCATTTACTGTAACTTCTGTATTGAGTGACCCACTTGATCCTAACACTTTGCATGTTTTTTGTTTCAGTAATGTGATCTTGGTATCATTGGAAAGCTCTTTCATGTGCTGTTTGATGATTCCGGAAAGAAATGAATAGTTCTGTATAATGTAGCTGTTCACTGTCCAGGAATTTTGGAACTTTTCAGGGTTGAGTTTGACATTTGAGATGATGAGTTGAGCGTTTGACAGTTGGCCTGGTGCTTGATCTGGCTCTGAAATGGCTCAGTTTGCACTTTTGAGGGTTGAGTTGCCCTTTTTAAGTCAATCCTGTGAGCTTTGAGTTGGTACAGATGGACGAGTTGGTCTTTTGGAGGTCAAAGATGGCTTTTAGGGAGTTGAGTTTGCTTTTTCTGGGGGTCAAGATGGCTCTTTTTGGGCTTTTTAAAGGACTACAATAGAAGCTGTCTGGACCCCCTAAGGGGCCCATCTTAGGCCTTTTTGGGGTTTGAGGAAGGCCCCTTTTGTTGTCCTTTAGAACACTGATGAGGCCTGTACTAGTGTTGATTTTGCACTGAAGGTGTTAAGTGTAGAGATGTTACAGCACTAGGTTAGAGTGTCAGTTTGGCAGTTTTACATTGTCAAGCTGGCGTTTCGTGTTAGAGTGGCTTTCACAGTGATGAACTGGCCGCCGATGTGTTGAGTTTCCTCGTTACTGTGTTAAATTTAGCTTTCGTATCTTTGGAGCAGCTCGCCTGGGTAAGGCGGCCCTTCGAGGGGTGGGATGGGATGGATTCACTGTAACGTCGAGTTTGATTATATAAGTCCAAATGGACACTCCTGAGCACAAAGAGTTAATTTATCACATTAGGTGTTGATTTAACACCTTGGAATGATATTCCAGCCGGGATGCTTTTCAGTTCTCCACCCTCACAATGTGTGAACTCATTCTGATTGTCACTAATTCCTACTAGTGCTTACACTGTGCCTTGGTAGGGTTTATCCTTTCATCATTGGGTCCCTGTATGCAAAATACACACTTTTTTTTGCCGATGATTTGGTTTTGAAAGTGACCTGAAGCTTTTCTGAGATCTCTGATCTGGGGAATGTCAGGTATGCAATTGTTCAACCTTAGTCCTAAAAAATACACACCTGTAGCCTTCAGCAAGTGTCTGAGAATGCTGTGGAGTGATGTTGAAAGTTTTTTTGATGTTCAGAGGACATCTTCAGCGGTTTCTTTGGCTGCTAGTTGCTGAAGCCTGGATTTGAAGAAGTGGCTGAACAAAAACATGTCCGGTTTCTTATATAGTGCTCAAAGTGTTTCGCTAGTATTGAAATTATAATTAGTAATATAATATAGACTATATAATCGTATAGACTATATAATTAGACTTTTATTAGAACACATTAATTTGAATGAGTCACCGAGACATCGAAGACAATACGCTGCTCAGAGTACGTATCATGCTCTCTGCATGGAACGAGCACGCTCAAGCTCATCAGCGGGTTTTTTTAAAAATTTTTTTTTTTAAACGATCTTTATCGTGAAGACGAGGTCTGAATCAGCGGGCGCTGTAATGCTCACAGACATTTGTGTTGTTGTTGTTGTTGTGTCACAAGGGTTCAGAGTGTCTGTCTGTTATCAGCTTACTATCTTACAACAACTCGTTGTATGTTTTCTTTAGTATACAAAGCAGGCTAGCTCGTAAAAATAAAGTGTAGTAATCCTGAAAACTGTCCAGCGTCATCTCAGCTTAGGGCTTTCATTCCCATACCGGTTCCTTTTTTTGCACAGACACTAAAATATTTCTTTGCAGAGAACCTTGACATCTGTTTACTTCATAAGGTACATCTGATAAACTGCTTGTTAACACAAATATCCAATCAGTCAATCACATGGAGGCACCTCAATGCGTTCAGGCATGTAGACCTGGTCAAGACAATCTCTGGAAGTTCAAACCGAGCATGAGAACTGCCACACCCAGTGTGGGCAGTTTTCTGGGTTAAAATGACTTGTTGATTCCAGAGATCATAGGAGAATGGTGGTTAAAAGCAATGATGAAGAGCATCTCTTAACAAACAACACATCAAATCCTGAAGCAGGACGTTCCACAGCAGCAGAAGACCACACTGGGTGTCGCTCCTGTCAGCTAAGAAAAGGAAATTGAGGCTACAGGCTCACCAAAATCAGAAAATTTAAGATTGGAAAAACGCCACTTGGTCTGATGAGTCTCAAATTCTGCTGTATTATTCGGATTGTCGGGACAGAATTTGGCTTAAACAACATGAAAGCATGGATCCATCCAGCCTTGGATCAGCAGTTCAGGCTGGTGGTGGTGATGTAATAGTGTGGGGGAGATGTTCTTGCCACACTTTGGGCAATTAAGTATGGTTTAAACACCACAGCCTACCGCGTCCATCCCTTTATGACCACACGCCATGTCAAAGATAAACTCATCTCAAAATGGTTTCTTGAACATGACAATGAGGTCAATGTACTCACATGGGCTCCGTAGTCACCAGCTCTCACATTATAAAGATCTTTCCCAAGTGCATGCATAAGAATAAATGATTTTATACGTACTGTAGTTGTTCAAGTAGCTTTAAAAACATGTGTTTCATGTGCAGTGTTTGTTTATTATTCTTCATTTTGTCGGTTTAGATATCAATAACATCATATTTGTGCAGTGCTTTAGCTTTGTCCTTTGGTTCAGTTTAGCGCCTCAAACCTCAAAAAAGAAAGCCACACACATATCACATTTGATTCACTTCCTGAGTCAAGTCATATTCTTGAATCAGAAGTGTCCATCATTGCAGTGTTCCTTCTTTTCAAATAACTTAAACACTATATGTGTGGAAGGCTTCAAAACAGGGTTGTTTTACATCCACAGCGGACCACGACTCGGTACCTGAGGAACGCCTGTGGTTTTCTCTTAGTAATTAGCTCAAAATTTAATTCAAGTTGGTTGCATTGGCACATCTAAATACATCATGTTGATCTGTTGAATTCGTGGAAATGCAGACTGATTCTTAAAAATCCTGCCTGGAGAACTGAACCCATGCTGATGAAAAATAGGAGTGAGATGCCTGATTAAATATAGACTTTAAAGTGTTGTTCCAGCTGCACCGTCGACACTCGTCTCAGCTCCTCCAGCCGTGCAGAATACAGAAGATTCCACATCAGAGACGAAAAGACTTCAGCGTCCGCGAGGAACAGCTGGAGGAATGCTGGCCACCTTACCGTTTCTGGTCCTAAATCGGGGTGCGGTGCACAACCTCCTGAGAGAGAAGCTAGTGTTTACGTCCTGGCAAAGCTACACAGCATGTCATTTTAATTCTTTTCTTTCTTTCTTTCTGTTTATACATAAACACTTGCAGAGTTACAGTTTACTGTATATGTCCACTGAGTTTTAAGATAATTGTGGGGAAGTGAGAATTTTTTTAAGGAACTGTTTGTAGAGATGGGGGGGGAAAAATCATTTCAGTTATCGTGATTTTTTTTTCACGCATCATTTCATGCATGCATCACCATGCTGACTTCAAAATCTTTTTTTTTTCTTTATATATAAAATTTGCATTTGAGGTGAATTGTTGCAGTTCCTCTACAATCCTTCAGGGGGTGTGCTCTAAACTGTTCACACAGCAAATTACTTGCTACGTTTATTTTGAACCGTAACAAAATTAGTTTAATAAAATTTTTTGCAAAAAATGTCACCATGTATCTTTCGCTTATAAGATTTAAATTGTAAACCACAGGCATGAGTCAATTCTTGCATCACATTTGCCACCAGTCGTTCCTCAGGGATCGAGTCAAGGTCCACTTCAGTTACATATTTAACCTGTCTTGTTACATGCTTTTATCTGTCGGTTGTCATTCTCTGGTGATGACAACCAGCGTGACACAATGGTCATGCTGCCCTTTTTGTTAATCAGTATCGCAGAGAAAAAGTTTTTTCAAGTTGCAAGTTCAGAAGGAATTTCTGAGCACAAAGCTGTGAGCTCCATGTCCAGGCAAACATCTCAAACTCGAGACGGCTGTAATCAATCTGCAAACACGGAGGGAGCAAAGTTTACGTTTTTGGGTCCAGAAACGAGCTCTTTGTGCCGTGGTTTGTTTTCCACGTCAGTCCGTGTTGCCACATAGTTCATCCCTGTGTTTCTGAGCAAACAATCTTGCTTACAATTGCAGGAAATGTCAGTGTTCTTTCCAAATGTATTAATATTTTTAGATAATTCTGATTGTATTACATAAACAGGCACGTGAGAGAAAAAACAATGACTTGTAATATTTTTAGTAGATAAGCTGTGTGTGTGTGTGTGGCTTTCACATCATCATTATATATAATAATGCAATTTAGATGAACCGACAATTACCATGACAACGAACGATACCATTGTCTTTTCTGATTTTATTAATTTTTTTAAAGGTCTGCGGAAGACAGTCCCACCCTAGAAAATGTGAAAGTCTGATTAAAGACTCGTCGACCACATCAGTCGTGCAGCAATAGCGATGGAGAGGAGCAAGCGCAACTCCATTGCCGGGTTCCCCAGGCGGCCTGATCGGCTGGAGGACCTGGACGGAGGAGTGTTCGAGGCAGAGACAGGCCCCGCCCAGCTGGACAGGGTGTGTCCTTCTTCCTACCGTGCCCTCATCAGTGCCTTCTCCTGCCTGACGCGCCTTGATGACTTTGTATGCGAACGCATCGGCTCCGGCTTCTTCTCAGAGGTCTATAAGGTAACAGGTTTGTTTAATCAATGGTATGATCAAAAGTCTACGGTACTTCTGAAAGGTCCGGTTTTATAACTGTAAACGGACCTTGAACTGATCCCTGAGATACACCAGCACTAAGATGACAAGTGTCCACTTTCAGTTTATGCTGTAAAGTGTGTTTGTCTTTTTTTTTTCCCCCCCATCTAATCAACTTCAAGAGAAAAAAAAGAGGTGCTGGTAAAGAAATAATGACACCGTAAAATTAGTTTGAATAGTTCTTTAATAAATATAAAACCACAGCAAACTGCTCTGTGGTGGCTGTAGGAGGATGTTCACTTTATCCCTGTACCCTTTGATTGATTATTTTCTTATAGCAGCAGATTTTCAGAGATTTAGATCCAGAGTTAAGAAATCTCAGTCTAGATAATTCTTTTTCTGTTTAAAAATTATATTGTCAAAAAAATCTCGTGATATCTTTTGAATTCGTTTGCACGAATTGCTCTGATGCAATACCCTGCAAGCGTCCTGCTTAGTTGGGGTTAGGAGTTCTGGGCACGCAGAGCCGCTCGTTTGCTCACATCAAACCATCCGTGAAGATCAATCCTTCCGTCACAGCGAATGAAGCAGACACTGTTGGAATGGTGATGCTCGTTGGACGTTGCCGCCAGTGTTTTATGCTTCAGCGGGCAAGACAGGATGTAGGACTGACAACACGGTGTATTCATGTTGAAGATGATTTAAGACAATCAGGAATTCTGACAGAGATGGGTTCTCCAACGTTGTAGAGATAAAGTCATGCTTTAGACTGGTTCTGATCAGACTAACTCGTGGCTAGGCTTTCCCAGGCTCAGGTACTGTATCTACATCCGTAACAACGGTGTACATGTCTGCCTGATGATTTCCCATTGTTCTCCAGGGTGCCTTTTATGAACGCGTTATCTACTAGGAGCAAACAGCATACCACGGGCCACCAGTCGCATTCTTTCTTGTCACAAGCTAGAAAATTGATCTGATTAACGGATGAATAGATCTGGATAGATAACCGGTTTAATCGCAGATCTTCTAAGATCTGCATGATTTTTCAAATAAGCTGTGAAACCGATGTCCGTAGTCGGATGATTGGTTTCAGAGCGCTTTTGAATTTGTCTCCATGGCTGAAAGGTTTCCTAGGAAAGGCAAGTAGAAAGGTTTCACTGGAGGTTTAAACAGATGGCCTGTGTAGACAGGTTTTGTACAGATATCTATTGTAGAGGCATTTGAATATCCTCACCGTAGGAAGAGTTCGCTAGGTCTTTTAAGCGCCCGTATTTGAAAGAGCAACATAATGTTAGTTTTTTTTTTTTTAAATAAACAAACAAAAACAATAAAACAAACTTTTGTGCAGATATCAGCACTAAACCTAGAGGTATACTGTACATTGGGACCAATAGGATAATGGAGAAAGCACGGGTTTTAAAGGAGGAGTTGGTGATCTTTACCTCAGTACACATTTTACAAAATTAATAACACCTCACAGTCTGTTAGCTGTCCGTTAGCCTGAAAGAAAACGTGGTGTTCAGACACAGCCCGCTTTGAAAATGGGAAACAAATGGGAATACAAATACCTCTTTTCCACTGTCTGGTTCTAGTACCAGTTCAGAGCCGGATCAAATGCAATGCGAGTCGTTTGAGAGCTGGCTTTGTTTGTTCCATGGGCTAGAGAGTCAGAGGGTCACGTCATTAAGTCACTGTATACACCCATGTACGTCCCTACACTTCTGGCGATACTAGCGGCGACCCTAGCAGCAAAAAAATGAAAGCATTTGAGTTGCCCAGTACATTTTTAAAGATGGCGGTCACAAACCTTTAGTTTGTCATGATCAGTATTGGGAGGCGTTACTTTTTAAAGTAACTAATTACATTACAAAATTACTGTCTTCAAAAAGTAATCTGTAAAAGTACTTTCTGATAAAAGTACTTAGTTCGAGTACTTTTCCACCGCAGAAAATGAAAACTCCTTTGTGCTTCCTCATGCATGTTGTTTTAGTCAAGACCTTTATAATTATTCTACCATCATCACTTAGCGAAGTTTGGCCCATAATCTGTTACCTACTAATACCCCTATCTCACCTATGCAGTTTCGCGCATAGGTGAGATAAATACGGTGGCCGTAAGTACGGTTCATTCTGATTCACTGTGAGTTTCGGCCCTGTGATTAGGTTTCCATTTTTCCGTGCGGCGATCCGCGCATAGTCAAACCGCATAGGTGAGATAGGGGTATAACAGCAGGAATAACGGAGGGGGGTGGGTAATCGGGGGCGGGGCTTGTAGGACGACGTCCTTTCTCTCACACTAATGGATTGGGAATGACTGCTGTCTGGCTCACGGATAACATTAATTGTCTGAATAACGGATTACATTTTTGAAAAAGTAACTGAGTACTTGAATGGTGGAGCTAATGCGTTAGATTACTCGTTACATCACATAAGTAATTCGAGTACTCTAACGCGTTACACCCAACACTGGTCATGATAATCCTTTCATCAAAAGTTTTGTTGAAGGTCACACCAAATAAAATCTGTCTGCTGAAAAGGGAAGAGAATGCAGTTGCAAGTCCTTATGGAACTTGCAAATCTCATGACAGTCTTCGAAAAGTGGGCTTGGGTTAGAGAACACAGCATGACGGAACTGTTTATTACGTTTGGTTAAGGACAGCAAGAAGTTTTTTTGTTCAACATAACAAATCTCATCATTTATCAACGCTAATCTCCAGTTCAGTTTTATTTATGTAGCGCTTTTAACTGTCATTGTTGCAAAGCAGTTTTACAGAATTAAAACTATAGCAGGGATTGATCTGCACTCAGTGTTAGTGTGTGTTAGGAGGCTGGAAGCTCATTAAAACATGAGTGGTGTTTTTTTTAGTTAATATGAAGTCCACACTTAAAGGATTTGTTTTTGTAGCGTATCGGAAAGGAGAGCCTTCCTCCACGGTTCAGTGCTCGTGTACCAGGTTGTCCAGACAGCTGCTTACTGGAGAGGGATTGTCTGGGCCCGCGTTTTAACCAGACTGCTCGCTCTGTAGGTGGGCTGTAGATTAGCATGAGGAGATTATTCACGGCCATCTGACTCCGCGTGTCCTCTCCTCGGATCCAAAATCAGGTCCAGACCTTTTCATGGACGCTTTGCAGATTTTGTAGTTGTTCGATTTTCCAAAATGTATGTGGCTTGGGTCACTTGAAAGGAGAGTAGAAATGAGTCAACAGGATGGTCGGATGACCTCTTACTACAGACGTTGCTTTGTTTCCTACAACGTCATGACCCTGAAGTGTTTTATTCCTCCTACATGACAGGAAATCACCACAAAACTCAAACAAAACTCATGCTATTTTAAAAATTCATTATTTTAAGTTTGTGTTACAAGGTCCTGACGCTGGAGACTCCTTCCGTAACTGTTAACTAAACATGTACTTTCAGCATCTGAATTGTTACTGTAGAACCAACAGCACTTTAGGACGAGTGAGCGCTTCTGCTAGAGCGAACCAATCAGATTTGACAATTCAACAACAGAAATAACTTTGGACTGTGTATTTAAAGCATGGCCCACCAGTGCGCTTGTACTTTTTATGAAACTTCACCTCAGGTTCTCGGCAGTAGCGTTGACATAACAGCATCTCGTTACGTCAATTGCATTAACATCAGTAATCTGCCGTAACACAATGCACGTTTTTATGCAGTGCCTGTTTTCTCTTTCTGCCTCACACATTTTCTTATCTAGCTCAGCTTTAGGAAGTTAGTTAGGTTTTTTTTTTCTTCACATGCTTGTCACCGAAGCTTCCTGTGGTTTATCGCTCTTCGACATATTTTGGTCCATCAGAGAACCGCAGATCTGGAGAGGAAACGAATGAAGAAACGGTTCAATGTTTCAAGCGCGAATGTTTCAAGTCGCTCACATGAAGCTTTAAATGCGCGGAGCTCTTGGATCTTCTCAGCCTTCTAGCATGACTAAGCAGATCCATAATTTATTTAAAGTGTATTTAAACAAGACATATTCTTGTTTATTTTATTACCTCCACAAAAACAGACGGCGACTCTCCAGAACGTGCATGTCCCACCCCTTTTAAATAGTTTTTCTCCACCACATTATTAATTTCTTCCACCACATTTTACACCGTAAATTCCTGTGTAAAATCTGTCAATTCTGATTGGTCAAAATGTGTCGATTAGTTTTCCAGACGCTCTGACCGTAGTGCAGCCGCAAATCACACGTTTATTAATATCTTGTAGCGTATGATGAATCGGACACTTCAGGACTCGTCGTTAGAAGGGAAATAATCAAAGTCAACTTTTTTTTTTTTTAATTAATCATCACATTGTGTCATGGATTATTTTCTTGTGAAAGCTTAAGCATTTTATAATATTTTTAAATATAAAATATATTTTAATATTTTTGCTTGAGCAAATAGCATGCACATATGATGATTGTGTGTGTGTGTGTGTGTGTGTGTGTAGGTGCGTCACAGAGCCTCAGACCAGGTGATGGCCCTAAAGATGAACAAGCTGAGCAGTAACCGAGCCAACATGCTGCGAGAAGTGCAACTTATGAACAGACTCTCGCATCCCAACATCCTCAGGTTAGACACGCGCGCACACATGCGCGCACGCACACACACGCACACACACGCACACACACGCACACACACGCACACACACGCACACACACACACACACACACACACACACACACAATCATATCCAATGTAATCATAATGTATGGGTTCTGTAAAAAAAAAATCTCTTTCTTTTAGACACACACACCCATACACATGCACGCTATAATAGAAACCATTGTTTGTCCAGCTGATCTGATAGTGTGCGATGGAAACTTGGCAACCAAGAAGCCGGGGACAACTTTCAACCTGATGCCGCCACCACTGTGCTTCAGTGTTGAGCTTGTGTTTAAAACGTGATTCATGTAATTAACAAAGTGAAAATATCAAATATCAGACTATAAGGTTTCATAAGCAACACGACTGTAATCATCTGTAATATTTGTATAACAAATTGGGCTCGTACCTGACTCCTCCCACAGAGTAGTTTTAGATCTTAACGGTCATTAAATTTCTTTCCTTTTATGTCTTAATTGATCTCATTCGTGGATCTCATCACAGGAAATAGCATCCTAGGTTCTAAAGATTAAAGTTTCAAAAAAGTTTTCAAAATAATACGTAATATGGATGAAGCTTGTTTGTGATGTCACAAAATAGGTCTCACAGCTTCGTGTTTGACACCTTCAATATTCAAAGGACCAAATCACAAGAGCAGTGAGTATATGGTCGGGACTGAGTAACTTTCAACAACTCAATTAGCTACCTAATGTTAAGCCCTCAGTCTCGTTGTTATGGCAACATTATATAACGTTAATTGAACACGAATCTAAGTGATCGTTAAATCTGTATCACGTTGTATCGGCGTGGTCGGTCCCTGTTTGCAGTAGACATTAGTACGGACGATTCCTCATCGCTCGAGCTGTTTTGCCGACCCAAACACACACTCTTGGTTCGTGTCCGAAGCCTGGAAGTTGGCAGTCACTGATTATTGGATGTGACCGAGCTTCAGGGAAAAGACACAGCAGTGTAAAAGCTGCAACTCTCATTCCTCGACTGTTAACCTGTGATTCTGGGTCTGAGTGGCTGCCCGTGGAAAACTACAGTCTCGTAAAAAAAAAAAACCTCGACGTGCACATTTGTCTATAAATGGAACTGCAATTCAGACGGCTCGTTTCGGCCTCGCGCTATTTCCGTGCTCTGTGTTTGTACAGCAGAATGTGTGCTTGAGCTACAGGCCCGAGAGAGAGAAAGGGAGGGCGCGAGAGGGGGGGAGAAAAAAAAACGAGTGAGAGAGAGAGGAGGCCTGTGTGTGTTTTTCACAATCACGTCATTGTTGTGTCCTGCAGAACGGGGGCGGAAGGCCCCGAGCGCTGACTAAGGGGCTCTTTGTTATTTGGAAAAAGACCCTACGAGCAGCAGCAATAAATGTCAGACCTGAAGTTTATTACGCCATAACTCCTCACAGTCACTCCCAAATCGGTGTGGGGTGGAACTGCCCCGGTCGGGCCGAGAACGCCGGGGGACGCAGGGGGTAGGAGGCTCTGAAGGATGCACACACTCCTTGTTGGCAACTCGGTGTGTTTGTCACAATACCTTTAGGTCTTCAGTGATTAATAAAACAGAGCCTTGCAATAAACTTAGTGACTTTATGATTAAGCTTTAGGGACTCTCCTGTCCCCACCGACTCTCTCGGTGAGTAAATCCAACCACTAATCACTGATCACTCCTAACGATTAACTGATCACCTCATTCCCATGGACCAATCATTGTTTGTCACCGTTCCCATTTGCCAATCACTGATCATGGTCCAATCAATGATCACCTTTGTTCCCGTTCCAAAATTCCCGTTGGCCAATCACTGATCACTATTTTTCCAAATGACCAGTCCCTCATCACCTCTCTTCTCAACAAATCACTAATCACTATAGTCCGTGCTTCATTTTCGACTGTACTCTTGGTAACATTCACAGTAATAAAAGAGAGTTATGGCGTCCATAACTGTTTCCCTTGGCGCCCATTTGCAGACTTCTCACTCCTACTGTTTAATTTTTGTCTGCGTTTACAGAATTGTTTTTTTTTATGATGATGAAATGGTTAGTAGATGACTAAATAAGCATTATTTCAAAATTTCTTTTCAGACCTTATTCTATATTTGTATTCTTAGTCTATGAGATCTTCTGGAGATCTTGTGTTTCTTACTTTCTAACTTCTTGAGCTGCTTTTCTCTGATGAGTATTTGCGACAGTCCACACACTCCTGTACATCCGTTCACCAGGAACATGACTTTTGGGTCATGCTGGATTTACGATACCACACACACACGAACAGTAAACCTGCCTTAGACACGATTTCAGCGGTTCAGAAATCACTGTGTCCTCCATGCAACGTATGTGACGAAGCGAGAATGGGAGAGGAGGCAGAGTGATGTGTTAGTGATGTGTTATCAGGGTGCGAGTGTTCTCCCTCAGCCCTGTGTTTCTTCGCTTTGTCCTGACGTCTCAGCTAAGAGTGGCAGACGCCATGTTCACAATATTGCGCATAATACACACACACACACACACACACACACACACACACACACACACACTTGTTCATGCAGCGTTTGCAGAAGTAGCACTACACAGTATATAATTCCCAGAAAATAAGTTCACACATCTGTCATACTAACTAATGTAGACTACATTTACATATATAGATATAAATATATTTATACAGTTAAACAGTTTTTCAGTCTATCTAGTTAACTAGTGTGATCAAGTGGACTTTGTCATTGTATTAACAATTTTTCTTTTTTGTTTAAACAATCCAATCCCTGACCAAAAACAGCGATACTATCCGAACTGCGAGTGTCATGATCCGTCACACACCAAATTACAGGATGTGTTCCGTCTGCAGTCGATCAATCCTAACTTGTTGAAAGGACACGGCTTAGAAGCTGGAGAAGCTTTTGCTTTCACTCTTTCGCTTTGCCGCGATAAATCCTGGACAGTGGCGGCGAACAAGTCCTGCTTTTTTATAGATCTACATGTATGTTAACCAACACTGCTGAACAGGATGAAGTATGAGATGAACGTAACAGTTTTTTTGTTTGTTTGTTTTTTGCAGGTTCATGGGTGTTTGCGTGCAGGAAGGTCAGCTCCATGCCCTTACAGAGGTAAGTCTCAAGGCAGGCACAGACACGCTCTCACCATCACATGAACAAGTTTTCAGCGACTAAAAAGATTCCGATTCGGGATTGGGCGCCCGTTGTTTTGTGTCCAACTCGTACTGAATTTGCAAATCTGTCAAGGAATTTTAAAGTTTCATGCATGAAGTGTGCATTAATGTAAGAATGCATTTAAGAGCTCATACTTAAAGCATCATTTCAGAGAGTTTTCCGGTGCAGTTTAACAAAAGTTGCACCAAAATAATTATTAGTTCAAAGAAGAAATTTCCAAATAATTTATTAATTATATATATTAATAGGAAAATTAATAAATTCATAATAAACCTACCTAGAGTCCTTCATTGTTGTTAAGGAATCAGACCATCTTGGTTTAAATAGATACCCATAACAGTATAAACTTTACACACACCTTAAAAAAATTTGGTCAAACCATAGATACCCGTCTTCAAAGTGGCATAAAATATTCAGGTAAAAAAATTGCACCGTTTTGGTGCTATCAGGCTTCGTTTCGGATTTTGCGGCAAATCTGTTTTTTCATCTGAAACGCACTCTCATCTGAAAGTTCTCACTCTGACAATTCTCCCCAAATTCGCCCCAGTTTTTCCCCGTCAGTCACCACAAGTTTTTAAAAATATGCACAGAAAACTCGACGTGAAGCAAGGCTTAACCCTCCTCTCTTATAAATTTAAAACGGTGAAGTTCTAGGTGGTAGATTTCCTAACATAGCGCCTTCAGAACCAGGAGAGAGAGAGAGAGAGAGAGAGAAAAGCCAATAAAATTAATGCAAGAGATCAGGTTACATCGTCCGGGTGCCTGAAGTTATTAACATGGCTTTATGTGTATTTGCAAAGTTTGTGTTTAAAACAAACCAAATAAATCTCCAAATTTTTATTCATTTAAAAGCAAAATGCAGCCAAGGAAAAATTTAACTTGCTTTCAAGATTTTTTTTTTCTTTTAAAATGTTTGAATTAATTTTTTTTTTTATAAATTCAGTGCTGAAAAGTTATTAAGAAGTAAGCTTTAAAAATGAATGAAGAGCACTTTAAACTATCTTGTGTAGTAATAAATCCATGTTTATGTGCAGTAAGAATGTCTGAGTCGCCCGGTTGCGTGTTCGTGTGTTTGTGTGTGTTTGTGTAATCAGGCAGTGATTGGCAGCTAAATATAAAAGCAGCTGTAGGAGCAGGGTTAATTAAAAGTTAGCCAAGTGTGTTTAGCGGATGAGTAGGAGTACGGGGGCGCAAACTCATAAACTCTAAAGGAATGTCACTTTAAACCACTCAAGCCTGCACACGTCCTCGAGGTCGTCTTCTTATAGTGCGCGAAAGCAAGGACTTCAGAGATTCAGTTGCAGGCTTTAGAAATGTAGATGTTTGAACTCCGTCATCCATCATCATGCATTCATCAGATCATCATTCCGGTGAAGGATAAATGTTTAACATGAGTTGTGAACAGGAAAGTAATCATAAAATGATAATGAAGCAGAATTCCAAATGAGTTTCTGGTGTTTACTGATGATTATTATTAATGACTTTCTACATAATAACAAAAGTAAGAGCTGAACTCCAGAGCCATGTGCAGCTGTAATCTATCTATATATGTGTGTGTATATATATATGTGTGTATATATATATATATATATATATATATATATATATATACAGTAATCTCTCTCTCTCTCTCTCTCTCTCTATATATATATATATATATATATATATATATATATATATATATATATATATATAGAGAGAGAGAGAGCAGATGAGAGACCGCAGAGCTCTCTCTCTCTCTCATATATATATATATATATATATACAGTAATCTCTCTCTCTCTCTCTCTCTCTCTCTCTCTCTATATATATATATATATATATATATATATATATATATATACTAATCTATATACAGTAATATATATATATATATATATATATATATGAGAGAGAGAGAGAGCTTGGCGGGTTGCTTTGTGCTTGATATGATAAATCTGTTACTTACCGCTACTGCAGTCGTTAATGCAGTAGGAGTGTGCCTGTTGAGCACACTTTCTGACCCATATGGAATGAGCCCTGGAATGCATTTACACTAAAAATATTAATTGAATTACATTTGTAACCTGAGTACTGCAGGCGTTCCTCAGGGATCGAGTCTAGGTTTCCTGCAAAAATAACTTTTTTTACAGCACTAGTACCAGCACTGCTAACAAGAAAATTCTTCCACAAATCCTTAGCGTATATCGATGGACGAGATGTTCCATGTTAACACAACAAAAGTTTTAAAAGTTTAGCGTTTGTGTCCTAGTGGCAAATTGGTTGTACTCTCAAGGAGCAGGGATGGCATGCTTGGCTAGCCTCACTATGATTGATGTAGCAGTGCACACATACACGTCTGTGATCTCAAACAAGAGGAAGGAGTAGGGAGCGTTCCCTTCGAGCATTAGCCTTTGCCCTGACTGGTTGGTGAGGTCAATGCTTATGTAAGAAGTCCTTTATTCTTTAGAACCTGCTAGATCCGTATGGGTGTAGAGTAAAAACGAAGACATCTGCAGTACTCTGGGGTCACTCTCTCAATCTATGCCTCTTTAATCGCTTCCTGAAGATCATGTTTCTTGACTGCTCCTGCTCCTTCTTCACAAAAAAACTATTTAATGTTGGGTTTTGGTCTGGAGATGGCTCATGCCATGGCTCCAAAAGCTCAACACCATTGTCAGTATTTCACTTGTTTTCCAGGCTCGAAGTAATTAGTGATCATCTGTTTTATGGTACAGTGAGAGAATTATAATACATGGCTTATGTCGTCTGAATACTTTTGGCCAACGCTGAATGTTCCTTAAAGATACACTAATTACAACTTTCTACATCCATAGGACCACCTAATACTATACTAAGTTAGATTCCACGCGTCATTCTCGACATAAAATCGGTCTAACGTTGCATCATGTGCTCCGTTAAAGCTGGTTAATTTCTGTAAACTTGCCACCAATACAGCTCTGTATAATCTGTATATGTTATGAATGTTGAATATTACAAAAACAATCAAACATTGGATTAAAAAAATCATATTGAGCTCAAAGGCGTTTCTCAGGGATGAAGTCTAGGACCGCCGTTATTGAGAAGAACCTGATGGTATCACGTCATGAAAATGTGTATTGTAATGACAATTATGGTGGTAAAATTTTTAGAAAATGCTAAATTTTATCTCTAAAATTGCAATGCATTACATACAATGCATAATTTCTTTTTTTATATTGTATACTTAATATATGTTTAAAGAAGGATAAGATTTAATGACCTATGTTTACTCAGACAATATTTATTCAATCTGATTTGAAATCCTTCCAATTAAAGATGCCAAATTAACTGTTTACCTAACTGTGGGCCCTAATCGGATAAGATGTGGGTTTACATGGTTTTTTTTTTTGTGATTAATCAAGATTATAATTCAGTTGACGTGCAAATTATTTCTGCTCTTTGTGAATAATTTAATCTACCACAGTTAATCTAACAGAAGAAGTTTTTTTTATTTATTTATTTTTTATTCAAATGTTGAGGTTGGATTTGGCATCCCATTTTTATCCTGATAAATCCCGTCTTCTGCATTATGATTGGTTACAAGCATTCAGCTTCATCCATGATAGTTTCTGTTTATGTTAAGTATGTTGAATATTTAAAATCTAATCAAACATTGGATAAAAAAACTCATATTAAGCTTAAAGGCGTTCCTCAGGGATGGAGTCTAGGCCTGTTGCTGTTTTAAAATCTGCTTGTCAAGAAGAACGTGATAGTATGAGGGGAAAATCTATTTTGTATTTATCATTATGGTGGAAGAGTTCTTCTCTCAGCCAGAAACCAAGTGGAAGAAAATCTGAAGTAAAGACACTTTGGGGAAGAATCTGTGTTCTTTCTGAGTTTACGGATCAGGAGAATTACCTTCCTGGAAACTCGTCACCTAACCTTATGCTACCCCCATGTGGGCCAGTTGTGCGCAGTAAGAATATATTAATTCCAACAAGAGAGAAACCATCAGATCAATTGTGTGAACAGATAATATTTACCCACTGAGCAGATTATTAAAAGTTTACACCCGCTCTCTCTTTCTCATCGCATATTTATTGCGATCAGTCAGAATCGGGTCAAACTGTTTCAATTGAGGTTTTGCAGTATTGTTCCGATTGGGCTATTGTTCACATTATTAGAGGAATATTAGTGTATATGTACAGTAGAGGCACCTATAGAGCTTTGATAGAACTGTAGAAAGACCTAAAGAGCGTTAGGATTTGTCACATCACAGCTTCCTGCATAGAAGAATTGAGAAATCTCGATTTGTGAGCTGCTTGTCACATCGCTGCTCTGTGTGACACGTACACAGGAAATAAACATCGACTCTCGTGTTTGTCACTTGCTAGTGTGAAGACAGGGTTACGAATCGAACCATGATGCATTCAACCTAAGGAAGGAAAACACTGTTGCTGTGTCAAAATGTGCCTGATTAGCATTTATTTTCTATGGTGACTCAGTTTGTTTGAGCTAGATTTCTGTTCCCGTTACAAACGTTTCATTTCAACTCTCACTATATTGCTCACAACAATACAGATTATTGTGATCGTGTGCGGTAGTACACAGCGTGCAAAGACGACAAAAACAATACAGTCTTTATTCAACAGGGCCTGAGGCAGAATTTCTTTTCAAGAACAAAATGGTTATTCCCTCAGGCTTGACTCCATGTGTGTGTAGGTGAGTGACGGAGAGATTAGTATTGATCAGGTGGGTTAAAGCGCACATGTGACTAATTAAATGAATGATTGACCGATATTTCTGGGATGCTGGGCAAGTTACAGATGCCGTGCGTTATCAGCCGGCGTTCCTGCGCGAACCGGATCTTCAGGTAAACACGATGAATAACAGATAAGCTCCGGTACCATGTGCAGCTTCAGCACACCCACGATCGCAGCCTCCGGTGTGTTATATACAAACAGACCCTGTCATCAGCGTAACACTAAATAATACACGCCGCACATCGGCCACCTGGCACGACCTAATCCAATGACGGAGGATGGAATATTCATCAGATATGTTTATTTATTTATCTTAAATGCCCCATCGAGCCTGAACAGTGGGTCTGTTTGTTATCCGCTCTATTCTTTATGACATAAATGGAAAAAAAAATCCACTTTGTCTCAAGGTCATAAAACCAAAGTAGATTTTTTTCTTTCCATTTACCATTTTTTTCCATTCAGAGTATTTATAACAAAGGGAGTGTTGAAGTGGGTGTGGTTGGTGTACACCTGGACTCCGAGCTAGACTACAGTTCCACCAATAACAGTGCAGTGTTATGGGTAATGTAGAACAATACCCACAGATTTTCGTTCTGGTTTAATCATATCCAAACCACACCATCATATTAGGGCGATCAAACATCATCGACAGCCAGCCAACCAACCAGGGAGGGCTTCCTCTGATGCTTGTGAAGCCGCCAACTGCATCTTTTCTAACTGTCACTTACTCACCATTACGGAGTGATGTATCACAATATTAAAAAATCCACTAAAACATTGGATTAAAAGGCATTCCTCAAGGATGCAGTCTAGGACCACTGCTGGTTGAAAATCGGGTCTCTCCGAAGAGCCTGATGGTATCAGGTGAAAATGTATTTTGTACATGTCAAACTTTTGCTCACTCACCATTTCAGAGTGACATAACACACGGAGGGCAGCACTATCCAATTCCTTAAATGATTGGCTAGTGTAGCTACGGATGGTGGTGGCATCACCTGAGAATCAACTTTGTGATCTCCTGAAGATAGCGGCGAACACCTTACCACTGCACCACTCATGAGGTCCAGGTTTGGTCAGAAGTTTATTAGGAGAAAGGAGATGTTTCCAGAGGAATCTGGAAATTTACAAGTGCAAGGAACGATAACTGCGAGGTCAATCGGCATAAGACAATAACGAAGCTTTACGAAAACGTATACAAATCCTTCATTAGGTTCAGGTTGGATTAACCTGATATTTCTTATTCTCATTAAACACCTTCTGGGTCAGCTGTGTTTGGGTCAAATGAAGTAAACAGGGCAAAAAATAGCCAAGCTCAGAGAAGCAAGACTGTATATTTAGCCTCAGATGGATGAGCTATGAGAGAAATGAGAAAGAGAGAGAGACGTACACCATTACCTCTGCTTAAATATAGCCGTTACATCAGCTGCGTTCATCTGTCTCAAAACTCTCTCTCTCTCTCTCTGATTGATTCGCCTACACAGGAGCAGGAGAGTGCAACTTCGCCTCGACATCCCCCGTATCTGGTTCCCGTCTGGACATCGGAGACGTTATTTGCATTCGGGTGCCCTGTGAAAGCAGGAAGATGATACCTTTTAAACAAAACAAGAACTCTCAAAATGACAAGACGGGTGTAAAACACGGTGCCGTTATCAGAATGCGGTGGAGATAAACTAATAACAGCACTTCCTGAAGACTTTTACTCTACACCGTACATTTTTATAGATTTACTTTTATTGAAATGTAGATTTTATCAGTTTATACTGGATATGCATTTGATCCGTAAAACAAGTGAGTTCCCGTTTTCATTTATGTTACAGCAGCTGTAAACCGTGGCTCCCTCAACAGTCTCTTTCTCTTGCTTGAGAAAGATGTTTTGTTACATTGTGTTACTGAGAAACCTTAAAGCGGAAATTCCTCGGTCATGAAGACGTCCGAAAGCTACAGTCTGTGGATTTCTCCCAGATAACGTGTTGCAGAAGAGACGCATCTGTCTGTGTGGACTGTACACATGATCATTCACCAACACATGTACACATTACATGAACTCGGCTGGGAGTTATTGCCACATCCGTCGTACACTCCTGACCTCGGTTTCAGTGATTTCCACATGTCTGGGCAAACATTAAAGGAGTTCCTGGGAGGCCAGCGTTTCTGATGTGAAGCAAGCAGTCCGATCATGAGTCTTGTCTACTGAGTAAACTTTCTACCTTGATGGTGTCCAAGCACTAGTGAAACACTGCGATAAGTGCATTAGTGTAGCAGGAGATTATATAGAGAAATAAAGGGAGTTTTTACTCTCAGAACTTTCTTCTGTTATTCTACACTGTTATCAAAAGTCCTGGTTTGACTTGAACGCCCCTCATATAGAGAGGTACTGTTTATAGAACACTCTGTGGCGTCAGTACAGTACGAACAACACTAATGTAAAATAGGAAAACGATGTTGTGTAAGACTGTTTATGGTGTGAGGCAAAAGAGGAATCTTGCGCATCCCATCGTGAAATTCTTTTCTTTCTCGAAAGACAATGATGTCATCGCTGCCCTCGTCCTCACCCTGCCTGTCAGCACTAGTGTAAACGACGCCTCCCATGTTTCAGCGCGTGAACTTTAGAGAGTCCATTAGTACAGATTAAACATAAATGATAAAGGAGATGGACAGACGGAGGTCTTGGAGAAAAGTTGTATTTACGGTCAGTGAGGGAGGAGGAGGAAGCACAGCTGATCTGATTTTAATGCCTACTCGGCTGCTGTTCATGATGTTGTAATGCAGTTTGATTTCCTTTTAGCTTCAGGAAAACATGAAAATAGGGCAAAGAGGGACACAGACGTTTTGTTTCGTGGTCAGGTCACGTCACGTAATACACGGAGGGGGAAAAAAACACGGATTAATAGAGCAGCCGGGCCGAGACGTATTAAGGGGAACAAAAAATTTAAACCACTTATGATTTTACCAGGATGGGATTTCATGCTGGGAAATCTGTCTGCGCTGAAGCTTTTGGTTTTCTCTTGATGTACTGTAACGAGTCTCACAGACAACCAGATGGAGTTTCTGTTGCACTGAGATGCACTATTGTAAAGTTTACCTTAGGTCTTAACATTAAGAACTGGTTCAGAATAAACCGTTTGTGTGCGTGCAAAATATTATCTTTTTCAAAAATAGGCTACCAATAAAAAAATCTAATTTATCTCTTAATTTATTCTTGTTTCTAATACTTTTCAGAGTAAGTTAAAAGTACAAATATAACTATACAAATTCTCCCATTTTATTTACTTTTTTTTTTGTTCATTATGAGAATTTTTTTATATATAATATTCAACTTAAGGTGCTACAAAATTATGTTTTGTTTTTTTTGTTTTTTAGGAAATGGGGCAAATCTTAGGAATGCAATAAATAAAACCAATAACAAAAAACATTTAAAATTAATATGGAAAAAAGTGAAGTAATAAAAAGGAAATAGTAAAATGTCAAAAAATAGAATGTTTTATGAAAACACAATATGAAAGGTTGTCTAAAATTAAATTATTAAAAGGTAAAAAAGGACACTGAAAACACAAGTGTATATGTTAACGAAAAATGTATATAAAAAGAAATTAATAAACCGAATGTAATAATGTTATAATGTAATAATTAAATTAATAAACCTTGAATTGCATTCGAGAAGTTTGCTTGTATATCAAAGCACTCCTATATCAAAGTGAATTTCCTCCATAAGAAATAATGGAAACTCAGATGATTTATTCCACAACCCGAAAATATTAATATAAAAATGATTAATACAAAATATGAAGTAAATAAATTAACCTGCACTTTACCTTTGAAAAGAATCAAGAATCACTGGTGTTAGACAAGAGAAGAAGAAGAGGGGGGTTACTGTGTAGGAGGACACACACACACATATACACACACACACACACTAACAGAATCGCCGCTCTGTCTGAAAACTTCTTTAACACGGAACGTCTCTGATGACTTTTGCTTTTGCCTCCTTTTGAGGATTTCACGGAAATGTCATTAAACAGATTCATCTCCTGCACCGCTACAGCCTCTTCACGGGGGCCGTTGTTGCAGTACAGCTGGACTTGGACATGAAATTTTTAAAAAAGAGAGAGAGAGAGACTGTGACTGAGCATGGCCACTCGTATATCAAGACCTCGCTCGTTAAAATAAAAAAAATGTAAAGTTAACATTTTATTTAAAAAATTTGCTCGTCTTGCAAAACACTCGCAGACCGAGATAAGTGCAATCTAAGTTTTTACTGTAATATTTTACGATTAAAATAAGTATATGATGTATATTAATACTAAAAACTATCATTATGCTAAAAAAAAAAGAACAAAAATTTAAATGTCCGTGTAGCCAAATACATTTTATTTGTTTTTTGTTCGTTCGTTTATTATTTTAGTCCTCCTTGGGGAGAATTTGTTTCTGGTGTTTAAGTGAAAAACACACTCTAGATCTTTGCCGCAGAAAAACAGGAGCGTTTCTGTAATTTCCGGTTGTTTCTTGTCGAGTCCCATGTCGATGTGAAATGAATGTTCTCGTCTTGTGCTGCAGTACATCAACGGTGGGAACTTGGAGCAGCTGCTGGACAGCAACAAGTACCTGAGCTGGACCTCACGGGTCAAACTGGCATCAGACATCGCCATGGGTCTGGCCTACCTGCACTCCAAGGGCATCTTTCACCGAGACCTCACCTCTAAGGTAACACCGCTACACTCGTGCTTCGCTGCCTTTAAAAAAAAAAAATTTTAAACGCTCGCTTGTGCTGCGTCCCACACAAGGCGGCGCAACACACTACGAGGACTTCGCCGTCTGAGCCTTCCTCTTCCATATGCACGATCTCCGTATATATTATACCGTACAAAAAAACATTTTTGTTCTAAAGCTATACATTATACACCATCTTCAATCGTATCTGGAATCTGAAAAAAACTAATCGGTTTCTCTTCCCTGTTTGTCCAGATATGATAAAAACCAAGCTGCAGAACCGCATATTTTCCCATACAAACCCGAAAATAGCGCCTGCTCTCAGAAACACTTGACCTCCTGACGCCTCACGTGCAAACCGTAACCGAGAAACCGAGATTCTCTCCAGATCGTATCGGCGATAAGGAAAAACGTGGAATGTAAACACACACATAAGCCTCACTTAGTTTTTAGGGCGCACTTAGTTTTGCTTTCAACTGAGCTACCTGAACATGAACAGGAAATTCCCTGCGCGCAAATCCAAGCCGTGTCACGCTTACAATATAAATAAGTCATCCCGAAATAATCTCAAACACATAAATCTGTCTTACGTGATTATCGGAAATAGGTGTGGTAGGGCGCCAAAACTTTTGCACAGCCTCCACGTAAAAAATATTAAGCTATTAATTTTGTTGTTGTTTTGCTGTTCATGACTATACCTGTGTGTGTGTGTGTGTGTGTGTGTGTGTGTGTGTGTGTGTGTGTGTGTGTGTGTGTTTTTGCAGAACTGCCTGATCAAGTCGGATGAAAACAGTTACACTGCGATTGTTGGCGATTTCGGACTCGCAGAAAAAATCCCCAGTCATGAGTAAGTCACCACACAAGTGTGTGTGTGTGTGTGTGTGTGTGGTAGTAAGTGCATCTGATCTGGCAGAACATAGCGTTCAGTAGTTCACTAATAGAAGAGCTAATAATACTAAAGCTAATAATACTGAAGAACCCTTTCTCTTTCTCCTTCTCTCTGTTTCTTTCTTTCTTTCTTTCCATCCACATTAACATGATCAAAAACTTCCCTTTTACCTCCAGGGGGTACTTCATAGAACGTGTCTGAACTCATCTGAGAATGTTTACAATCTCTCTCTCTCTCTGTTGTGCACGCAGGGCCGACGGAGAGAAGCTCGCAGTGGTGGGTTCTCCATTCTGGATGGCTCCGGAGGTTCTGCGAGACGAACCATATAACGAAAAGGTGAACCCATGAGATCCGGAACGCACAGATAAGCACAACAACAACAACAACAATAATAATAATAATAATAATAGTAATAATAATAATAGTGATAATAACAGTAATAAAACAATCGTTCCTTTGTGTCCGTCTCCAGGCCGACGTCTTCTCCTACGGCATCATCTTGTGCGAGATCATCGCCAGGATACAGGCCGATCCCGACTTCCTGCCTCGCACCGAAGTCAGTCGTCGCTCATCTCACTTTTAAACTGAGAAATGAGTCACATGCGTGTGCTGTCTCGATGTATAGGAAAGAAGTGATCGAGTGTCTCTCTCTCTCACACACACACACACACACACACACACACACACAGCCTTCATTTTTAACTGCTTGAGAAATTCCTAAACAAATAATAATAATAATAATAATAATTTAGATCTGATCTTATCCATAAACTCCTTAACTAAGAATTGATTACGGCTCATAATTCCGGTCCAGTTTTAGACCGTAATTAAAGTACAGACTAAAATGTTTAACATTAGATGAATAACGTTTGTTTAAACCTAGGTTGTGTGTGTGTGTTGGCAGAACTTCGGTTTGGATTATCACGCGTTCCAGCACATGGTCGGAGACTGTCCTCCTGACTTCCTTCAGCTCGCCTTCAACTGCTGCAACGTGAGTATCCACTGCGTAAAGAGATTTTATTTTAATGTAGAACTGTTGGCATTTAACTTCTGTACGTCTCCAAATCAGTCCACTAACTGATTATACAAAAACAACAAAAAGAAAGAAAAGTCACACGCCATAATATTTCACTGGATTGCCTTTTGTTTTGATTTCTCCCGTGGCATCTTTTCAATACGCTTATGCAACGTCACAACATTTACTTTTATCCAGAGTCGTATTCATTGCTCTCCAATATTTTATATTGATAATGAAAGTATGACTGCTTTGTAAAGCCTTCTCCAGCACATCCCAGAGATTCTCAGTGGGGTTAATGTCTGGACTCTGTCCATGTGTGCCGATCTGTGTGTAAAAACTATGTCTCATGTGTCCTGAACCACTCTTTCACAATTTGTGAACCTCGATGAATCCTGTCATCATCATCTTGGAATATGGGGTGTGCCATCAGGGAAGTAAACCTCCATAGATGTGATGGGCTGGTGATTCAGTACATTCAGGTGGTCAGCTGACTTCATTTTATTGCCACATAACGTTGCTGAGTTTCGACCTGAGCGACTGAAGCAACCCCAGATCATAACACTGTCTCCAGAGGCTTGTACAATGGACACTATGCATGATCGTTTCATGCGCTTCCCTTCTTACTGACACACCCATCACTCTGGATTAGGATCAGTCTGGACTTATCAGGTCACATGACCTTTTTTCCATCGCTCCGAAGTCTAGTCTTTATGCTCCCTAGTTCTCAAACCGAAGCCTATTTTTCCTGACTAGTCTCACTGATAAGTGGTTTCCTTAAGGACACACAGCTGTTTAGTCCCAGCCCCTTGAGTTCTCATCATGTGGAAATGCTCTTTCACTATTAAACATTCTATGTTTTTTCTACGTTTTCTATAATTTGAAACGTCTGAAACAGAGGAACGTCTCTACCACAGGATACTGTACGTCTTCTGACGAGGTCGTTCAAAACAAAAAAAAAGAGAAGCTCCTCACTGCGTCAGTTAGAGTTAAAATACTTCTTGTTAATTAATCACATTAATACTTCAAATTAATCACAGCAGTAATTATCCAGTGGAAAACTCTTAACTGTTTGTTTACTTAAGTCCACTGTTTAAAGTGCGTTGCTTTGAACATGGTGTTTCCCGTGTTGTAACGCGTATGAAGGAAAACCACCGCTGCTCATGTGATTCATGTCATTCCAAGATAACGGAATTTCCTGTGTTCCTGAGTTTTTCTTTCATTGACCGAAGGGTACCAACAATTTTGTCCACGTGTGTACTTACAGATATACCACAAGCTTTTGAAGGAAATACAAACCTTTTTGTAAAGTACTTAAAATACTCATGTTTTGCAAGATTATAACAACTTCTTCTTTACTTTTTCTTCTTCTTCTTCTTTTGAGCTTATGGGTGGTTTGTGCAATACTGACATGAAATTTAAGCTGCACAAGTTGCACAGCATTTCAGCGTTTGTTTATTCGAAACCTTCAAGCATTTTTAACACTTCAAAACCGGTACGAATCAGATTCGAATGAGGCCAGAGAGCAGAAAAAGTTTTATGTTTTATGTTCATGTGGTCAAAAGAATAAACGAACCGTGTTGGAAATGATGTAAAGGTCATGGAGCAGACGCCTGGGCGCACACACACACCCGACATGTCATTGTGTATTGTTTTTTTATGTTCCATAATAAAGCGATTGGTGACATTTGGAGTAACGGGAAAGCATTCAGGCTCCATGTTAAGCACTTGGTCTTCTCTGTCGTGTTTCAGATGGACCCAAAGCTCAGGCCTTCATTCCCCGATATCGTCAAGAGGCTGGAGGACATCCAGCGGCGTCTGAAAGCTGAAGAAACCGAGAGAGAGAGGATCCATATACAGGCAGAGATGGATAAAAAGAGCATCCCTAAAGGTGTGTAGCCAACACACACACACACACGCGTTTCAATATTGCTGTATATTTAATAGTTAAAGTGAATCATCAGGATCCTCAAACTTAATCCTAATCAGGACATGGAAATAAGACGTCTTAATAAAGTAAAAAATGTTCTCCGAGACGCAGCGGGCAGAGTTCCTCCTAACAGCTCGTTATCCCTCGGGATCAGGAACGTCCATCTGACGCTTCTCCACGCCCACCCCACCACCACCGTTCGGCGCGATCCGCAGCCCCTTTGCGTCTTTTTGCCAGAGCGAGCTGTCCTCTCTTCCCCGCCAGCTCCAGTTACACTCTTGTTTTTACAACCCTGCTCTCTAATTTCCTTTGGCAGCTAATCCAGGAAGCGCGCGAGCACCCGGCGCTCTCACTGGGCGTCCCATCAATCATTCAGCATCCCTTCAGTTCTGTTCTATTCCTGTAACGGGAACATTTAGCCACCTGAGCAGCGCTTGCGTTTTGTTTAGGGTTTTGTTTTTTTGGTTCTGGTCGTCTGCTAAACTTCTGCTCAGATTTTTTTCTTTTTCTTTCTTGTTTTTTCCCCAAACAAGAGCAATGTCGCAACGTGTGTAATGTTTGTAATTCCTCACATACCACGATTTCAGTCTAGAGCTACGTACATTCCGCTGTTGCTCGCTTACCTTTGGTTCTGGCTGGAGTCCAGCATGGGGTTAGTTTTTGTTTCATGATGCCCCCTGGTGGTCAGTTACGCTGGAATCCATTCAAATGTTGTATGTGGAAAAACTGTAATAATTCTTTATTCATTTTTTTTTTTTTTTTTACTTTCCATTAGTGATGTAATTAGATAAGCAAGTACAATGAGATTTACGAGAACTCCTGATACTCCTGATTAAGTTGCATGTGAAAAAGTTACATCTTTTTTTCTCAGGACAGTATAATGTATAAAAGTCCTAATAAAAGGGTCTGTCCTCGTCTCTGTTTAGGAGAGAAGTTCCAGGGTATAAAGAGACTGAACCCTCTTGGCCTTCAGGATGACAAGATCCCGCCCAAGTCGCCCCGTCCACGCCGCAACATCTGGCTCTCGCGCAGCCAGTCGGATATCTTTTCCCGCAAACCAGGGCGCAAGGTGAACGTCCAGGACCCGTACTACAACCCCGGACCGCGGGGCGTCGCCAAGGTCAACCCTTTCAGCGCCCGCGAGGACCTCAAGGGCGGCAAGATCAAATTCTTCGACATGCCCAGCAAGTCGGTGTTCTCGCTCACGTTTGATTTGCACTCACCGCGAGGCAGCATGAGCTCGTACCAGCCTCAGACGAACCCCTGGCCCGAGCTGTGGCAGCTGCCAGGACGGCAGTGCCACTCCCTGCCCGTGGCCCCGCAGCAGGCGCTGTCCGAGGCTTTCTGCGGCGCGAGGAGCGAGGGTGGAGACGCGCGGCCCAAAGCACTCAGCGGCTGGGCGAGGACATACGCCGTGCCCGAGATCCCGCCCTACAGACCTCGCGAGCGTTCCAGGGTGGAACCGGAGTCCGAGACCGATGAAGCCATGGACTGCTCAAATAGCAGAGGCAGCTTCTTCGACATCGACTACGACGAGGACAAGGAGCGAAACGAGCTGCCTAACGGGAACGGGGAGGACATGGAGGCCGAAAGCGAGGAGAACGCGTCCAGCTTGTTCTCCCTGACCAACAGGAACCCACTTCCTCTGAGCACATCAGCCGACTTGCAGGAACCGCGCTCCATCGTTCTCGCGCCATGCCGCGCGTCCGCGTCACCCGACCTCTTGTCCCGGTGCGACATCTGAGGAGAAACGTCGTATTATTTAACACTCAGAGATTTCTTTATTTTTTTTATTTTTTGTCCTTGAAGATAACGCAGCCCGATGTTTTCAACCAGACGTCTTCGTGAGCTCTTTCTCACACACGCACACACACACACACATACGGAGATCAAATGAATGTATTTTTTTTTTTTTTTTTTTTACGAGCACTAGGATTATCTTAATCGGACAAACAATTTCTGCGATTGCGAGAGAAAATCGATTGTTTCAGAAAAGAAAAAAATGCCTATAGATTGTTCCTGGGTATTACAGCTGTCCACTCGTAATTTTGCACTGTAATTAGTACACCTGATCGCTGGAAGAGACAAACATTCCGTACGTGCCGTTTCACCCTGTCCTGAGCGAGTGTTCCTCTTGCTGAGAGATTAAAAAAAAAATAATTAAAAGAAAAAAACTAAACACGTCCGTGTCTGTAACTACTTTAAACGTCGTTAAATTGCACTTGAATCGAAGAACTTGTTGGGTTTAATATTTTTAATCTTGTTTTTTTCTTTTTGTTGTTGGATTTGTCACTACATTTCTATGCAATAAATCTAACCGAAGCAAACTAGTTTTATAGTAATATAGAGAGAGAGAGAGAGAGAGACGCTCTATTTTGATATTTATAAAGAAGAAAAGGAAAAAAAAAATTTTACTTTCTATGTCTTACTTTCCCTGCTGGTCAACTGTGTGTAAAAATGTCGTGTTAATACAGTTCGATGAGCACAAGACGTGTGTAAATATGTCGTCTAGACGTCATCAGTCCTGCCCGTTTGTTTTTTTTCTCTTCCTCATCGCGCAGGTTTGTATTCGATGTCAATGAGAAGTATAATTTCTACCAAAGACAGATCAGGACCTTCCTCTGTTTCCGTTCATAAGGTTTCAGTTTTTTTAATTTTTATTATGTTTATGTGCATGTATGTATATTCAGTTGTTTAAAAAGATAATAAATGATTTGCTTTCGTGTTCTTTAATCTTGAGGGAGTAATTCTGCGTGTAACGCGTTTGTGTCTCTGTGTAATTGTAAGATTTGTAATTGTTTGCTTGGCCACGACCCCTTCAAAAGGTCAACGGAAAGGGGTCGGGGCTGCAATGAAATCTATATTCTGGGGGGAAAAAGTTCATTTGTTTACACAATGAAGTCAGTTTGTTATTTTTCTTCAACTTAATCGGAATTTTGAAATATTTTAGGTTTCCCGGTTTTGTTTAAATTAATAAAAACATGCAAGTACTTCAACTGGTGACGCTTAAAATTGCTTAGAGATGTAAATGTGTTTGTGCACGGTGACCTGCATTGATCCATCTCCAGCGTGTATTCCCCGCCTCTTATCCTCCCACAACCCTGATTTTTATTTTTGTCTTGCATGAAATAGTAAAGAGTTAAGTCGTTCATGTTTTACATAAATCAGAATTCTTTATTGTGCTGCTAGAGGGCATTAAAAAAAAACTTAAATCACATTTATTACAAAACAAATTTTTGTCATGCATTCTCATTTGTTTTGGGAAACTGAGATTTTATGTTTTCTAGAGTGCCCTCTAGTGGCATAATAAAGAATTATAATTTGATATAAAACTAAAGAATGTCACTCAATGTTTTACATAAAATCAGAATTCTTTATTATGCCACCAGAGGGCACTATAAAAAAAAATGTTTAAATCACATTTACCACAAAAATCTAAATTTCTGTCACGCTTTCTCTTCTGCTTTGGGAAACTGTCCTTTCCAGACCTGCTCCATCTTGGTCACATGAGCCTTCGTGGACTTCGAGAAGCTGCTCTTGGCGATGTGAAGCGGCACGCTCTTGCCACTCAGATACAGCTTATTGGCGCACTCGGGAATAAAGGAGTCCGATCCGTCTGTCTGGAGGCTCGCGAAGGCGAAAATGTATCCGGTCATGAAGGCGTCAAAGCCGGCTCTGTGCGTTCCTCCTTCTACCTTCCGGTTTTTGGCGTCTGGCGTGGGATCGAGTCTCTGAGGAGTGTCGCTCTCCTCCTTCACAGGATCTGTAGCCAGGGTTTCGGCGCTCGGCAGTTCTTCGTCCTGCGCGCTGTGTTTTCCTTCTTCCTCTTCACGGTCCTCGTGCATGTCCTCGGTGTGAGGCTTCTTATCCTGCGGCGTCTCGTCGTCCTCCTCGTCTTCCTCCTCCTCCTTTGTAGCCTTTTTCTTCTTCCTCTTCCGCTTCCTTTTCTTCCTCTTGTCCTCTTTGCTCTTCTCGTCTTGCCAGATGATGAGGTCTGTGTCATGTGACATGGGGCAGCAAGAGCCGCTGGGGCACCATCCGTAAGCCTGCAGTGACAAACAACAACACGAGTTTAGCTGAACTTATCATTCTGTATATTATATTAATTTATTCTTATATGACTCATGAACATGAATCTTAATTTATAGCCTTCGGTTACATGTATAATCGTTGTCATGGAAACAAAACTGCAGACGTTGTTATGTCTTTTTAAGGGAGAAAAAATACATATTTAAGCTTTAAAGCTACTGAAAACAGAGGCCAGAGCGACATCTAGTGGCGGCCGAAGTTACAGCAGCTGAAATCAGCAATCTGACAACAGGGGGACCAGAGTGTTTATTTAATTATATTATATTTAACAGGAATTTTGATTGGTCAGAAGGTGTTGATTCATTTTCTATAACAGCAGCTCTAACTGGAGCGCACCTGCAACACAATTATTATATTCTACAGTAAGATTTTTTACAAGACAAATGAGTTTCTGTAAGGAGATGTTGGTTTAGTAATTAAGGAAGGAGTCTCAGTTTAGTTTGCTGTTAGTGTGGGCTGAGTGGGTGTGCAATAAAAGTAATGAAACTAAACCACTTCAGGATGTGCTGTTAAGGGAAAACAATCAGCATTATAACAACAATAATAGTAATAATGCATTTTATTTTTAAGCGCCTTTTAAGCACTTGAGGAAACTTTACATTGTTCATAAAAGGTAAGTAATTAAAAAACAGCATTTAATGAATAGAGAATGAAATTATTAATCAAATAGTGGACAATTAAGACTGCAAGATTAAATATAGTATAAACTAAAAATATAAAATGTGATCAGTGATCAATATTTAGAAGTCAGATCACTAATATAATTAATAAAATAAGTTAGTAAATTTAAATTGATATGCTAATTAAAAAAAAATTATCCTGGCAGCTGCTTTAAACTCGCATATGGAGCTACAGTGGCGAACGTTAAAGGGGGGGGGGTTGGGGGGGGGGTATTATAGTAACGCGACGAGCTAGAGTTTCCCTAATCAGACTAATCTAAGAGCTCTGAGAGGAACTCACTGAGAACTGGACGCAGACGTTCAGCGGTCCATCCTGGGCGTGGCTGTCCACACATGGTCTGTAGTCCACGTAGCTCTGCACACGGCCAGTGTAATTACAGAACTCCAGAAACAGGTGAGGTCCAGCCTGAGCGATGTCGATGGATCTGCTGTTGTCCAGCTTACTGAAAAAAAAAACATACACACAGGGCTTCTACTTCAGAAATCTATTGCAGCTCCAGGAGATCTGTCCATAAGGAGATTGCCTCTGTTTCTCCCAAACTTGAACACTCTAAACACAAGCTAGATAGATTTCTATATATACAAGGGCGAGTCAAAAATTATCCGCACTCTGGCTGTAGAATTTATTTTAAATGTAAACTTTCAACTTGCTTTTCAGTACACTTTGTCCATCTTTTGACGAGCTTTCATATTCCCTCAGTAAAGATTTTTTAGTCTGATCCGTGAGCCACGAATGCGCCGCTGTCTTCAGTTCTTCATCAGAAGTGAATATTCGTCCTCGTAGTTCCGCATTAAGGCGACCGAACAGGTGAACGTCACGTGCAGTGAGATCAGGACTACAGTGAGGACGCTTTAACACCTCGGAACCAAATTCCAAAGTCTGATCAAAAGTAGGCGCCCTCACTCGCCCTCGGATATCAGTCCTCTGTGTTTAATCTGAAGTTTAGTCTTCAGCTCCTCAATAAGCGTCTCACTGGAACGAGCACTGCTGATTGTCAAACCTTTTTCCTGATAACGTTCCAATACTTCTGGCCCTTGAGAATCCCAGAAAACTGTAAACGTTGATGAATTCAATTTTGATGACTCATCCTGTACTTGTATAAACGCCGCCCAATCAAACGCTCTTTAGAGCTCACAAGCCCCGCCCCCTGCGTAACCTTAGTAATCAGAGTAAAAAATGTATTTATCTCAACATTATCATCCGCACCTTATTTATTCCTGTTGCGTTAATGTTTTTACAAAGGGGAAAAAATACATAAGATTAAACGTTACTTTCTCACTTAAATATTTTTAAAGTATTAATTTAGTTAAAATTTATTTTTTAATGAACTATGTCAAAAATGTACCATTGGTTGTTTGTTCTCGCTTACCACCAATTCATTCATTATTTTTATCATTAAAATGTTTCATTTAAATTTTCTGATCTGTTTTAGTAATAGTTCATTTCGTACCTGATAATGAACTCTTATTTCCTCTTTAATTCTTTTGTGTGTGTGTGTGTAAGCGTACCACTTCTTGTAGGCGTACTCCAGGTAGGACGCGGTGAGGCGGAGCTGGTATTCGGAGGCGTACTTGGTGTCATAGACGCCGGCGGGGAACATCTGCGACAGGTCAGCGGTGAAGCTCCCGAGTCTCTCAGGCAGCTGAGCGTAGAAGCTTTGATACAGAAACACCAGGTCGATCAGGCCGTTATGGAGAACCAGCGGCTTGTTGGCTCTCAGGAGCTCCACGAACAGCGTCCGCATCGTCACACCCTGGGGCTCTCCACCCTGACACATACACGGCCAGTTTGTTTAGACAACAAAATGGAAATGTTATTCACTAGTGTATGTTTATATTCATCACATCACACACGGCAAACTGGGAACCGAGAGTTTGAGCATGCTTTAAACTAACACTCTCTCTTTCACTCTCACACTCTATATCTCATTTCTCTCTCTCATCTTTTTCTCTTGTTCGCTTTTAGTCTCATCTCTCACTATTTCCCTCTCTCAATCTTTCTTTCTTTCTCTCTCTCATCCTTCAATCTTTCTCTCTCTGTCTCAGTTCTGTCTCCTTGTCTCTTATGGTCTCTCACTCACACTCTCCTTCTCCCTAAATCTCACTAAGTGTCTTTCTGTTTCTCCATCTATGTTTCTCCCTTTCTCTCATTCTGTCCATCTTTGTTTTGTTTCCTTCTTACTTCTCTCACTCTTTCTCTGTTTTTCTTTCTATATCTCATTATCTTTTTCTCTTGTTCGCTTTCAGTCTCATCTATTACTGCCTCTCTCTTTTTTCTCATCTTTCCCAATCTTTCTCACACACACACCTCTCTATCTCTTCCTCTCCTTTTGTCTCCCTCTCACTCTTATCCCTGTCTTTCTCTCTTTCTGTCTGATCTCTGTCTCTTCGTCTCTTTCACTTTCTCGTAAGTGTCTCTCTTTTCTCCATCTGTTTTCCTCTCTCCCTTTCTTATCCATCTTTGTCTAGTTTTCTAGTTTACCTCACTCGCTCTTTCTAGCTCTTTTTTTTTTTTACTGTTTTTGTCTCTCTCTCATTCGCTTTCTGTCTCACTGTCTCTTCCTCTCTTTTTGTCTCTCTCTTTCTCATCTCCATTTTCTTACTGTCCCTCCATCTCTCTCACTAAGTGTGTTTCTGTTTCTCCATCTATGTTTTTCTCTCTCCCTTTCTCTCATTCTGTCCATCTTTGTCTTGTTTTCTTCTTACATCTCTCACTCTCTCTTTTTACGATCTCCTCACTGTCTCTCTCTATTATAAGTAATAAGATCTGTCCATATAAACATTACAGAAAATTAAATGTATCTAGGAACGGATAAACGCGTAAAACACTGTTGTTGTTCAATAAATAAGAATCTCATAATCCCTGACAAATTACAGGAATAACACATAAGGGGAGAATCCTGACAGCACCCAGACACACACACCTTGTCGTTGCCCTTGTCGTAGGGAACTCCCTGAGCGTACTGCTTGTTGAAGTCGAACCCGTGCTGCACCAGGAACTGCACAGACTGCGGTTCGATGACGTACTCCTCGGCACACAGCAGCGTCAGGTTGTACACCTGAACAAGGTACGTGCTGTCCGTCTGCACAAAAAAAAGAACATAAAAAACACACACCCACACCCGGTTACACACGACACCGGGATCACGAGCAGGGATTCAATAAATAAACAGAGAGACTCACGCCACACTCACTTTGCCGTCGAGTTTCCTGTAACAGGCCAGACCCAGGGACAGTATGGAGCGCGTGCGTGCGGCGTGGCATATCGCTTTATAACGGTCCTCGATCGACCTACAGGAGCACGGGAAAGAAGGAGCGTCTAAGATCAAATCACGTACACAACTGAGAGACGCAGCCAGAAGCTCAGACAGCTGCGAGTGACTTGAAAAAGAAGAAGAAAGATTCGTGTACGACTGTACACTGGTTAGCACTGTCGCCTCACACCTCCAGGGTCGAGGGTTCGATTCCCATCTCGGGTCTGTGAGCATCGAGTTTACATGTGCTTAGTGGGTTTCCTCAGGGGACTCCGGTTTCCTCCCACAGTCCAAAGATATTCAGGTTAAGATAATTGCCTTTTTAAGTAACCGCCACAGAAACGACAGATATATCTCCAGGAGTAACCATGCGCCAGATTGCATGTGGACGGACCAAAATAAATAAACAAACAAACACAGTTTATTCTTTGAGTGGGAAACACTGAAGGTAGCGTACGTGGGCGGTCTCAGCTCTAAATCAGACCAGAATCTCTACAAACGTACGCATAAGATGTTTCGACCTGATGTCGATGACGGAGAACAACTCGTAACTTCTTGTATATTAGACTGAGGGGGCGGAGCTAATGTCCAAGCTATCAGAAGCCTAAAACAAAGAGTTTAGTCAAATTTTCTGCATGGAAATGTTATCAAGTGTCTTTTCGTGCATGGATCTCAGACATGTGATGATTTTTTCAGGTTTAGAGTCGATGTGGATTTTTACAGATTGTCGCTTTAATACTCACTCTGCTAGAAGAGCTTTTCTCACCCCGAGCCCGCTGAGCTCCTGAGACACAACCAGGACAAAATCAGGTTAGTGAAATGATAAATGGGATGAAGGTAGGTAGGTGTGTGTGTGTGTGTGTGTGTGTGTGTGAGTCTCACCGTGTCCAGGGCGATAAAGGAGGAGGTTTTAAAGGCGAGCACTAGAGCAGGCCATAATTCTTTAAAGTTATTACTCTGAACATCTATAACAGGAACCACCAGTGAAGAGCTCATCACTTACTGCACTCCAGGTCACAATAAACAAAAATACAAGAAATAAGGAATAATACAGTATAGACAATATAGTGTGCTTGATTTATTTAGTTTTTAGAAATAACATGGAATCTCTGACTCAGTTTCATTAAATGTGCCTGGACTATTTACTAAGCGTGCTTGTTGTGTCCACATTTCCCTCCATGTGAGTTTCGCTTGTTGATACGGTTGTTTTCCAAATCCAAAACCACACTTTAACGGTAAAGTGCCCTACTCAGGATGTGAAAACACGTAATCAGTGCGCACGTATCTAGGGGATTTCGACTCCGTTTGAGACATGCCCGGGGTCCGACAGAAAGCAGGCAACGTTCTACATATATTACGTTCATTTTTCTTTTTACCACAAAAAGCCTGTTTTCATGAATATAAATACTAGCATAAGATTAAAACGTTACCGGAGACTAAATGTGAACGTGCCTCATTATCTACGATTAAATTAGCTCCTTTTAAAAATAATAATAATATGTGACTAATTTACTTCAGGCGTCAGCCTGAACAGCTATTAATACGACGTCATCAACAAGCGCCGATGGAAGAAGCTGTTTCGAAGAATGGCGGCCATTTTAGTTGACTCAAAAGTAACAGGCATACCGAATAAGTAATATTCTACATCTAGTTTGTTATTTTAAAATATATGTATCTTAATGAGTTGTATTTTCATTGAGAATGCCGTCGTGTTCAGTGATCGGGTGTTTACAGAGAAATGTAAGCGACGGAATCACGCTTCATAGGTAAGTTATAAATAAGTACAAGCCTGAGCTTATAATAAACACTAATAACAGCAACTAAAACAACAATAATAAACAGCTCTATCTTGCAGGACAGCGCCGGCATGAGTTATGCATTACTTTTGTACCCTGATGAAAGAAATAAAAAATATAAATTGATTTATATTGTAAATGTATTTAAAAGAAATCAATTAAAATCTTTTATTTAAAATTAATTCATAATTGAATTAAATTATTGTTTTTCTAACCTATTTATTTGTTTAGCAACTTGTTTTATTTTCTTTTTTAATTTTGCAGATTGTTTTGTTTATTTCTTTTAAAAAGAAATTAATCAGAAATTAAATGAAATGCTTACATTTTACATTTTCAGGAAGATGTTTTTATGAGATCTAAAAGATAGAACGTCTCATTTAAAGTTGCATATCTTTCTCAAAATATTAACTTATGATTAATTACATTTCAGTAGTTGATTTTTTTTTAATAGCTTCAGATAAGAATACAAAATCCTAGCATGTTATGCTATCATACATGTTTTCTATCCAATTCTATAATTTGAATTGGCTGTTAAATAATCATTTCCATTTTTAGATTTGTATACACTGCGGAACTTTGGCCTACACATTTAATTGTTCCAGGGGAAAGAGATAAGAATTTGTCCATAATAAGTAACATAAATGCAGAAAATCCATTCTGACCACCCAAAAAATATCACCAATATTACAAAACAAGTGTGAAAAATCATGTAGATTTTAAAGGTTTGCAGGAGGCAACGTTGGTATCAGGGATTGACCTTTTTTGAAACAGCGTTTGAAATTAGATGCTAAAAAATGATGTACTGAAATTGTATGTATATAATGAAACTGAAGATGGCAATGATATTTCCTTCCTATAGTCCTGCAGGGAATTTTCACCAGGGTGCTGTAATATAACTGTAGGAAGTGTCTAAATCACAAGGAACGTATTACTCTGCAGTGTAATGTTGCCTTATTTAATGCTACGTAATTACTTGATAAATTTATGTATGAGCGAATGTCCTTGTTTTGTGTGCAGATTCCCACATGACCCAGTTCAGAGGCAGCGCTGGGTCGATGCTCTAAGGAGGGAGAATTTTGTCCCGGGGAAGTCAGCCGTCGTGTGCTCGAGACACTTCGCTGAAGAGGACATCGATCGGACGAGTCTAGTTTGTGTTCGGATTCGTGCGAATGCTGTCCCGACGGTTTTTCCGGATTGCCCGTCACGTTCACGAAAAAGAGGGAAACGTGGGAAGTCTGGGAGATTATCTTCAGATGTCACTTCAGAACAATCCAAGGATGCAGATCATGGGGAATCTGCAGTATTGTCTGCTTCTTCATCAGCGGAGACTCCATCCTCTTCCACGCAATCAATGACCTCTCTCTCCACGACATCGACTTCCTCTCCCTCCACGACATCGACTTCCTCTCCCTCCACGACATCGACTTCCTCTCCCTCCACGACATCGACTTCCTCTCCCTCCACGACATCGACTTCCTCTCCCTCCACGACATCGACTTCCTCTCCCTCCACGACATCGACTTCCTCTCCCTCCACGACATCGACAGCTTGCTCCACTTCCACACCACTGATGATTTTTCACAACATGCTATCAACTTCCTCCACTTCCACGGAATCAATAACTTTTCCCATCACACCATCAACTGCCTCCACTTCCAAACCATCTGCGTGTTTTCTCACCATGCCATTGGCTTCCTCCAATTACATCGCATCAAGCTGTACTTCCACTTCCTTGATGACTTCCTCCACTTCCATGGGATCAACTTCTGCATTGCCGAATCCAAAAGCGTCATCCGGTGCGGCACAGCCCACCCGCACGTCCTTAAACCTTCACCTCGAACTCAAGCTTGGTCGTTCACAGCAACAGCTGGAGTCGTCGAGAAAGCAGATAAAAATTCTGCTGCAAAATAAGCGAAGGCTGAGCAGACGTAACATTCGTTTGAAATCAATGATTACTGATCTGAAGAAGCAAAATTCGATGCGCTCTGAAAGCTTGCAGGTGTTTGAAAAATCTCCGACAGGTGTGGCAGATCTTCTGAAAAGACACACCGCTAAACAGTTAAACGAGGTTCTACCTTGTTCATATTCTGCAGAACTGAGGAGATTCGCTCAGACGTTACATTATTGTTCTCCGCGTGCCTACAGGTACGTTCGGAAGATGTTTAACACCTGCTTGCCTCACCCACGAACTATCGAGCGGTGGCACAGCGGCACTGATGGATCGCTGGGACTTTCAGCTGGGACGCTTCAGGATTTACAGGCAAGTTTTATGGAAATGGTTAGTGTGTGTGTGTTCAGTTGTATACAGTCGGAACTGTTCATAGTAATTAAATTATGAATAAGGCTTCCACATTATTTCTGCTCATTTAATTATCTGAATATTTTATATAAAATAAAGTAATTTACTTCAGTAACAGCCAAGGTGCACTGGAAAGACAGTCGGCACATGCAGGGGAAATGTAATGTAGTAGTAGCTCATACTGTGAGCGTGTCGCAGGCATTCCTCACTGAATGTACCAGTAGTTGTCACCAGCTTTTACATAACCAAGGAAGTTATTAGACACTTTTCGCCATAAGTTTAAGGCCATCTGAGATATCAGAAATCCCCTCGCAATTTTGCATACTGAATGTCTTGAGATCATATCGGCCCGCTTTGGTGGTGATCATGCAAGTCCTCTAAGAGGAGTATATCAAAAGTCATAGGATGTGTTTTGCAAAAAAAATATAATAAAAAAAACTAAATGGCAATAATAGTGTACTAGGATTGTAAATAATGTCCTGTTTTTCCACTTTACTCCATGTACATTTTTATGTAATTTTTATGACAACATTGCTGGTAAAGTAAACACTTACTTCTTAATTTAATTCTGATTTTAAAAGGTCTTTTATTTTGAGTTAACTAAAATGGCCTCCAGTCTCCGCCCCCTGCCTTCAGGCAGAAATGACGTCACGTCTTCCTCCTGTATTTATAACTCCGTGTAGAAGAACACAGGCGCCATTTTGGCTCAAAGAATGTCCGGGTTGCACTTCAATTCCAAGGTCTAATCTGTATGATATTTGTATATAATCTGAAAAAGGAACTTGCAATTCGTCAGCAGCCAGTTTTTTGCTATTTAATTTTAACGATGATTTTTTTTTTTAGATATAATTAACGACGTGTGATAGTGTTGTTAGCTAATAGTTGCTAACCGTTGTTTTCCTAACTGTATTCTGGAAATTTGATACGATTGGCTAAAACCTCAATCGCGCAAAAACAGTCCTCCAATCACACAGAGGAACAGAGTACTACCAACCAATCGTGGAGTACGAAGGGCGGGATTTGTATGAATACGGGTACAGTAGTGTAAATATCGCTGAGCTCATTTGAAATAATAAAATAAAACAATGGGTGGATGTTCTGCTCCGAACTGCTCAAATTCTACAACCATCGGAAAACAACTTTTCCGCTTTCCAAAAGATCCGATTCGGATGAGAAAGTGGCTGATAAACTGTCGGAGGGACTTCGTGCCGACCCCGTGCTCCAGACTCTGCCAGGCAAGTGGAACTATGAGCGAGAGAAAATGTTTTCCAGTCGAGAGCAAAAAGAAAACGATAACAACACGCTAATGCGTCCGCCATATTGGAAAGGTCTCGCTAAGCTAATGTGGGTCTATGGAAAGGTGCTGTGGTAAATCGATTGTTTTGTGTGTGTGTTTTTATTATTAAATACGTATTTACTTCTTTAGCAAATATATAATTGATTGATAGTGTTTTTATTATAGTTTATTATTAATCTGAATATGAGTGAAGTTGACCCTTCCAAGATGGCTGCCATCATGAAGCATTAAATCTAGATCAACAAACCATCTTTCATATTTTTGTGTCTTGATTGTTTGCAGGATCATTTTGAGGAAAGTCAGTTTGAGGGAATTGCCCGATCACCCACCGGAGGAAAGAAACTCAAACCCAATGCAGTTCCCACGCTGTTCAATGTTCCAAACCCGCCCTCGCCCATCGCCCAGCACACACACTCCACCCTGCAGTACAAACCTGACACAGGTAAAAGGGCTTGTGGTTATGCATAGCTGTTTAAGTGAACAAAAATAAAACAAGGCTGATAGGTATGGGTTCCACCAGTCACCTCCCAGTACGGTATTATCATGATACCTTGGTGCCAATTTGCTTAAATTTGTTAATCTATACATTTTACACAATTTTTATTAAATATTCTAATTTGATATTACATTTTCCCCAATTTTGTTACAATTTTAAACCTATAGGAAAAGTTTAATGAGTAATTAAATGTAGCTCATTCCCAGCAAGTATCTCTGTCATCCTCCTTAATTATTATTTCTAAACTTAGCAAATAATTCACTCCTACCACACGATATAATAATGTGTAAATTATTCAGGGGGCGCCTCCTGTAGGATTATTAAGAAACACTGAGGTTTTATTGACTCAAACGCCCCCAAAGTTGATCACCGGTCACGGCCAGTCAAACTGAAAACCAGCCAATTCTGGTCACCGGTTCATAACCGAATAGATTTTTCCTCATCTCTAAAGATCAATATGTCAACTGCAATAAGTCAAGTTAAATTAAGGGAACAATAATAAAACTAAAATATCTGTGAAATAAATGTGTGCATTAAGAAAGTAACCTAGCGCTCAGGTATCTGAACTGTGACATGCTTGTTGTTAAATTCAGCAGAGAGTGATTTAAAGGTCGGGGATCACGGGTACGCTCGGCGGCAGCCCCGAGCCGAATTTGAGGAAGACGAGCTGCTGAGAGCGGAGGAAGACCGTCCGTGTTCTCTGTGTCAGCACTATAAATATCAGCTGGAGAAGCAGCAGCAGCACACGGCCAGGCTGCAGAGAGAGGTCCGACCCTTTATTCTTATAAAGATACCATCAGTTTGTTGAAGATGGATGAATGAGATCTGACTAGACCGTGTACAGCATCGTGACAGGATTAAGTCCTCATGATGTTAAATTTGAACAGCATCATCCTCACGCTTTTTTCCCCCCAACAGGTGGAGGAGATGAAGAAGCGCTTGCACAGACTGAGCCGGATGGAGAAAGGTCTGCAGGTGTTCCTCTACGAGGATCAGATCCGCGCCCTCACCCTGAGCAAGCGCTCGCGCCGCGCCGTCTGGTCCCACGACACTGTCCTGACCGCGCAAAAGATCCGCTGCGCCGTTGGCGTCAAAGGATACGAATTCCTGCGGGAGCTCGGCTACCCCCTGCCCTCGTACCGGACCCTGTGTAACCGCCTCGAACCCAAAATAATGATGAGCGAGAGCATGCAGGAGGATCTGGCAGAACTTGGACTGGGTATCATCACCGCCTGCGACAGCGCGGACGAGAACACGGCGAGCGAAGAAGCGCTGATCGGGATGATGACATAACAAGCTGGCTTGTTATGTGTGTGAGAGAGAATGTGTGTAGAATGTAAATGTTTGAATTCTGGATTCTGACTAGTCAGGAGGTGATGAAACAGGTTTATTTCTAATCAGTGTGTGTGTTCTAATACACTATGGTTTCTACAGTAACCGTTCATTTACAGTGACTTGTACGGATCAAGCTTTAGCGTTAGCGATCAAACTGACATTTCCCAACATTTCAAGGACTCAGGAGTTGATTCTTTATCAAAGAGGAGAGACCTGAACGTTTTTCACAGACATTGTGACTCCAAAAGGCTAAAAAAGTATGATTTAATTTTTGTAATCAATAAAAGTTGTCATTATTCGTCTGGTTGCTGTAGCGTAAGAGGAATAACTCAGTGAAGGAAATCTCATGGCGGTAACACCGCGTCCGCTTCGTCACCAGAACATCTTATTCAGCTCTGAGTGGTTTTATTTCTTACCAAAAAAATTCAGAACATGATCAATGTCTGGAGATTGTTTCTTTGATGACTTGTTAATGACTCTTAAGGTAACTGGACGGTTCAGGGAACTGGAACTGATAAATTTTCTCCATGTCATCACACACACACACGTGTGGCATACGTCACTTTGTTTAAGCGTGTAAATGGTGAACATATTCTGCTCACACTTTCAAGAATAAATAACACTAATGTTTTATAAATGGATTTTCTGCTTTCATTTATAATCACCTTTTAAATATACACAGCTGTGCAAAATTCTTGACACCCCTCATATATCCATATTAAAAGTAATTCTGCAGATTAAATGAAAGAAAATGTCATACTGGTCGGGTCAGAGGTAGCTCGGTGTTTAAGGTATTGGACTATGGTTGGGAAGGTTCTAGGTTCAAATCCCATGACCACCAAGTTGCCCGGGTTGGGCCCTTGAGCAAGGCCCTTAACTCTCAACTGCTCAGATGAGAAAATGTATGTCACTTTGGATAAGGGCGTCTGACAAATGTCGAAATGTAATGTAATGTTGTACTGCGACAGGCTGCCAAGTGCATAAAGATCAAATTAAAAAGCTGTTTGTTTATGTACTAACCTAAATTATCAGCGACCTCATTTCCCCTCTCGTCTGTTCCAAACATTCAGCATCAGCAGTATACTAATCACCGGCCTGATCATCTGTCATCATCTGCACCTGTTTCTCACTGCTTTGCTTTGTACGTTACATTAGACGCTTTTTACACTTGAATGATTCACAGGTCACTGTGTGGCTAAAAAAACAAAAAACATTCCTCAGGTACAGAGACGGAGCCTTCAGGAAGTCTGGAGAGCTATTTCTCAAGACTAGAAAAAAAAAATACAAGAACGTCTGGCTTTTTGAAAGTAAACTATTGATTGGTACTGATTCTAGTAGCGTTGTCCGTGTGGATTTGGAGTTAGCCTGGTCTGAACGGACTGCGTGGGATTTCGTGTGTTTTTCACAACCTTGTCCCTGATGGGATTAGTAAATGTTTAACTCGAACAAACAGTGACAAATGGTCAGCTGTCCCCCTAAACAAACACACACTCAAGACTGATCAACATCTGCCTCGGATCCTTTTACGCTTTCGTCACGTTTGATGCACGAGACGAGTTTTAACATTCGCCCTGTTTTGACTCTGGATCTTCTCAGATTAATGATCATGATAAAGTATCGTAAAGAGATTTGCTTTGAATGTTGTAACAACACCAGGACACTGAACTCCTTCTGTATGGGGTCACTGTGTTTTCGGTGGGTGTGTGTGTTTTTTTTTTGGGGGGGGGGGGGGGGGTGGCCTTCACTGGACTCAGATAAAAATATCCGGGTAAGCAGACACCTCTTGTTTTTCTTCCTAAAGCAGAGCGAGAGGTATGTGCTCACTTCTCTGTCTCTCTGATCAGCTTGCTTTTTAAACTTTCATCTTTGGGTGGTTCTTTGATGCTTCTATTTTGTTTCATACGGTAGAATTTGAGGGATTTGAGCTCACATCCTTCCATAGGGGAGAGAGTAAGGACAGAGACGGGGCCATGCGCGCTCTCTTGGCTCTGTGCTTGGCCTCGCTCCCGGCCCTGTTCTGGGCTTCGCTGTTCGTAGAGAGGAGCGGCAGCGAGTCGGCCATCTGTAAAGCGGCACCGCACTGGGAGATCGATGATCGCTCTCCCATGAAGGAGCTGCTGGGGAACGTGGTGGTGGTAGCACTGCTAAAAGCCAGCTGACATTTCTGTCTCACGCAGGCTGCTAAGTGAGTTCGGATGAAGCTCTGACGGTCCATGTACATATATATGTTAACATGTGTTTATGACATAGTAATAATATGATGTGAAATAAATAAGGAAGATAATATATATGTTTAACAATAATTTTAATGTCATTTTTAGCATTTAAAGGTTAATTTTGCAAAAGAATAATAGTTATTATTATTATTATTATTATATTTTCACACTTCTTAATTCTCTTGTAATGGTTTTTAGACAGATCATTTTTATCTATTTTGGTATTTTCCATATACCTTTTTTTTCCCAGTTTAACTGAGATACAGTTATAACATTAGGCTGCTGACCTTTTGCAGTCATGTGACTACCCATACGGCAGTCGCGACTTCAGACTCCAGAAGCACCGTTAGCCAAAATTAATCTACTGTGGATTTTTTAATAATTATGTTCAGGGTTATTTCAGATCCTTAAAAAAAAGACAAGAATAGCAGAAAGATTACCTGATGACCCACCGGATCACCTGATGATTTGTCATACAGATAAAAGAGTAACCTAGCGATCGCTAGCTTAAGTTCTGCTTTTCAGTATGTCGCTTCAAAATTCAAAAGAGAAACCAGGATGGCGAAGGTAATAAAGATATTAATTTGCAGAAGTTTGATTCGTCAGATGCTGCACAAATATATATGATTCCTCCTGGATTTTGTGGCGCTTGCTAGCGTTTGTGTTAGCATTAGTTACACATAGCTAGTGCGCTATGTACGGTATACGATCCTGTGTTCCACACACCAAGTAGTGCCGTTGATCAGGGATTAGAGAGGGATCAGCATTCAGCCTTGTGTTAGAAGCTACGGTAGTTAGCTTTATAGCCGTGAACAGAAGAACAGGGACGGTTCTTTACACGTTTTGATGAATTTATACTGATCACATTACACTAATGCATTTTTTTTTCTCATTTTTGAAAGATTTCTGCACTCGTCTTGTTTTTATCCGATCTGCAGGCTGGGAAAACTGCGTGATAAGCTGGCGCGGGGAAACCTGACCGGCGTTGCGTTTCTGATCGTGAACGACCAGGACGCTCACTCCAGAGCCATGTACTGGGAGCTGAAGAGACGGACGGCACAGGACATCCCCGTGTACCAGCAGAGCCCCCTGAAGCCCGACATCTGGGAGACGCTGGATGGGGACAAGGACGACTTCTTAGTTTACGATCGGTACGCTCAGACGTTAGATTCCTTTTCTTTCTTCATGTTATATATTCATTCGCTTCACAGAGTGTGTGATCAGTCAAACCACTTCCTGAATCCTCGCTCCTCTTTCCTCGTCCTTTCTGCGTGAGTAGATGCGGCCTCCTGACATTTCACATCGTCCTGCCGTACAGTTTCCTGCACTATCCCTACGTGGAGGCGGCCATCAGAGCCACGCACCAGGAAAACAACTGCAACTGCACGGTGAGCACGATGCGCCATCGTAAACAAAATGATTTCACTTTTGTGCCTTTTTTATTAGTATTATTATTATTCATGTTTTTTTTTATGCATTCCAACTCTGTTCAGGTAACAAAAAATGCGACTGCAGAAACAGGTTTTGAGCAAAACACGAGTCCAATAGAAGCAGAATTCCCTCAACGCAATGATAATCATCACCACCATAACCCTCATGATCAACATCAGCAACTTCATCATCAAGACAACCAGGGTGGCTCCTCCAAAAAAAAAGTCGCCATCACGTCCAGCGCGCACGAGCATGACACGGAAAACCAACCACCTGTAATCCTGCAAACACACACTTAAGCCAAAGACATCGGTTTCATTTTCATTATAGAACCAATATCTTAATTCTCTTACGGATATTTAACGAGGCGTAATTAAACACTGGAGCTGCGATGTTCATTCAGCTAACTACTGCGCAAAGCGTACAGCTACTGGATTAGCGTGGTACAATTTCTGACACTTTAGTTCTAAATGCAGTTGTAGAGCAGTCTCAAATCAACTTACATGTGATTGAATATCTGTCACTTAAGAAATCGAGTAAAATAAATCACCTTGTTGATCGCTCTGTATAGGAAATAAGGAAATTCCTAAACAATTCGTATGAGGATTCACTTCATTAAAAACAAAACATCCGTACGGGACGTGATTTTGCACAAATTTCTAAGCATGCTCACCAACATGCACCTCAATCAATCGGCTCATAATTGACGAGTTAATGCTATTTAAAATAATAAACAAATTAAATGACTTTAGCTACTTTATATGGCAACGCTCCAGTATTTCAACTGCACAACAGTTTAACGTTCATTCTTCAAAAGGTATTTGTTTCATATTATTTGAACCTTAAAAGACAAATCCGCACAAATTACAACAAATTAAGTAGCAAGCGAAATTGGGCAAAAGTAAAGGCACCCCATCATAGGCAAAGACTTAGTTGGTGTAGCTGGAGCGCTGCGATGGCTGAGCTGCATTATTTGAAGACTTTGCTTTCACTCTGCATCTAGAGGGCGCTCATTCTCACTTTGTTTATGTTCGTATTTTGTCTCTGAGCTTTATGGAGTTGAGTGGGTGTGGGCTACTGGGTAAATTAGCTGTTTCCTCTTTGAAGATGCTTGTTCATAATAATTGTTCATAATCCAGGATAACACTTAAAAAAAAAAACATAAGCAGACAAAAAACATCTAAACGATTAACTATATTTGTGATAAAGGAAAGTGTGGCTTTACAGTAATTAATTTAGATTGTAAGCACTCGCGGTCCAGTGTATGTTCTCAGTGTATGACCGGCTTTCAGACGGAGAGACGCCGCTGATAGATTGTCGTGAATCGTGCGTTCCTCTTGGGTTCCTCTTTGCCGCTCTTAATGAAGCTTGCACGTCAAACCCGTCCTGGGTGTGTGCAAGCAGATGCTGAGCCGAGGAGGAATCACGGGGAGCAACAACACACCTTCTGTCCAAGAGGGCTTCCTCTGAGAGCTGAGGTTTCCTCCAGGGACACATCATCAGCTGGAACCTGTCACACCAAACCATCGACCTTCTGTGATGTTTTTTTTATCGAACGAGGAGCTGGAATCGACACACTGGGGCTCGGTTAATATGCTGGTTTATTTGGTTATATGGAATAATCTATTATTATTATTATTATTAATTTATATTTCAGGAAAATAAATTAATTGTTGAACTTAATGTTGCATCGTTAAATAGTGAATCATGTCATGTACTCACGCAATGCTTTTTCCTCAATAAAATATTCTACATAAACTCAGAAGCACTTGTTTCATCAGTTAGCATATTTTTTTTAATGTTTGCAATCCTGCTGAATTCTCCATTCTGATCCGGTGGTGTTCTTTACTATACCGGCTGTATAGAAATAATCACAGGGTTATGCTGATTAATTGCTGTTTCCATAGTAACAGCTCATTTAAAGGAAGTTGTCTGGTTGCCGATTGACATAATCTAAGACTAATCATAAACAGGCTATTTATTTGCCAAAAAAGTGTATGTGTATACTCATCGATATGGTGAAGTTTCTTGTAAGCAAGTTAAGTTTACACACAGAGTATACATTTGGGGAATGGCCAATGCTTATACAGAAATAACTAAGAGAAGAAGACATTTTACATTTTACAGGCCATGGAACTATACATAGAAAGAAAAATGTATGAGATTGTGCTTTAATAATAATAATAATAATAATAATAATAATAGGCAAACTAACTACTTACTTCTGTACTGGACAATTGTTAAAAGCGCTATATAAATAAAATTGACTTGAGTTGACAGAGTTCTTCCTGTAACTCTAAATTGACATGCAGTTCTTCTTAGAACCACCAGGTGGTGTCTTGTGTCAAACGTCCACTACTGAGTTAACTGAAACACTGAGTCAGTCTCTCTCTCTCTCTCTCTTTCTCTCTCTCTCACACACACACACACACAATAAATAACAATCTGAAAACTGCATTAGACATTATTAGATCTGCTCAGGACTCCTCTATGATGATGAGGATGCACCATCTTCTCATACGGCTACATTCTTTACCTGATTGTTAGTATGCTAATATGGCTGTGTACATTTGAGCAGCAGTATTCCAATATGCACTTATGCAAGTACTAAGTATGTATGCTGATAGGCATCTACAGTACTAATGCATGCATTAGGCTGTTCGTTATCCTAGTATGCAAGTAGTTATGTGAGGAATTTTCGAAGGCTACTATGCATGTGTTTGAGTATGCACATACACCAATATGCAACAACAAAATAGGTATGTATGTTATTATGCATACATGCTAGTATGCAAGTAAGCTTTCATGGAAGTGTATAGGTATCTATAGCAGGTGCACAAGTATTCTAGTATGCAAATATGCTAGCTTCTAAGTGTACTTGTGTGCAAGTATGCAAGTATGTGCATGAGTTAATATGCTAGTATGTAAGTGTGCTACTATTGAAGTGTACAAGTGTTTAAGTAGGTAAGTGCTATAGTATTTTAGCAATAAGTATACCAGTATGCAACTGGTCTGCAAGTATCCCACTAAGAAATTGTTAGCATGTAAAATGTGCCATCATGCAAGTATGCTAGTATCTCAGTGTGCTAGTGTGCAAGCATTCGAGAAAGCGTGTCTTAGTATGCAGGAAAGTTCACTGGTCTGAAAGTATATGAGAACGATAATTGTGATACTTATTGTGATTCTGCGCTAGGAGACCCACGTTCATGCTTCCTAGGAAGCATGAACGTGGGTCTCCTAGCACAGAATACTAATATGCAAGAACAAATAGGTATGTATGTTAACATGCCTATGTTCTACTAGTCAAGTCAAGTCAAGTCAATTTTATTTATATAGCGCTTTTAACAATTGACATTGTCGCAAAGCAGCTTTACACAATGAAAGAAGTACGTTTGTATGCAATGTGTATGAATCAAAATGATGGTGGGCGACGGTGGCAAGGAAAAACTCCCTGAGATGGTAATAGGAAACTCCCTACTATGTGCCACCTAAGTGTACAAATAGGCAAATGTTATACTGTAGTATTCTAGCAGTAAGAGTGCCAGCATGCAAGTATGTTAACATCCAAGTGGGCTAGGGTGCTAGGATGGAAGTCATGCATATGTTATTATGCAATATGCTAGTATGCCAGACGCATGTATGTTAGTATGCAAGTAGGCAAGTGTTATAGTATTCTAAATACTAAAGCACACATATTCCAGTATGCAAGTATTAGCATGTAAAGCATGCTAACATTAAAGTATGCAAGCAATAAGTGTGCTAGTGCATAAGTACACTAGTATGCTAATATTGAATTGTGCAAGTATTATAGTATTCTAGTAATAAGTGTGTTAGTATGCAAGTACACTAGTATTTAAGTATGTTAGTATCACAGGGGCAAGTAGGCAAGGATTATAGTATAATAGCAATGAGTGTGCTAGTGTACAAATATGCTAGAATCTCAGTGTGCAAGTTGACAAGCATTATGGTATTCTAACAATATTAGCGTGCAATGATTCATGTGTTAAAATGTTACTAATATGTATGTGCGTTAACATGCAGTACTACTAGCATCAAAGTGTGCTAGTGTGCAAGGATGGTAGTAAGCAAATGTGTTAGTATTCCAGAATGCCAGTACACATCTATTCTAGCAAATATTCAAGTGGTCTGGTACCCTAGCAAAAAGTGTGCTAGTGTGCAAGTATGCCAAATAAACAGGTATACTAGCATTAAAGTGTGAAAGTAGGTCAATGATCTAGTTTTCTGATAATAATTCCGTCCTGTGCACGCCCTGTAGCTGCGGCGCCTTTTCCCTGACTTCATCCTCTCATCAGGAATTTCTTTTCCATCAGCAGTGAAGGTGTTGTGTTGTCCAAGGACGAACTACATTACACGCTACCTGATCTCCACAACTCTTGAAAAATACTCATTAGAGCTTTTATTGAAATGTCAGGAACAGGAGTGCGTGTGGAGAAGTGCACTTAATTTTCAGATAAAGTGAAAATCTGTATAACTAGCAAAACACTTAAAGCGCTTCAAGGCAGAGAGATGTTTTGTGTATTTTAGTTTTAATCCCGAGCTGTAACCTTGCTCTGTAACACACTGTACAAATCCTTTTAGCACCAATATTATACTGCTACTGCTGCATACACCCCTACACACACACACATACACGCAACTGCTATTATTTACAGTCAAGTGCACTTAACTATTAATGTTCAATATAATCAGGGCTCGGGTTCCTGTACATAATCTGAAATATGCACATATATTATACTCACTGCATGCACAAAAGTTGAGATTCTTTGATATCTGCATTGTTAATTTATGTAAATTTATTTATATTACTTTTACAGTTTTCCTGTTACCTGAAATGTACATGATCGGCTAGGAGGGTACAACTGCGTAATCTATCTATATGTGAATGATTCAAAGTTAGTGGTTTAATTTTCAGAAAAATAAAATTTCATCGTAGTTCTTTTTTTTTTTTTTTTTTGATTTTTTCCCCGATTTTCTCCCTAATTTAGTCGTGTCCAAATCCTCCCCGTCACTAGGGGGCTCCCACATTAAGGCTACTACTACCACTCAGCTGGGAGGGCCGAAGACTATCACGTGTTTCCTCCGAACCACTTTTCGAACTGCTAGGACAGCGCTATCCACAGCGCGAGCTCACAGACGCCCCTGATTGGCTGTAGAGCCGTGATTAATGTGGGAGCACTAAGTACCTCTCATCCCTCCCCTCTGAGAGAGCTCGGCCAATCAGCTCTCTCTAGACCTCCGGCTGCGAGAGGTTACAGCACCACCCGGGATTCGAACTAGTGATCTCCGGATGATAGGGCGAGCGCTTTAACCACTGCACCACTCGGAGGCCCATCGTAGTTCTTTTTATCAAATTTCGGTAACACAAGTACACTAGTACGGAAGCGAACAACTGGACAACAGGTTGTGTGTAAAAGTTTAACAATGCTAACATGGACAAGTGTGGAAGCATACAGCTGTGCTAATATGCTAGTAGTTAGCAGCTGTGCTAGTATGTACTAGCATGTACATACTAGCACAGCTCAAGTAGGCATGTGTGCCGCCGTGTTTAAATGCTTGAGTATGCTTGTGTAATTTTGCATAGCTTGTGCTATGTAATGTACAGTATAAATATATACTAATATTTTAAGTATGAAAGTATACTGCTGTGCTGTACTAGTTTGATTAAATGCTTATACAATATAATAGTATGAAGGTCTGCTAGAGAGTATGGAATTTGGTATAAGTATGCTCGTACATTAGTATGCAAGTCTGCTAGTATGCATGTATTACACTGCACAGCTTTACTGGTCAGTAATGTGGGTGTACTAGTATGCACTAATTAAGTACAAATATTCCAGTATACAAGTAAGCAAGTATGAACGTATGTATTCTAGCTTTGATTTATGATTGTCTAGATGCAACCATAAGCTTTGAATCATTTTGTTTATGCTTGTAGAACGTTGCTGAGACATTTTGAGGTGAGTCTGTGACGACAAAGATGAGCTAGTTTCCGATGCTAACTGATGACCGGTAGTTTTACGCGTCCCTTATTTGTTAGCAAGATTAACCTCGGAGCCCCTGCAAATGCTCCTTTTGTGAACTTTATCTCTGGACCATTTTCTGTTCTGAAGGTGTGAGGGATAAACACCACACACACTCACAGTGTAACCCCTCACCCTCGCCCATCCCCCTCCTGCATCATTAGGGACCTCTGTAACGCTCTAGCGATCAGGCTAAATTGAAATAAACCCGAGTGGACTTTACTTATCTAATCTCCTCGCCGCCATGAGACTTCATCCGTCTCACTAGGCCTTGGATCAGCGGCATCCAATCACAGCTTAGTGAAGAGTTTCAGCCCGCCCATATCTCCACTCTCTTTCACACATCCTGTGGTGTATGGGTGTGTGTGTGTAAGAGTAATAGTATGTACTAGTATATTCTAATATATAAGTGTGAAAGTGTACAACAACGTGCAAATATTTTAGTATGCACGTTACCTTGAACGTGCACGCTAGCATGTAAGTCTGCAGAAGTACAGTATGTTCAATAAAACATAAACATGCTTGTGTGATAATAATGAAGTATAAAAGTAAGTAGGCATACATACATACATACATACATACATACATGCAGTATGTGCTAGTGTGCAAATATATACTATATGGACAAAAGTATTTGGCCAAGTCTGCAATGACATTGTATCCAAATACGTATACAATATTGAACCTGAATTAAAAAATTAACAGGTTTGGCCAAATACTTTGGTCCATATAGTGTACAAGTATTGCGATCCGAGTATGTAACTCAAAGTATGCTACTGTAACATGCAAGCGTCGATACAACCCTGCTAGCATGCTAGCAATTATTTTAGCATGTATTTATGGTAGTGTCAATTATTGAAAGTGTGCTTATACTGTATGCACGTATGGAAGGATACACCTATACTAGTATTCAAGTGTAATGTGTTAGTATACAAGTATGCTAGCGTGCAGTAAAAATATTCTTGAATGCTAGAAACTGACGAAGTGTGTTTTCGTATTCGGTATGTATATGTATATGTGTGGTACAGGAATATACATTAGTATGTAAGTAGGCTTAGTAAAAAAGGTCAAATGCAAGTATGGAAGTGTGCAAGTATGTGCCTGCTAATGTGAAAGTGTGCAAGTGTGCATGTGCAAGTATGCTAATGAAGTATGATATGATTACAGATTTTTTTAAATAATATAATAAATAATATAAACTTTTATTGACTCCATAATGATGAATGAGAAATAAATAACTTGGGAAAACTGAAAATTTTCAAGAACTGATTAAAAAAAAAAAAAATTAAAAAAAAGCTCGATAATGGTCTAGGTGTCAATCAGGTGTGCGGTGACTGACAAGCTAGGCAACCTGCTCGTCTTTTTCAGTGTGTGTGCCAGTGTATGGAGGAGGATAGTTGGAGAAAATAACCTAGTTATTATGTTGAAGAACCCTGCAGCTGTGCTTGAAAAATGCAGCTCTAGCACCTGAGTGGCATGTGTCACAGCGGGGCTGAGCCGCTTTTCCGGAGGAGGAAGGTAATGATACGGAATTGCTGCCAGGGAGCTGCTGGAATATTTCACAGACTTTGTCCGAAATGATGCGGGATCTAAATGTCAAGCGCAAACTTTTCTGCGTTTCTGATGGACTCTTTGTTTTCTCTTGAAAAGCCGGCCGAGTTCTTCACTTCATGTCCTTGTATACGCTTATTGAACCTCCACTCTGATGCAGCATGAGGAATTCATCGCACGCAGGTGAATGCTCGAATGAGCCCCAAAGTCTGGGAGACCTCTCCTGTCTGGCGAGTTAACGAAGGAGACAGGAGTCTCTCGCCGTCCTGTCACGCCGCTGACAGAAGGTGCCTGTTTTTTTTGTGTTTTTTTTCCCTCCGTCTGCCTAAATGCGAGTGTCCCACAATGCCATCGGCGGTGATTTACAATAGGCCGGCCGCCCGCCCGCGTGAGTCCCGGAGTCACGCGCGGTAAATAGCTGACAGGTCTCTGGGTGTGCCGCTAAATGTCACTTTCCCCCAGAGATGCCACATGAAGGCCGTTCCTCAATGCGGCTGTCACTTTAAGTGTGGGCCATTCTTTGTGGTCGAACCTTTTGTCAGGGTGTGTATGTGTAGTGAATGTCCTTCTCAAAGAAGCATTCTTGAAGAAGAACGGCGCAGAATGAATGTCTGCCAACCTTCCTAACCTCCTTCCTTCACTTATTCCAACTCAATCCTGCATTGATTTTAAGGAAACGAGATGGATGGATGGATCTGTGGGTCTATAATTAAAACACATTCCTGTACTGCATACTAGGGGGAAAAAAATCAAACCCATCCATCTGGAAAACACGAGATAACACGATGATGAATCTATTTCCTATAAAGAAATCATTTCCCCCCTCTCTCATACCATCGGAGCTCGCTGTTCTGTACAATGTTTGTACATTTTTCACATTCTCCAGTGGATTCGGTTAAACATACTCAAATGTACAGAATACTGAAGTGTAAGAAATAAAAGTGTAGAGAGAACTACACTACATATCGTACATAATACTGAAATTTACAGAATACAGAAACATGAAGTGTGAGGTGTTGCATCATCATTCTGGAATATTCTTGTACGTAATAGTTAAATCTAAGAAATATCGAGGTTTATGGAATATTGAAGTGTATAGGATAATGAAGTACATAAAATATTTGTGTAGTAAAGCGAGAGGTGTAGCTAATCCTGAAGTGTAAGGAACACTGCGGCGTAGTTGCCAGTAAATTATACGGAACACTGTAGTGGAGTAAACCATAAATTATACAGAACACTGTAGTGGAGTGAATAGCTAAGTATAGGGAATACTCAAGCAAATGGAATACTGAAGTGTACACAACAATGAAGTTCACAGAATACTGAAGTATACTGGATACTCTAGCGTAGTGGACTACTGATGTATACAGAATATCGATGTGTGATATCGATGGAATAATTACGTGTAGAGAAAACTATAGTGAATATATTATACTGAAAAACAAACTAGGCTACACAAGTTCACAAACTACAGGAGTGTACAGAATACTGAAGTATAAGGAATACTGTAGTGTAGTGAATAGTGAATATACGGAATAGTGAAGAGCAAGCAATACTGAACTGCATTGGATATGGAAGTGTACGGAATACTGAAGTGTACGGAATACTGAAGTGTACGGAATTGAATACTGAAATGTATGGAAGTGAATACGGAAGTGCATTTGATATGAAAGTGTACGGAATACTGAAGTGTACGGAATACTGAAGTGTATGGAACTGAATACTGAAGTGAATACTGAAGTGCATTGGATATGGAAGTGTATGGAATACTGAATTGTATGTGTAACCCTGCTATGGGTAAGTACACACTAGGTTCGCTTATGTAAATACAGTAAATATATACAATGGTCTAACCCTAAATTAACAACTCACTTAATGTTCTGAAATAAAGAACAACACTTGAATACCAAAATATTACTTGTATTAGTTGAACAGCAATTACATAAAAAAGTAAATAACAATAACAGGTGTGTGTGTAATTTATCAGTGTAGGTGTACTACTGGATGAATTAGGGATCACCAGTTCTGTCCATTCAGTTCACGTTGCTGAGCTCAGATCAGTTCCAATCCACAAGTTTCGTTAGATTCCAAGTAATAAGGTTCCTAGAAAAATAATTCCATAGGTCGTATTTGCACAGTCCTACCGAATACTGGATGTAAGGACGTTCTGCACAAACCAATTGAAGGTCACCAATTCAAACTGGGTGGCTCGCCATCTTCTATCCAGAACAGGAATTCTAATGATCCAAAAAAACCTGGCCTATATAAAACAGGCACATGTATATCACTTAAATAGTTAAATAGTTAAACCCAAATGCACATAAATATAGAATTGCAATAATTCCTGAATTCTCCTGATTTATCACAGAGAATGATGCACACATTTATACAATATACAATTAACTCAAATAAGTCATTAATAAATCTAACACTTCCAGATAATTGAACATCTATTGTCATATGTTCCATATTAATATCATCAGACATGGATTGCAATGTTATTACCATACAGCAATTAGCATCCTCCATTGCACACATGCTAACATAAGAATAACACGTGTTGCATCAGTGTTCACATCCAATACAGTGAAATTACAGTTATTAATGGTTAAATACAACATAAAACACAGAATAACTCAAAATATAACTAGCCTTAAATCTTACATATGATTATAAATCTGTACTCGCCGAGAGTCAATAAATGTTTTTTCAATTCCAAACTAAGAAGAATACAATTGACAATACTTTGGCACCTCTTCCTGATGCCTAAGCTCCTCTTTTCCTAATTTTGCACACTAGCAACAATTTAGCTACGTTTATGCAGCTTAATAGCTCTCTAATATTAGCTCACAATCTCCATTACAATCTCCCGCTGCACTCTTGCACACACAGTGTATTGTGGGCTGGGGGCGGAGCTTGAAATATTTAGCCAATCACAGTTATCTACACAGGACTGCTCAACTATTGTTAGGCAGATTTCCAATTTCGAGGAAGTTATATTATAATATGAAATCACAATAATTTTATATAATCATATATTTACATTATTAATTATAATAATTACATTCCTATAAGAACTGAACTTCTTATGGGGGCTACGTATGTAATACTGAAATGTACGGAATACTGAAGTGTACAGAATTGAATACTGAAATGTATGGAAGTGAATACTCAAGTGCATTGGATATGGAAGTGTATGGAATACTGAATTGTATGGAATACTGAAGTGTACGGAATACTGAATTGTATGGAACACTGAAGTGTACGGAATACTGAATTGTATGGAACACTGAAGTGTATGGAATACTGAAGTGTATGGAAGTGAATACTGAAGTGCATTGGATATGGAAGTGTGCGGAATACTGAAGTGTATGGAATACTGAAGTGTATGGAACTGAATACTGAAGTGAGTACTGAAGTGCATTGGATATGGAAGTGTACAGAACATTGAATTGTACAGAATACTGAAGGTTACGGAATACTGAAGTATATGGAAGTGAATCCTGAAGTGCATTGGATATGGAAGTGTACGGAATACTGAAGTGTATGGAATACTGAAGTGTGCGGAATACTGAATTGTATGGAACACTGAAGTGTATGGAATTGAATACTGAAGTGCATTGGATATGGAAGTGCACAGAACATTGAATTGTACAGAATACTGAAGGTTACGGAATACTGAAGTATATGCAAGTGAATACTGAAGTGCATTGGATATGGAAGGGTACGGAATACTGAAGTGTACGGAATACTGAAGTGTATGGAATAGGCAAGTGTAAATAGTGATTTCGTCTACTTTACACTGACTAACACAACGTTACACTTTGTTACTCCTCTGCTAAGAATGACATTATAACATTGAAGTGTATAGCCTATTGTGTATGGAATACTTATGTGAACAGAATATGTTAGTGTACAGATTATTGAAGTGTAAGGAATAGTGAATACTGTACAGTGTATAATATATATAGAATACTGTACTTTATAGAATAGTAATGTGTACAGAATAGAAGCGTTGTTGCTGGTAGTCTCTCTGCTGCTTCCATCGAGGGGTCGCCACAGCGGACCATCCGATCTACACAACTTGGCATGGGTTTTTACCCCGGATGCCCTTCCTGATGCGACCCTCCCATTTTACCCGAGCTTGGGTACGGCAATGCATCCAGTAGCTGTGGTTTGGGGATTGGGTGGGAATTCAACCTGGGCCTTAGTCATGGCAGGCGATAAACCAACCACAGAGCCACTGATGCCCTCCGTATGGAAGTGAATAATGAAACGTACAGAATGTTGAAGTGAAAGGAATACTGAGGTGTACAGAATACTATAGTGTATGTGTTACAGAAACAGCTGGGATACTGTAAGTTTACAAAATACTGAAATGTACAGAAACCTGATGTGGTTTGCATTTACTATACTAACCCTGAATCCTAAATGTTTTCCTGTTGGACTACCAAAGCCACAGAATCATTATTTCATACTGTCTAGTGTGGTGCGCTGATCTTCGGAAGTAGGGCACTGGCTCCCAAATGGTTCCCTAATGCACATATAGTGCCCTAGGCGTTTTTCTCTTACCCAGTGAAGTGCAGTTATATAGGGAGAGCAGCGAGCCATTTGGGATTCAACCATCCTCAACACTGCAAAGCCTGGAGTTTCGAGTTATTTCCCCTAGCTTCCCCGGAGAATCCCAGACTCTTGCTTGAAGCTGCAATTACGAATCACTCAGAGGGCCTGGGTCATCTCACACTGGTCCTAGTCAGTAATCACACACACACACACACACACTCACACACACACACACACACACACTCACCAAATGGGATTTAGGTGAGAGGCGGCTTTCAGACAAAGCCCGAACAAAATGAATGCTTAGTGCATGTTTCTGATTTTTTTTTTTTTTTAAAGAATGAAAACCGGTTTATCGTTCGCAGCTTTTAGTATTCTGTAATTCTGTCCAAAAAGAATGAACGCAAAAAATATTGAAGCTAATAGCAGAATTCATACTGAATTGGACTGTTTTTTTGTTTTGCAAAATATCTAATGAGTAAATTTAGAACCTGTTCATATAATGTATGTTTAAAAAAAATATGTATAATGATGTCATTCTTAGCAGAGGAGTAATAAAGTGTAACATTGTGTAAAGTAGACGAAATCACTATTTATAAATAAGCACAATTCATTCAATTCATCCTCAATGTAACAATTCTAGAAATTAAGTTTCCTTCCTACTTCACTTCCTGTATCCTGCTTCCTGTTTCTACTTCCTGGATTTTGAAAGTCCATGCATATGTTTTCAAACTGAATTCTGTTTTTTTGTTTGTTTGTTTGTTTGTTTGTTTGTTTTGTTTTTTCATCACATCCGAGTGATAATGTGTCTCTCCACCTAAAAACCTTGACAGTATTTGTTCGTTGGTTCATTGGTGACGCCTTTACACATGAGAAATCTAAAACCTCGACAAATCTGAGACGCGTCTGCGACTCGTCCACTGGTGGTTTACAGCTTCAGAGGCGAGGAAAAACAAAAACACGAAGAGGTTACGGGCGAGTCACGTGACGGTCGGATGTTGTGGAGATAAGGGCCAGTGCACTGGGTTTGCTGTGAAAACCATTTCATCATGGATGGCAGGAAGAAGTGCTGAGGTTTGGGGTGAGGGTGTTACAAAAACACTGGATGGCAAGCTTCCTTTCTCTCTCTCTCTCACACACACACACACACACACACACCCTAGATTAGCAGCACTCTTTTTTTTTTTGCACCCTAGTGACTCTAGCTTAATGTTTTCGAATCTGCTGATTGATTGAACACATCATGAATGGATGTTCTGTATGTTTAGCAACAAATACATCATATTGCATGTGAAACCTTGTGTATTTATCCATGCATCAAGTTGATGCATGGATAAAAAACAATGCAATACGTTCCAAACACTGAATTGAACCCACTGAGACCTTTGATTCGAACTTCGCGTCGAAGCCCTAAGAATTGAGCTTAAACCCTGGCTTTGAAGAAACTCAAATCCTTTGCTAATTAAAGATCTCAAAGATTTACTCTTGATCTGTTTAGGTGCCTAAACAAGCTCGTTCGTGCATGACTTCCAATTTATCCATTGATAATTTATCTCACTCGGGACTCCCCCGAATGCTGCTTGGGATTCACCTTATTTATTTATGAAAGGGAGAGCCCCATCTGGGGGAGAAGGCAACCATTTCAGAGCTCCCAAACGAGCTCCTATCAGCATCACTGAGAGCTTATCAATCACTCGGAGACCTGGCGGAGCGAGATTTATGGGTCCGGTCAGCCAGAGGAAGGAGGTTTATAATAATAAGGAGGAAGAATGCACCAAAGAGTGAGTAATAAAAAATGTATTCGGTTGTGATGCGCATGAAGTAAAAGGGTCGTTTGATTGAAGTCATTCGGAGCGGATTTCATTTCATATGCAATAAACGATGTTGCCGTTAATCGACAATGTAGTCATGCATAAAAGTGGAAAAAAAACTATGTCGAGGAAGTGACTGACCTGGTAGTAAGTTTACTCCAGTTGCTGGAGCTGAGTATTTCATTCCACTTATAATAATACCACAGAACATGTCAGTTCCTGTTATAGCAGCTATAAACAGGCACCGGAGACGCCTCCATAAATGTTACAGAAACACCTTTCTCACATTTCTCAGAAAACCACTTCACTATCACTATAACCATAACAACGAGGGCCATTCAAGTCAAAGCAGGACTTTAAATTGTGGAGTAAAAACTCTAACGACTCCCTTTATTTCTCTATATAATCCCCTGCTACACTAATGCACTTGGCCCAGTGTTTCACTAGTGCGTGAACACCATCAAGGTACTGCAGGTCTGAGCTGTGATCGGTTCCTTTAAGTTCCTTTAACTCTCACTGCAAATTAGCAGAAAGCTCGCTCACCTTTCGGAAATGAAGGTGTTGGTGAATGATTGTGTTGGTGTTGGCAGCCATCGATTTTTCATGATCAGATGTTCCACTCTCTGAATGTTTCCGTGAATCAATGCAGCAGGCTCCGAGCCACCTCGGCCGGGATCGTCATTCACGGCCCGTACAGCCTGCTTTTAAACGTCTCATCACCGTACTCTGTTCAAAGTCTTCTGTAAAATGACAGTCAGTTTTACTACTCCATTCTTCTGCTCATGATGACTTGAACACCCCTCGTATAACTACCAAAGGCGAGCCCATCTGGCCTCATCCCAAACAAAAGCCATTGTTGAGAAGCAGACAATGCTGCCCACGCTAGACAGGCCCAGAACTCCCAGTACACACCATATAGCACACCACTCATGCCTCCCAGCAGGCAAAAAGCCCAAAGCTGGAGACCCACAGTTCAATCTATGGAGGCCCAAACCGGCAACCAACAGCACCCAAAGGATCCGGTGCAATGGATCCATCGCCAGACATCACAGCAGAAGCTAAACGGAGCCAGAATCTGAAGGGCCTGAGCCGGACCAGTGGCACAAGGGAAACCCAAAGTCTAGGTTTAATGTTAGTGGTTTAATGGTTTTAACGTTAAAACTTTATATATATAAAAGATGGGAACAAATGTTTTAGGAAGTAACCTAAGCAACAACCTCATTTCCCCTCTTGTCTGTTCCAACCACACAGCATATACTGTATATATATTATGTAAACAATTGTTATAAATTCAACAGCATTTTGATATAAAAAGAAAAAAAATAAAGACTCTAATAAGATTTAAAAAAAAATATATATATATATATATATCTATATATACACGGTATGTAAGATATCTGATATCTCACTCACTCACTCTACTCTCATCCTGTTCAGGGTCACAGGAAGCCTGGAGTCTATCGCAGAGGTCTCGGGCATGAGGCGTGGCAGGACACTATACCCTGGACCGGGTGCCAGTCTGAACTCATGCTTACTTTAACAATACGCCCATTTTAAAATCATGTTTCCAAATGCGCAACAGAAAACCCCCATAGAGGCCCAAAGAAGAATGCTAAAAGAATTATACATTCAAAGTGACATTTTAGAGACAATACATCAGCGCAACATGTTGCCCAGTCGGGTGATGTGTGATTATACATCTATAGAGTTTTGTAATACAGTAGAATTACATTTCTAAAACTCCAACAGGCACCAGATCTAAGCCAATGTTTTTTTTTTTAGTTTTTTTTTTTTAGAAGCTGTGATTAAAAAGGTCGTTTTTTTTCTGAAAAACAAACGTATGATTGCTTCCAGATTGCCTCGTGTTGTTTGCACAGTTTTGGCTTGAGATCCTCTTTTGCCCAGTGGCTCCAAATCTCCACTCTTGGACTAAAAATTCTTGCGGACCCAGAAGACTTGCAGCTTTAAATATGCATGAGTGTTGCAGTGAAGTTTCAGATACAGGGATTGCATCAGTATGAGCTCATTCTGTCTGGCCTTTGGCTGTCCCTTGGCCTGCACATCACGAGGGATGCTGGTCTATACAGTTTCTTAAATTTGCATCGTGAAGTCCCCCAAGATTCCGACTGTCATTTTGTTTTGTTTCTTTTTTTTTTTCTCCCCCCCAAGTTTGTAGAATGGAACAAGTTTAGTTTGTACACGTATTTCAGTGAGCTCCAAATAAAGTCGGTCAGCGTAGGTGTGTTTGAGGTGCGTCCAGGACGGACAGACAGATAATGTATCTAAAATCCAACCAAGCTGGCTGATGAGTCTTTATAGAAAACTGTGCGTTTGAGTGTCTGAGTCATTGTCTTGGTGCTTTTGCAATTGAGCACACACACACAAATTCATAAAAACTATTTCAACCTGGTTCACAGACTTGCATGTTTATTTGAGGTGGAAGGAAACCGAAGAACCAGGATGAATCCTACACAGAACTAGTGATCAGAACCGAACCAGTGCGCTGTGCCTCAGATCATCTCAGCAGGCACGAGCTTGTACGCACTTCCATTCTTTATTGTTCATCATGACCTCATGACCATCTTTTTAGTATTCCATATAGAGTAGGAATAAATTCATTATCCTCGTGCTCGATGCAAAGTGAAGATTACGTCCGCCCGCTCTCCGTGGAGCAGCTTGTCTGTGAGCTGACCTCTTTATGCTGGTCAGGCTTCCTCAGCGTCCTTCTGCTTTGCATTATTCACAATGAACCAGCCATGGCAGCCCGTCTCTCCCCGGTCCCCTCACACGTCCGTTCAAGTCTCCTCAACAGTGCACACATTCTCCTGGCTCACATACAAAGAGCCTCATGCGCATGTGTATTTTCCAGGTCCCTGACAGTATTAAATATTAATGTTGGTATAATTTCCGAGGCTCCCAAGGAGCTGAGGAATGCAGGCCCCGCAGTCATTGGTGAGATGTGTGTTTTTCCCAGTGGCATGACGATTGTCGAAATCAATTTGGAATTGAGTAAGGAAACAGCTCTGTGTTTAAAAGGCTTATGACTTTATTCAGGAAAAGGGAAACGGAATGTGTATGTGTTCCATTCCGGGGAAAACAGCATGCTAAAAAAAAGGGAAGAAGGAGGTATAGGGGGTACTCTTTAGGGTATGTTATTGCACCAGAATTTCTAGTTTGTGTACTTCTCACTGGAATAAACCCGCGTGTGTAATAATTTTTACACACACGACTCCAAATTTGACTAGTTGACCAGAAGTTCTAAAAAATATCTCTATCATAGTTAAGAGGGAAAAAAACTGTTGTTTTTTTTGGTCTTGTTTTTGACATGACTTTTTTTTTTAGACTTTTTAATTTGTAAGAACATGCCAACAGCTCGGCGATTGCATGAAACCTCTAGTTAAAATGTGTCCGTTTGCTAATTTTACACCGGGTGGCATTTCTACGAATTCAGGTACTGCAGAATAAAAGATGAACAGCAGTCTACTCTCATCTAAACACAACGTATAAAGTGTTTATATAAACCTCCGCTGGACAATGAGCGATTTATTTGTCATATCGATCCATCCAGGAACCTCTGGAGTCCAACTAGGGGCCTTGGAGACCAATGGTGACCGTTGTATTTATTCCCAGTTTTGCAACCGTGGTAGGACCTCCGGTCAACATTCACACGCACAAGCTATGGGCAGTAGTGCTAATCTGCTTGTGGGAGGAAACCCGAACACCTGTTGGAAACCCACCAAGCACTGGAAGAACATGCAAACTCCACGCACACAGACCCCGAGGTAAGAATCGAACCCTGACCCTGGAGGTCGGAGGCGACAGTGCTACCCACGATGCCACGATGTCGCTTGTTCTGTCATATGGCTACCAAAAAGTCATTGAGATATTTGTATTCGCGTTCGTAGGTGGTCAGAAGATGTTTGTGCTAGCTCATGGACATCCTCATCCTCAAATAAGACAGCATGCTAAGTTTTAGTTAAGCAAAATCACCCAGCAAGTGTTATATGGCGTTTATACAACACTTCCACAAACACCATTTATTATCAACAGATTCTGATTTTTTTTCTCCGGCTATTTTGCTCCACCAAAACATATCTTTCCACGAGGGGCGGAACTAACCAACCTGGCGACCGTCAGTTAGTTTAATTAACAAGGGTGAAAGTCGCAGGGACTGAAAATGTGCCACAATGTGAGGAGAATAAACCATGGAGGTGGTGGACGGTCCTGTAAATCTCATACGTTCCTCTTTAGATTTTTCTACTTATTCTGCTTTAAATATTATCTCCGTTAACTGATGGGGTTAAATCCCAAATAGTGTTAAATGGAAAGCTAGTGCACTATGTAGGGTGTACGATCCCTTGTTCCGCACATTGATCAGGGATTATGGAGGGATTTGGGATTCAGCCTTGTGTTAGAAGCTAGTTAGTGTTAAGTAAAGACTTTTATTTTGTCACAATATACATTACAGCACAGTGAAATTCCTTCTTCGCATATCCCAGCATAACAGAGCGGAGGGTCAGCCATGTAACAGCGCCCCTGGAGCAGTTAGGGTTAAGGGCCTCGCTCAAGGGCCAAACAATGGCAACCTGGCTGAGCTGAGAATCGAACAGCCACTCTTCCGATCAATAACTCAGTGCCTTAACCCTCTGAGCCACCACTGGCCTACAGTTGTAGCTGTAAATAAAAGAACATGGATGATTCAGATGCGATTCGGCACGATATAGAAGTGATTACTAAGGACAGAGCGTGTTGTTTAAGACGACATGACGTTATCAGATGTGTGTTGTTGCTGAAAGTGCTTCTGTGACTGGGTATGAATGTGGGTTTCACGTACAGACTGACTCTCACCTGACAGTCAGTATAATTAACCACTGTAGAACAGCTGGAACGCGTAGTGATACATCACAGTGACGTTATCGTCCATTATCATCACTTGTAGAATGAGTCTCGTCCAATCAGAAATAGCTGTTGTACAGTATAATACACGATGACATTGAGGTGCAACCCAACTGAAATGCTTTGACCAAAATCCTACCGCAGTTTGAAACTACCGTCCATCTTGTTGATTTGTGCTAACAGTTTTAGCGCTGTCCTGATGAGTGTTTATGGTATGCGACCTGTGCTCAGACTTTTCCGCACATTTATTCTCCATTTCGCTCACTGTCATTCATGTGCTGAGCACCGAGAACCACTTTTACATCAAAGCCTCGTGCGCCTCCTTTGTCCCAACATCCTTTTGATTTTCTGGTTTACTCTCTTTTGCACACTCTCTCTCTTATTTTTTCCTATTTTTTTTCCCCCCAACCACCCTTGCCCCCATCTTTCGCGGTCACCTGGCATCCAACGGAGAGCCGAGTTCTCCCCCCGAGGCCGTCGTGCCACCGAATTACATTGCTGTTCCGCGTTATTAGATGTGACACTCCAGTGAGATAATGGAGGCTTTCTTCATCCCCATTTGAAACCCTAATCGCATTTCTTTGATTAATAGGCGCTGATCTGCATATCAAGGGCCCTTGTTAATTTACTCCAGCAAAAATCCCCCACCCCTTCTTTACGATGCGCTTTTGAAACAGATGAAGGGGAGAATAAGAATGATATACATATCTGTTCTCCTCATCTCCTCCCTCCTGTGCGTGCTGGGACGAGGCATCTAAATGCAAAGGCTGGAGCTGGAGGATGGTCATGGTGTGATGAAGCTTCTGTCTGATGAGGTTCGATTGGAGACGTACAACCCTTTTTTTCCCTATATCCGAGATGGTGCATGCAATGGAGCTGCCTCTTGAATATTTGAAGATTTATAGTAAAAAAAAAAAGTAAACATTTACCTAAATAGTGTATTTTCATATAACCAGCAGAAACGCCTTCCGAGCCCCCTCATGATACAATTCTGCAGTGCATTGCACAATAATTCTGCTGACTTGGTTTATTCCAAGTTTGTTCTCTACTCCCTTTCACTGTAGGTGGAGTGTTTTTAGCGTACTCATCATTCCAGACCCAGACCCTCACAGTGACCTTTCCGGCTCGGTGGAGCCAGTCAGGCCACAGGAAACTCAAATCTACACCTAGCTCTGGCAGGGTCAGTGATAATACTCGGTTTAGGCTACGCATACGGAGGCAGCGCTCCGGTTGACAGATGTCAGTTCGACTATTTTAGCGTCAAACCCTTGACATGTGAGGAATGCGTTATTCAGATGTGATAAGGGGTTTCTGAGCCAGCGACGTGGCAACTGTGACCACATATGAATACTTGGCTCGCGAATGGAACGGTCCGAACGAGAGTATTTATGGAAAGCCGGAGACACATTTTCATTCCCGAGCCTGAGACGAAGAGGGGCTGTGCATTGATTAGGTCTCTCCTGCTCAAATCATAACTCCTTCTTCTTCTTGGTTTCACACTCCATCACTCGTGAAGATGGTGCATGGAATGTGTAGAAGGACAAGCTGAAGCGCACACACTGTCTCTCACAAAAGGCCTTAAAGGAGACTCGCATGACAGACAGAGCTCATCCATATTCTACCGTAACATTAGAGCGTGATCAGCAGCACTGAACTAAAGGGTTAGTTAGTATTGCTGTATTCTGGACAACCTTTGTAAACTGCTGTTGCTCAGAAGGACTAGAACTCACTGTTTATCAAACTCTCAATGCAAATGTCTTATAGCCAGACGGACAAAAACATGGTGGTGGTGCTAAAAAGTCTCACTGAGGTGAAAAAGGGAATTTTCACATAGGATCATATAACACCAGTTTTCATAATGCTTAATGCTGCTTATCTCCAAAAACCAAAATAACAAAACTGAAAGCACAACAACATAGCCAGAAATAATAAAAAGCAAATAAGAAAACACAACAATTTCAAATTTACAAATTCTTATCGCTGATTGGACGAGACATCTGTCACTCAAGACATACAAAAAGTATTGCAGCCTCATGGTATTTAAATGTCCGTGATGCTGCGGGTACTTTTTTTTTTTTGAGTGACAGGTGTCTCGTCCAATCAGTGGTAAGAATCAACAAACCGAAAAAAGTGGGTGTGGTTTACGAATGAAATTCTTACCAAACCTACTTACTGATCTTGAGTGGCAGACGTCTTGTCCAATCCAGTTTGACTGAATTGTCGTTGTGTTTTCTCATTCTGTATTTTGTTTCTGAATATGTCGTTGTGTTTTCCGTTTTTCAGTTTTGTTATTTTGTTTTTGATTTTTTGTTTTGTTTTATTATTTTATTTTCGGTTTTGTTTTTTGTTTTGTTTTGCACTTCTCTGCCACCGTACCCATTTTATGCTTAATTTTTGTGAATATGCGCGCACATTTATATTTTTATCAGATAAAAAGAAACACATTTGCTAAATACAGTTTCAGGCCCTTTTATGTTTTAGTGTCCGGAACTTTTTTGAATTCAAATCTTTCAACAGTCTTAACTGTCATTCAGAAGAAACTTGGCCGATTTAGATTTCACATGAAAAGACAAACATGAAAAATGTATTATTCTAAAATGAAAAATTGTTCAGATGTTGCAACATGAATGTGACATGGTTACGGACACTACAGATTTTTAATTGGGGGAGAAAATCCTTAATTTTGCACAAAATGCTTTAATCTAAGCAACAATTCTTACAGGTCATATGCTTCTAGAAGCTTACACCAATTTTGTATCAATACGAATATGAATAATATGAATAATTTGCATTTTAAATGGTTATTGTTTGACGCGAGACAGTATAATGCTGGAAATGGACATATTTTGGGCCACATATGAAATGATCTTTCCAAAAATGCTGAAGTTAGCAACCTTTAGGGAAGCGGGATCGGTCACTTCCATGTTACATACACGTCAGGCGTAGCTGCTTTGGCACACACATTTTCTGTATTATATGTAAAACATAATAAAATAAAATAAAATCAGCATCAGTACTTTGTTTTGGCCGGTGAAGATTAAATGTCAAGTCTCAATCTAATTGATCAAACCAAGTGGCATATCCATAACCAGGGTAATGCAAACCAGCATGAACCGGCGTTAAGCCGTCATTCTTTCAGGAAGGTTGCTTGATCAATTGGCTCAGGTGTGTTCTCTGACCACAATTACGTCCCCACAAAGGCCCTTTGTGACAAAGATTAGGGTTCGCAAAGTTAACTGGATGTGATAAGGAGATTCCTATCTCGCCCAATCAGCTAACAAGGCATTGTTCTTTCAATCAGTAAAGCTGTTAACAGATGTTACCTTTAAATGATGTCTCTCAGTCTGTCCCTCATACACACACACACACACACACACACACACACACACACACATGTGATGTTAATACCCAGCTCATAGCCAGAGGCTCAGTAAGTTAATTAACCAGCTCATTTCCAGAACACCTCTGAGGAACTTAGAAGCTAATTTATGGGTTAATTAATACGACGGGCTAAAGGTAAACATCATAAGAATCAATTTACTCATGCCGACAGCACCGGGGGATACGAGACTACCTGCTCCTCCGCAGATGGAACAAGGGACGGGGCCTGAAGTGGAAGATCGCTCGGAAATAAACGGAGGGCTGGTTCGGTTGGCAGCCGCCTAGGCAGCGCAATCACAGCTTTGTCAGAACGAACAATTAAAATCTTATGCAGGCAGCGATGCTCGGGCAAAGTGGCCGTTGTCTCAGAGAGGGGGAAAAAAACTGTCATCATCAGGACAGGTGCCAAAGTCCAGGTGTGGCAGATGGTCCTCCTGTGTAATGCCAAGAGATGCCTGTCTGTCTGAGATTAAACATCAATAGAGGCAAAATTAGCTGAAAAAAAAAGAAGGAAAAAAAAAAACGTTTGAGAAGATAAACAAGCTGATTTGTTGTCTTCTTGCTTGCAGAGAAGATAGCAGTGTTGGTGTTTTTCTTCCAACGTCTGTAAGAGATCCGTTTCGGTGATGAACTACAGGGCTCCAGAATTGTGATTACAATCATGCCGGCTAAATCACTTTGCAGTCAAGAGAAAATAACCTGCCTAAGATAATGAACGGGTGAGTCTTTGGCTTGATTGGCACTCCGAGTATGAATAACCTGGAATTATTCGTAATAACCATGGTAACCGTGCGGTAATTGCCAGAAAATTCTCCCGTCTCAGAGCCGTGGTCGGAAGGGGTAGAAGAGAGGAAGAAATTAGTCCTTGCAAGCAGTTAAACCTCCATTAATTGTATGCAGTGTGTGTGTGTGTGTGTGTTTTATGTCACAAAGGACAGCACTGCTTCCAACTCTCAGGGGTTCTTTCTTTCGGCCCAGAATGAAGGCAATTAGCATTTAGGCTCGTGAAATGTTTTCCGTGCTCTCGCGGAATACAATTCAGATCCCGACTAATCCATAGATAAAAGCTGGGGAAATTATGTAAAATGTCGACGTTTAAGTCTTCACACATGAAAGCCCTTTCTTTCTATTTTTCTTTCTAATAATAAAAAGACGCAGCGTTGCTGCAATTTTAGGCGCCCAATCAGCCGTGGGTAGAGGACACGCGGCGTTCGTGAAATCTTGTCTCGCTGAATAAGCAGATGGCCAAGAGGAAAATCTACACGCCAGAAGAGGCCCGGTTGTTATACAATAGCGGCGGCTCAACCTGAAAGCGCCATGTGAGTGGCGCCGTATGAGAGTGTAACACACACTCCGCGCCGTAGATCCAATTTCCGAACTCAGGTGGACCTTTTCCTGGAAGCTCGCGCCTCCCTTCGACTGCATGCCGAGCGCAAAGGGAGGTGAAGGAATCTCGTGATTAATAAAGATACCATGCACATAAGCATTCCCTTCCCTCAGTATGGGATTTGAGGCGAAGGAGAATGGCAGGCATGTTCTGAGTGGGAGCGATGGAAGAATGAACCATAAAGAGAGAGAAATGTTCCACAAAAGTTCCTGCTGGCTTGCTTTAAACCTCTCGGACGTCGTGATCTTTCGGGTCACTCGAATTGTTCACGGGGCCAATGGAGAACAAGCCTGAGGCTAATATTACTGATGTCGTGGATGGGGCCCAGGGTCTGAGCCGAGGCCCTGCAGGAGCCCTGATTCTCTCCAGGGGACAGTGCAGGCTTTTGTTCTCCTCTCATGCCTGGCATTCCCCACGCAGACCGGCCTCGGAGGAAGCCCGCGTCGATGCCGAGGCACATGAGCCTTTTCTACTCAGCGAAATCCAGCCCCTGAGCACAGCCCATTCGGAGCGAGCGCTCTAAGATCTCTTTAATTAAATACGACCGGAGAAAGACAATGGGAGCAATACAAGGTGGCTGGAAGGTGCTACCAGCGTGGCTGTCGTCAATGTAGTCAGTTCAGAGAAAACTTTCACATCCATATCTTCACACATGAGATACATACATTTTCACAATGGCGTGCTGAGCATTAATATACAGCAGTTACTTGTATATTCACAAGGAATCCGATTGAACAGGAGGCATTCCATGAGTGGTGATAATAGACAGCAACAGCACTGGGTATGTGCGTTACTCAGCACAGTATGTGCGTTACTCAGCAATCCAGGTGTTCTAATAACCGCTGCCTACCAAATTCCTTTCAGCAAGAAAAAAAGACATTCGATCAGGTGATGTCATCTTAAAAAACACTTTGTCTAAGTTTTGAATTGTCTGTTTTGAATCGCCTCTGAACGGTCTGTGTTGTTTTGTTTATGTCTATGCTGAGCTACACAGTTAACTAGTCTCTAAAACAAGGTTGTGTCCCAAATCCCTCTGTTATTTTTAATCAAGGGCACCATATAGTGCATGAAACAAGGGCGTGTACACCCTACATAGTGCACTAGCTTTCCATTTAACGCTTTTTGGGATTCAATGCAGAACCTGGAAGTTAACAGAGCTGACAAGGTTATGAGATTTACAGAACTGCCCATCACCTCCATGGCTTATTCTCCTATTGGACTCCATTTAAGTTTACAGTATGTATGACTGGGCGCATCCCAGATGTTGTACAGTGGTTACTTACACTAACTGTGGTTCTCAGCGTGGGTGAGAGTAGGTCCGTACAGTCCGCAGTACTGAGGAGAGAGCAGCTGCCTGACAAAACCCACATTCACACCCAGTCATAGAAGCACTTTCAGCAACAACACACATCTGATAACGTTATGTCGTCTTAAACAAAACGGGTCTCTGCAGTAATCGCTTGTAAGCTGCTCCGGATGTCATCTGAACTGTCAGTGTTCTTTTATTTACGACTACAATGCTAACTAGCTTCTAACACAAGGCTGAATCCCAAATCCCTCTCTAAGGGTGTGTGGAACAAGCTGTACACCCTACATAGTGCTTCCCATTTAACCCTATTTGGAATTCAACCCCAGAACCCAGACGTTTACGAAACGCGGAATAAGTACAGTAGAAATATAGTGTGAAACTTATGAGAGTCTCAGGACTGTCCACCACCTCAATGGTTTATTCTCCTCACCTTCTGCCTATATAGTGCCAGTAAGGATTTATAACCTCTTCCACTACTGTTAGTTATATTAATTGTCAGTCGCTAACTGTTGTTTGCCAGCTCCACCAGTCGCGGTTGGTTAGTTCCACCAGGCCTGGAAGGATATGTGTTGGCGGAGCAAAATAACTGGTTACATGGTTAAAGAAACAAATCCTAATCTCTTGGTGTTTGTGGAACTGTTGTATAAAAGCAATATCGCACTCGAGGTCGTCCCGTTGTGGTCCATATGACCAGCACTCCCTCTGTGTGATATTGCTTAAATATAATATGAATCATACTGTATACTCTGGCCTTGACCAATTGAATTCAATATCTATGGAAGATGTTTCGAGTGAACACCATCGAAACACCATCAGTGTCTTTTAGAAGAACCTCTCCTCACCGCTCTGTTGCAGCTCTTCTCATGTCTCATAGTCACCTGGCTCCTTACTATTTTGTTGACTGCTAGACATAATAGTAAAAATACATTAGGCGAATTAATAACGCTGTTTTCTGACATGAACCAACCAAAGATCATCCACTAACATGAAAGAAAGTGAAGAGTCTCAATAAGGAGTCGATGAACCTTTTCGTTGCCTTCTGTCTCCAGAACAGGCCTGCAGCCTGTGTGTGATTGGCCCAGCTGGGAAAAAAAAATTTGGAGCAGACATTTCATGACTGGATGTGCGCTCCCTACAGAGGATTTGTTTAATGGAAATTTGGTGTAGGGAATATTCCCCCAAGGTCCAAAGAGCTGGAGCAAATCACAGGGATGTGTGGAGTACATGTGTGATTTTACCCACCGCTGGTACACTACGCCACTACCAAAACCAAAAGCTCACAACACACACACACACACACACACACATGAACGTGCTTCCCTTCTGTGCTTTAGCTGACCATTTCATGCCCTGCTTAATCATTTCTATAATAATATTATATGCTCTAAAGGTAGCCATGTTGGTTTGCCCCGTTGCCGACAGCAGATACAGGAGTTTAACCCCCGGCATCAAAACATGGTGCATCATCGTTTTTTTCTTCGATTTCATCACCGTTTCACATCTCAGCATCCAGCAGCAGAGCTGCTCGTTCAGGACGAGGCGGTTAAGAGGGGACGAAAGAAGAAGACCGCGAAAGGGTGAACGAGGGAAAAAACATCTGACGTGGATGGCAACAAGCTCCGACAGCTCGACAGAGGATGGAGGAAGGAGCTTATTTCATGGCTGATTTGTTTTAATATCTGGTGCAACGGCGGGAGAGCGAGCATGGGGCAAGACGGAGAGAAAGAACATGACGAGGAGGGGGACAAAAGGGTCAAGATGAAAACGAGAAAGATAAGGTGGTGAACAGTGGAGACGGCGACGATCTGAAGGGACGAGTTAGAGGGGAGCAAGTGAGGGGGGAAAAAAGCAAAGATGCTATGAAAGAAAGAAAGGAAGAAAGCAGAGTTCCTCTTTTTAGCGTTGTCTCCGTTTTGTCATCCGGGAAGAACAAAGCGGCAAAAGTACAAAACATGACAAAACATCTGTCACGGGCTTCAAAAAGCATGTCTCACGTCTTTTCTCACGAGAGAGCCCAGGGGAGGAATTCAGATTTGACAGTGACAGGAAAACGGAGTGTGCCACGTTTCCTGAACTTTCAGAACGCATCTGAGATGTGCAGCTCAAACGATCCGATCCGGGAGAGATGTTGAGCCACGACAGATATCATTTTTAACTTTTTTTTCCCCTGTATAATATTGTACAGTACAACAAATTTATCTCAGTCTTTACTTGCTCCTTTTTGACGGCACACACACACACACACACCGTGGCATGCAAAGCTGAAATTTTAGTCAGATAGAGTTCTTTCGCATTTCTAAGCCAATATTGGCAACAAGACTTTTTTCTTTATATGCCAAGATACAAGACAATCCATAACAAAGACGGAGACAGTACACTGTGTAGATTATGATACACCTTCCGCATGCACTGCTTTGATGCTCAGTGGATGAGCAATAGGTGAAACAGGTTCATGATGTTGACCCGAGCTTGCTTTTATGTTTAATTGATCTATTTGGAAGTGCGTCTTTCTTTTTTCTGTGCCACGGCATAGTGCATGGTAACAGAAAGCAAAATTCGACGCTTGAATCTCCTTCAAAAACAAAGAGGCGGGCCTTTTTTCCCCCACCGATCCAAGCGCTGTCCGTGTCATGGGCCTGTGTGCAAATTGATGGTGTCATTATCAGTGCAGTGATGCCACTTATTACTCATGTCAAAGTGACAGCTGGTCGCTATGGCACCTGCTGCGCCACTCGGTGCCAAGTTATTATTCGGGATGATTAGTGACATCATTCTTTCGGCTCTGCATTCACAGCAAGGCAGCGAGTAGTGGAGACAAAAAAATCAGTACCAAACCTGAATTTATACAACAATCAATGGTTAAATCTGTAGGAGACTGGACGGGCGTTTAAATCTACATTAGAAAAACATTAGAGTTTATGTTTAACATGTTTATCATGTAACTTATAAAGAAAAAATGAAAAGCTCATTTTTCCTAGAAACATACCACCATTTACATGTTTACGGCCAAAACATGGTATTGGTGCTAAATGTGTATAATGTGAATTTTGTGAGAAAAGTGATAGGATCATATAACACCATTTTTCATAATACTTAATGCTTCTTACTCTATCTCACAATTCATGCCTCGTTTTTTGTAAATATGCTACACATTTCATATTTTTCATCAGATAAAAAGAAATACAATTGTATGCCCTTTTATGTCTGTAGTGTCCGTACCTTTTTTTTAATTCAAATCTTTCAAGGATCTTAATTATCATTCGGATGAAACTTGGCCGATTTAGATTTCACATGAAAATACATAAATCTGAAAAAGTGTATTATTCTAAAATGATAACTTGTTAAGATATTGCAACATGAAAATTACATGGTTACGGACACTACAAATGTTTTGGGGAAAAAATCCTTAATTTTGCACAGAATGCTTTAAGTAACCATTTTTACAAGTCATATGCTTCTAGAAGCTTACACCAAGTTTAGTATCAGTACTCATATAGAAATATGAATAATTAGCATTTTAAATGATTATTGTTTGAAGTGAGACAGTATAACACTGAAAATGACCATCTTAATAATAATAAACATAATAAAATCATCTCACCAAAATGGCTGAAGTTAACAACTTGAAATTTTTATGGAAAAAAGATCGGTCACTTCCATGTTGAATAAACTACAGAAGGCACACAACATTTTCTGTATTATATGTATAACATAAAAAAAAAATAAAAAAAAAAAGCCATTTGAAAAGAATAACTGCTACAGTGGAGCTTAAAATATGTCAAGATCACACCGAGCTCTTTCATTTGTGACCCATCGTGATTCGTGGATTTCTTGCTACACGAGCTACAACTTTCTGTGACTCATAGCTCTGTCATACGTTCACGTTTGTGATAATTCATGGCCTTGTGTAGTCAATTATAGTTAGCCTTGGGGCTACATAAGCCTAAAGAAAGCTACCGCAGGGCTACAGCAAACAGAAAGCACACAGAAATTTATCCAAAGTACACAGAGAACTGCTAGACACTATGGTAATAGACAGGTCATGCTACTAATCGTTATGACAGATACCGATTAGTGGTATCTGTCATAACGACGTTGTGACAGATACCACTGTCACAACGTCACAGTTGTAGCGGCGTTGTAGCGGCGTTGTTTTGCGTGATGCTAAGGTGTTCATAAGCAGCACGATTGTGACGCTCATTTCGTGAGTTATGGCAGGTCTGTCTGTAGGGGTCATAAATCCTCATAGCATAGCTTAGTACTAAGTAATTATCATTATGTGTGGCCCCATGTACCACCATATTGTGCCTTAGCTTTGCCTTAGCGCTGCAAAGCTACACTTTAGCTAATGATGTCAGAACATGTCATCTTTATAGCACAAACAAATTATAATACAGTTGCGAGGTGCTACTTTGGGAGCTTTAAGCTAGTCAGTGCAACTGGGAAAAATGGTGAATTAGTCAGGAAAGAAAGGCTAAATGTACAGCGTTAATTGGAGCATAAGTCTGTTTATTACTTTCATCATTGATAATGTAGTTGGTCAGATTTGTTCTGGTGAGTCACACAAGCAGTTAAAACAAAAAAACATTTGATTTTACATGTAGGGCAAATAACGTTCTTATCCTCAAAGTTTAACTTTTAATCTGTTTAATCTTTACATTTGAATCTTATTCCATCTGATCATAATAAATCTAATCTAGAGAGCAGCACCTCTTCTTAAAAAAAAATTAAGTGTGAAACCAATTTAGGAGAAATACACTAACATTCAAAAGTTTGTACACCTCTTCTAATTCCACAGTCTTTCCTGATTTTTCTTTTTTCTACACTGTAAAGCAATGCTGAAGGCGTCCAAGATATACAATAATCTCCTTTGAACAGTTGATATTGAGATATGTCTGCTACTTACAGTATACTTGCTTTCCTGGGAAGGTCTTCGTGAGAGCCAGTTTCATTATGGGTTTTGCAAATGCACTTGACAATACTGTTCTTGCAAGACTTGTTACATAATTACCCAATGCCATATGTGTTATTTCATAGTTTTGAAATTTCCGGTATTGTTTTGGAATGTAGAAAATAAATCACAAATGAAAATACATCAAATTAGAAGGTGTGTCCAGACTTTAGACTGGTGATGTACAGTATATCGTTAATTGGAACATAAGTACATGTTTACTTTACCCAATTTATTTACTTTTATCATTAATAATATAGGAAAAACAAACAAAGAAAACCCCAGAATCTGTCAGTTTTGTATAGTCAAGTAACACAAGACTATATATATATTTTTTTTACTTTAGATTTTTACATCAAAGGCAAATAACTTTCTTATTCTCAAAGTTTAACCTTTAATCTTTTACACTTAATCTTTAAACTTTAAAGTTGAAGCTCTATTCTGTCTGATCTTCATTAATCTGATCTGAAGAGCAAGTGCACTATGTGCTCAGACAGGCATTTAAAAAAAAAAAACCTGTTAATTAATAGGAGACCCAAATATTACTCATAAACGATTAAAACGTTTAAGTGTCATACATTTAGCTTTCAGCTTTCATTAAATAAAATCCATTTAAGGCTTCACACTTTCTCTTCCTCATGGCCAAAGCTCCTGATTTTATAACACAAAAGCTAGCAAATGTTTGTAATGTTACATTCTGACATTTAACATCTAATTTATTCAGATGTAAGTTCATATGAAATTATGAAAAAAATATATACATCATTTTGTATCAACAAAAGTCACACATTATATAGTATGGTGTATATTATGGACGGCATGGTGGCTTCGTGGTTGGCACTGTATTCTCGCCTCTTCAGGGTCGAGGGTCGAGGGATCTGTGTGCATGAAGTTTGCATGTTCTCCCTGTGCTTGGTGGGTTTGCTCCGGGTTCTCCGGTTTCCTCCAACAGTCCAAAGACATGCAGATTAGGCATTTGAAGTGGCGTTCCCAAATTACCTGTCATGTGTGAATGTTGACCGGAGGTCCTACCACAGTTATAAAAATGGGGATAAATATAACGGTAGTCACCACAAGCCTCCACGGACTTCAGTAGCACTACAGAGGTTCCTAGATGGACGGATGGATGATGGTACATACAGTATTGTACAGTAAGTATGTCATCTAGCACAGGTTGATGTTTGCTAGCCTGAAAAGTTCTATGAGGGCACTGAGGTTGGAACGATTAAAGTGATTTTAACTATTACTTGTCCGAAACAAAATAATATTATTTATAAAAAATAATCTCCTTGCTAGCATATATTTCTTTCTACTGGATCTGCTGCACAGGATTATGGGATACATAAGACAATAAGGATGTACGTATTTAATTCAGGCATGACTAGATCCAAATAAGCTGCATTTGTTGAAGAAGTTTAATATCCACAATACTTTTGAGTTTATTTCGTAAACTTTCATAAGCGAGAGAGCAAATCGCACCCCCATAGCTCAGGGTGAGAGTGTTTCTCTTGCGAGTATTCCTGTGTGCGAGTATCTATGAGCTGATCTCAGGAGGTCATGAAACAGGCTCTGAGTGTCTGAGAAGTAAAGTGAAAGCAATACACACTGATCTAATCGCCTATTTTCAGCGGCGCTTCTCAGACGGTTCACGATGCTTTGCTTTCATTCAGATTTGAAAAAAAAAAAACTTTTTTAAAGTACATTTTAGTCTAGGAGAGAGTGTTTTCATTGATGGTGTGTGTGTGTGTCTTTTTCTGGTTCCTGTGTCTGAGCCGCTCCACTTAACTAATGGTCCTTGCAGTCTTTCCCTCCATGGTGTCATTATTCTGCCTTCCACATGGCTGGCACGCTAATAAACACACTGTGAAATGCATTATGGTCCAGGGAAGAAATTTGCAGGAGCTAAAGCGTGCCTTCTTTTCTCAAAACAATCCGAGTCTGTGTGCTTATTGTGTCTTTCGAGCGGGGAAGGCTTTTTTTTTTTTTTTTTTAATCATCCGTGATTGGAAAGTCAGCGAGGCCGATCTTTTCTCCATCTGCTTTGTAAACAGATCTGTTAAAATCTTTTGAAAAGCGTGAAATGACTGCGCTGCTTGTAATTCATACTAAATGAAGGCTCATAACCTGCGTTCTGGTCAGGGAGAGCGCTGGTCTGTCCGATTCTGCCACGGCTGAAGGAAGCGGTCTCGATGATGATGATGATGATGATTCCTGTGAGGACACTGAGAGGAATTAAAGCAAAATGCATTATTATTATTATTATTATTATTATTATTATTATTATCCATTGGAGCAAGGAGACCAACTTCTTTTTTGTTTGTAGATCAAATCTTTAGAATATGTTGTAGACCTTCAGTTCTGTTTTTTTTTTTTTTGCTCAATTCAACATCTAACAGCTTCTGAAAAAAATAATAATTAATGCTGTAACCACAAAATCGTGAAATTTCATTCATTTCTTGCAAGTGAACCAATTCAGAGTCATAATCAAGATTCGATGCTCAGATTCTCACAGGAGGGTTTTTTTGCTTGTTATTTTTTTCCTTATTGGTTCCTGAGTAAAAAATAAGAAAATATACCAGAGATTCGAGATATCATCATTTCCAAAAAAAAGATAGATATAAAAAAGAGATAGATAGATAGATAGATAGATAGATAGATAGATAGATTGCTTTATGACTTTATGCTTTATGCTTATGACATATATTTTGAATTTCTGAAAGTTTTTCTTTATTATCTGTATTACTATTTCACTTTGACTGGGTGGGCGATGGATGTTAAGCTTGACATCAAACTACTAACACAATGTGATGAAAATATAAAAAAATGTAAGAGGGAATGCTTAATGTAATTATAGCAGGTGTTTGAACCTCCATTGAAGAAAGACAAAAAGATGGTCGTGACGTCCCTGAAAGGATAACGGGGTGGACATCATATAGCTGGGTGATTCTGATGAGAACACTAAAGCCACTTTATAGTGATATTAACTCAAACACTACGTCTCTGAAAAAACAAGAGGAGAAAGAATAAATCGCATTTAGACATTAATCACATATACGTTTTCCCTACGTTCTTTCAATATGAAAAGTCTTTACACATATATTTCCACGATACATATATTTTTCAGGAAGGACGTCCTATACGCTGCAGCGGAAAGGGGCAGTGACATATAGGCGAGGGACATCGAAGAGACATTCCAATGTCAATATAGGGCATTTCCTGCATGCTCACTCACAGCCGAGTCAACACCGACACACAATGGCCCTGTGTGTCCATGTGGGAGTGTGTGTTTAATGGCACTGTGGAAAATGGATCCTATGAAAGACGGGTACGAAACCTTTAATTAGGAAGACTGATGGACGCTGACACACCTTTCTTACCTCAAGTTATCAGTCATGACCGGGAACCATGAATAACCGCTCTTTTCTTTTCTTTATTGCTCTTGTTCTGTCTCTTTCTAACTCCGTCTCAGCCATTTTTTTTTCTTTCCGTCTCTATAATAGCGCACACAGACTCGGTCATTAGTGGACCGTGGTGTGCTTTGAGGCACATAATAACACCCCGATGCGGGAGCCATCTTTACGGAACAAAGGAGCAGGACGGTGCCATCAGTTTCTCGATTGTAACCAAAGTTAATTGCTGTAGAGGATATTCCCAGTGGTTGCGCCGGTGTAAAACTGATACTTTGGCCGATCTGGTACAAACCATCTGCTGGCTTTTTCGGCAGACAATGGTACGACTTGATGGGGGTTGATGAAGACCATTTGGCCGTGCCCAGGGTATCGGCTTTTAATGCAGCGGTCCAGAACGCAGGACAGGAGAGCTCCTGAGGGCTCGCAGGGGGAAGGCCAACCGGATCGAGGTTCGACATCCAGAAGGAGCTTCTTATAGATAGTGTATGATTTGTGATCTTTATTTGAGTGTGCTTTTAAAGTGCCTGGTGTTAGGTGCACAGGTTCAGGTATGGCTAGATTCGATCCAATGAGATAACTACACCCAGGGAATTTGTGAATTTCTGTACAGGTGCCTTTCTTTGTAAGGATCTACTTCATCATCTAGGACAGAGATCCTCAAAAAGTGCTAGACAGTAATTAAATGCAATTTCACAGCACGGTCTGATTAAGGACTTGTGCCGTTTCGTCGTTTCATGAGGAACTCATTAAGCTCTCCGAGCTCTTGGACAAGTGTACTTTCGCGGAACGAGATGCTGAGTGCCTCGATTTCTTCCCGTCTACCTCCTTAACCGCAATAAGCATAGCAAAGAGGTTTGGGGGAAGAAAGAAACAAGCACACAATAATATGAACTAAAACTCTTGCAAATTAAGGACTCCAGGCAGCAACCGTGATCGTGCTGACAAGAGTTTGTTATGCTAAGCACTTTTCTTCTGACATGACGCTAGGGTCTAATCAAAAGAAGTGATTCTGGGTGAGAAGATTAGTTTGGTTCCAGCATCAAATGCTCATGCTAATTGTATGGAAGTAAGAAGCAGTGATGATCCTTTTGAAAATAATTTATATCATACACTTAATTATACAACAGTTAATTTTGACAGAGTGATCTGATTGGATGAGAGGCATTCCAAGGGTTTTGATAATGGACAGTAACAGGACTGGGGCATTTATGTGCCTATATATTTATGTGCTTCTCCTCAACTTTTGGCTACCGGTAAGAATTAAAAACTACTTCCACCATTGCTGCGCCCTTGTGCCTACGAACGCATCCCAGCCGTGCTGATATTCATCGTGACAGCACTCCTTGTTGTGTGATACTGCTTAAATAAAAGGTCCAAAGGGGGATTAAATGCTGTAGTGGCATCCGCAGATTACTGAGCAACAGTTACGACAAAAAGTCATAGTTAAGTCATGCTAAGGTTATATCTCAGTTATAGCTCGACTAGGACTTATAATTGGATTGCTGTCCTGGTCCGTACGTTTATCCAAGCACTGGAAGGGAATCGATTTATTGGATTGATATATTGATTTATTATTACAGGTTGAACTGTTACATCACAGACCAAAACACTCGACAAACAAGTTAGCTAGTGGCAAAGTGTTAGCATGTTGAGTGTTAAAAACATGGACAAATGTACAGTTCTACAGTACAGTGTGCTAGTACAACTTTGAGAAGATTGATTTAGTACGATTTCAGTCAGACTAACATTAGCATTTTGTTTTAAACGTCCTGTAAAAACAATTAGCCAGATTAGCATGATGTCATGTAAACGTGCTAAGTGATGCTAATGTTAACAAAATGACTTTTAGCACTAGGCTCTTACAATGCCTAGGTAAAGATAAAAAGGTTAAAAATGTCTCTGTAATCATTTTATTGTGGCAAAAATTCATATAAGGTGTATATTGTAAGAATGTGCTATATTTAATATATTACAATACGTATTATAAACGCTTGCCTACTTTCTGTTCTTTGTTCGGGTATTCTTCTAGCCTTCTACAGTCTGCTCACATGTTTATGAAGTTTAAACCGTTCAATGAAATGAGCGATTAACACAAACGTATTGTTATTTATAGCCAGCTCAGGAGTGTATAGATTAACCAGATTAACTAGGATTATTAATATTTTATAATATAAGATATACAGGACACTCCACCATCTCCATGGATTATTCTCCTCACCTTTTGCCTACATAGTTCCAGTTTCTATGTTTATATCTCTTATTTTTAGCCAGAATAGGTCATTTAATTAGACTGCTGTCCTCGTCCTATTATACTAGCACTAGTATTGACCGAATGCACTGTATATCCGACTCCACTACCATACGTGGCGATCAGTTGCCTCCAAATACTTATGTTTATCTCACGTCTTATATACTCACAAACTCACACAGAAATTTTGTAGTTATAACTATAATAAGGTAGCTGTTGAACGATAATGTATTGTATTAAGCATGACAAGCATGAAGCATGTCTAGGTCTCAACCAAAACTTTGACAATACAGTATCTTGATATTAGGGATGAGGCAGTGGTAGCTCAGTGTGTTAAGGCTCTGAGTTCCTCAACAGAAGGTGGATGGTTCGAGTCCCAGCTCTGCCATGGTTGCCATAGTCGGGCCCTTAACACTGTCTGCTCCAGGGCTGCCGTATAATGGCTGACCACAGTATAATGCACTCTGACCCCGGCCTACTAACATAACCAGGATATCTGAGGAGTAAAGACTTTCGTTGTGCAGTAATGTACTGAACTTTTCAAAATATAATAGTTGAACAAGTCTATGGACAAACATTTTCAGGTCATTCGTTCAGTTAACTTACGCCCACATCCCAGCGTGCAACAGTCAAGCTAATAAAATGGTGGAAATGTTTTAGCTGAAAAGTGAAATTTGAACAGAGAGCTCAGAATGAGCAGAAATACTACCGGTATGTAGTATTAGATTTCTGCTTTTAATAACCTGGATCGCACAAATCCTTTATCCCAGCAAAGCCGCGTGACTGTATTTAGCCACGCGGATGTTGTGTGTAATAAAACCATTTGATCGTGTCGGTTGACCATCTGTACATCTGAAACATATTCAAAAGAACTATACAACCAATCTAAAGTTAACAGCTGTGTAAGCTAACCCAAACCCCCCCCCCCTTCCCGTTCCACATACACACCCATAAACGTCCTCTGAGGCTGGACTCTGCGTGTGTTTGTGGCTAGCCCGCAATACTATCATCAGGAAAAGCCTCAGGCCGCTGTGCTTTCGGAGTCACCGCTTCAACGGCCATGGTTCAGTGTGGTCAAGACCCTCCAGAAGCTCCAGTTTCAGCCGTGCTGCCCTGAACGACAGAGAGAGAGAGAGAGAGCGAAGGAGGAGACCTGGAGATCACGTAGCCTGGCAGAAGGCTAACAATGGCCGCAGTTAATACAAGCACACAAAGGCAGTTTGCTTAAAATGGTCTCGTCAGTGTCACCGATTCTTCCTATCATGATTGATTAGTTGGGGTATACCTGGGAACCTTAAAGTCTAATCTAATCCTATCATTTACATTAAGTATTGTGTCATTTAGTAGATCTATATGAGGAAAGAGTAAAAGTTTTATGTAATAAAGTGTTATGTTTATGTAACATTAAAAGAAATATAAAATAGTTATGAAGCCAGAAATGACTCGCTAGCCTCATTGGCATTCAGGGTTTCCTTACAGTGTTGCAGATATACAAGGCTTGGCCAGACTAATTCCTGCTGCACTTACTTAATCAGAGAGCTTTGGAGAGCTGAAGAGATTAAAGGAAGAAAACAGAAACTTAAATAGAGTTGCAAAGCCACTCCGAGGGAAAATTCAGGTAAGCTGCCAAATCAAACAAAAACCAAATTCCAGTCTCAGCATGCGTTGCGGTTATTGCGAGTTTTTGCTGTGTGCATAGATTTATTTATTTATTTATTTATTTATTTATGTTTCTTCAAATCACCCCCAGAACGTTAAGAGCTTAAGATTAGGTTCCCATCTCGTCCAACCTTATCTCATTATCATTCCTCAAAAGCTTTGGCCTTTTGCTGGTATTTACTCTATTGTCATTTCGTACTTATTTGAACATGCAAATGAGGTGCGATGGAGAGCTGAGGCATCTGCCTCGCTCAAAAACACACGTCGTGCTCCTCAGGAGTGGCTCCCCCTCCCTCCGTGTTTGCCCAGAGAGGAGTCCCATCAGCCACCATGGCAGCGTGGAGGCAAATGAAACCCAGAGGCATGCTGTGCGTAAAATCGCAGCCTAACACCATTAGAGACATCCGAGCAATCACACTCGCCGGGCCCGGGAGAGACAACAGGAGTTTCCACTCGGGCTGTTTCTCAAGCCATTTGGGGCGTTCTGTGACGAGTGTCTTCTCTGAGCCTCAGATGTTTCCTGTCTAAGAAAGACCAGAAGGAGAGAGAGCGAGCACTAAAGCACGGAGAAATATGGTATTGAATTGGAGCTTGCCGGTTATTGGTTATTAGTTTTAATATAATTGCTTTATATTAAACCAGGTTCATCTGACAAACCAACTTCTGACCAATCAGTATCAAGTATTTAACAATTCAAAACCATCCGATCATGCTCATTATTATTTTAATATTAGCACAATCTGGCCAGAATGGTTTATTGGTTTGATTGGTTATTGGGAAATTCTTAAATTACACAATGCTTATTGACGTTATTGAACTTGCTGGAATCCCGTTTGCTTGATTTGGAACAAAAACATCCTACACTGAACCGATGAGAAAACCCAGTTTACTTCACAGATCACTAGTGGAAGTATTCGCACACGTCACTTTGTCCTGTGCTAGTGCGAACGCAGGGTGATGCCCCGAGTGTCGATGACATGTGGTCGTGCATCAGCATCATTAACAGCCTTTCTTTTTCTTCTTTATATCCCTTGCAGCTGCATCCCCATTCCCAGAGGGACACGCTCATGGCTTTTGGGTAAATAATGCTCTAATCCAGCCAATAAAAGAATCCGGCCTTTAGAAAACAGCCATCCATCACCTGAGATCCCTGACTGGTCAGTCTTTCTTCTTCTGTTTGTGCTAAATCCTTTCTGTCTCTCGATATTTGGACCTCAGAATGGCTCTGGGCCAGAGGAAAGAGAACGAGCAAGGAGATGAAGAAGTTGGGAGAAGCGTGAAGAGTAGCTAAGAGCTCCTGTCACCTCCGGTGTGAACAACCCAGAGATGTTGGCTGTGTTTTAAATTAAGCTTCTGTCAGACCAGGAAGTGAGACACGCACACTTGTGTGTGTGTGTGTGTGTGTGTGTGTGTGGTGGGGGAACTTATGTGGTAAAATCACACCCTTTAAACACGTTAATAGAACCCAATACACAAATGTCTGACGCAGCACGGCGCCTCAATAAACACTGTGCTGTCAACACAACAAACGCCCGGTCTGGAAGGAGCCTAGCACAAAGCTTAGCTGTCAGCTTAAACTGTTCAAATGAGAGAGAGAGAGAGATAGAGAGAGAAGGAGAGAGAGAGAGAGAGAACCTGTCACCACAGGCAACAAAAGGGGCTAAGCTTTATAAGTTTTGCATGCCAAACTACATGCTATCTACCCCATTGTCTGCTGCAAAAGTCTGTTGTGGTGAGACCAGCATGCCTGCTAGGCATTAGCAGAGCCAGGCGGCATGAAACAAAAGGTCGAGGTAATTCCTTTTCTTTCACACATGGGCGAGTTTTGCTCCCCACTCGAGCCCGAGTCTGAGTCACTTTTAACAAGAGTTAGCGCTCCTGATAGGCTGGAGACAGCAAAGGCCCCCGAGGGGAGGAGGGGCAGCCGCGAGCCTCGGCGCGATAAAATCAAGTGCTACAGGTGTAGCTGGGTCCTTTATCAACACCGCCATTGTTCACCGTGCCAACCGCCGCTCGGCTAAAACCCATATACACACACACACACACACACACACACACACACACACACGTACAGTTTCAAAATCGCCCTTCTCCCTCCCACTCGTTCACACGTTCCCACCCCAGAGAGATCGACGTGACGTGCACCTGAGCTCCGAGCCCCAGGCTGACTTGACATTCTTAGACACCGTGTCATCAAGAAGTGCCGGAATGAGCCTGCCGAATGTTAACACGGCCCGCAGGAAGGTTGAGGAACAGGAGGGGCCAGAGATGTTGACATTGGGGACGTGACAGGAGTGCATTATGAGCTCTAGCTCTTTTAACACACCCTTGTTGACTTCCTCAGGTGACTTAAAAGTGTTTATCACCTACACTCTTGGAATCCTCTCGGGGGCTAATGGACTGAGATTTCTTAAACCAGTTCTGTTTTAGGATTTAGAGAGAGGAAGAAAGAGAGAGATGCTTGTGTGTTCCCTTTAAAAGGACAAAGGTCTCTCGCTGAAGAGTCCTAGAACGTTTTTAAGAGTGCATAAATGTATACACGGTTTCAGAAAGGGTTTTTGGATGCTTTTGTAAATTTCCTGTACTCAGAACTGTCCTCAAAATGCAGACCGTTTATTATAAGGCTTGACACAGAACCTTTTAAGGGCTCCTAAAAGATGGAGAGCGGTTAAAGTTGATGCTTAATTGGATCCTATTTGGATTAGCTTAGAGAGAAACAGCATGCTAGATGCACCTAGAAAACCTATTCCAATTACATTATTTGGCCGAATATTTGTCCACACCTGGCTGATGTTATGCTGACGTCCTTGTCCTTGTCTCTTGGCATTGTTCTCTTCTTGCAAGGCGTTCCACTAGATTTTGTTGGAGCCTCACTGTGAGCTCAGGTGCTGGTGTCGGCGTGTCGAGGAGGCTCCGGTTCCAGTTCATCCCAAAGATGTTCAGTGGGAGTTGGGTTCCGTCCAGGGTCTGTGCAGGACACTCGAGTTCTTCCACTCCAACACACTCTTAACACACCATGTCTTCATGGATGTGGCTTTGTGGATCTCACAGGGGCATCATCAGACTAGATAAGGGTTTGGGCCTCTTATAATCTCTTTTCGAACAAAGTGAACCAGATGCTAGTGCCGGGTTCAAAAGGGAGTCATGTCATCACATCACCATATATACAGGTGTACGTCTCTACTTTGCCAGTAATACTAGCGGCGGGAAAATGCTTGCGGCAAGCACAACAGCAAGAATGGCGAGCTTCAACAAGGCTTTGGAACTGTTTTTTTCTGTCTGATTGGCTGTGCTTTGGCTGTCTGAAAACAAAAAAACTGGTTCGAAAATGGGGACTGGCTCCGAACCAGCTCTGGAACCGCCTTGCTGGGAAAATGTGATGTTATTGCATACACAGGTATTCTATATTCAAGAGTTGTGTGCATTAAGCTTTTTAGAAGCAGTTTGGTGATGGTCAAGGGTGCATATACTTTTGCAATATAGTGTAGCTATAAACAGAATGGTTTTGGGGGGAAAATACACAGTTTTTCAACTTAAAGTCAACAAATCAGCCATAAACCATGTTTGATGTCCAACGTGTGCTTCTTTGGTCCAAGATGGTTGCTCGCATAAAGAACTCTCCAGTGTTCGGTTGCATGCTGAAGTTTTTGTTTATAATTTTAGACTACAATAAGCCCTACTTTGTTTCAAAGCAGTTGGAGAAAGTTGTGTATAGCAGATTCGGTGTGAGATTTCTATTAACTGTTCAATGTAAAACACTTGAGATGATGACGTAAAGCGTCAGTTGGGTTGAAAGCAGTCCTGGAGGTGAGAAGACCTCGTTAACAAACACCAGGAATCATTTTTGAGCCTGCCAGCAAGTTATAACAGATCATTTATTTCCCTTCAGTGGATGAGGATTGTCAGGAACGGGTGTCTCGTGTGTCGGAGCCGGCGAATAGTGCCTTTATCTGAAATAGATGGACAGAGGGATTGTGATGGCTGAAAGAATGCAGGCCCCGGTATTGTCGTATAGTTATTCCCAAAGAGACTTTGATGGGATTTTTCTTCTCTGCCCATCAATCTTTTTCCAATTACCTGTCTTGTTTCGCTGAAATCTATCAGAATCGTCGCCTTGGAAACTGATGGCATCCTCCATTAGGTTTTGGTCTATTGTTTGATTTGTGTAGACGTAGCAGCCTGGGGTTTATAGAGCGCGCCGCCTGTAATGATCCTAAATGCTTCCTTTAAGAGAAGGAGACACTTCATTCACATCATCAGGAGACTGACGGATAGTTGCTTCTAAATCCGAGACGGGAAAAAGAATCAATAAATGAGTGTTTGGGAGTGTGAACGTCGCACAAAGAATATGCGTGTGCATACATCAGCTGTTAATGCAATACGCCTTATTTTATCAAATGTACTCTCTCTCTCTCTTTTTTTTTTTCTTTAACCAAGTGTTGTTTTGATCGAGCCTTGGGGCAGACTTCTCACATTCCTTTCCTGTCTACAGAATGATGTCAAATCAACATGGACGCACACACTTTATCACCTTTTGGTGTTCGCTCCGTTCATATTCACACAGTATCCGGGTAAATATGTAACACTGACCATAATAATAATAATAATTATAATAATAATAATAATAATAATAATAATCATCACTGTTTCGAAAATACATGTTGATTAATCGCTAAGCTACTTGCTGTACTGGCGATATCAGTCCTAAATATTAAAACTTTTTCTGTTTAGTTTGCCAAAACCCACATTCACAACCAGTCACGCAAGCACTTTCAGCAAGAACACACATCTGATAAGGTTATGTCGTCTTAAATAACACGTTGTCTCTGCAGTAATTGGTTATATATTGAAATAAACCACCTCCATGAGGTTTATTTCCCTCATTTTGTGCCTACAGAGTACAGGGAATAAATTAAAACTACTTTCGCCCCTGTTAATCTCACTAACTGTCGGTCGCCAGATCTGCCAGTCGCGGGTTTGTTAGTTCCGCCAGGCATGGAAGGATATGTGTTGTGTTGACGGAGGAAAAATAAATAAAGAAACAAATCATAATCTGTTGTATCAAAGCCATATCACACTCTAGGATGTGCTGTTGTACTGAATAACAGCACGGATGTAATATCTTCAGTCCTTGTACTGTACCTATGACTGTATCACTGCCGTGCTGATATTCAGTACAACAGCACGCCCTTGAGTGCGATATTGCTTCACATTTCCACTTGAAACATACATACTAAAGCACTAATAAACATATAGTGACAGGTTTGGTACTTTTATTTATTTAAAAGGGTATGATACACATGGGTTGGTCTCGCTGCACGCTGTAATTGGACTAAGAAAAGGGGTGTGGCTTAAATGTCAAATTCAAACATATATATAACTGATTAGCTGCATTCGAGTAATATAAGGGAAATAATCAACGACAGGCCGACATGAAGCAGCTACAGACAGACCAGCGTCCATCAAGGAGGAGTTGTCAGGTTTAAAGTGTCTTCTGAAGACGTAGAAGACATTACAGCTTCACCTCCAACTGTTAAAGGCACTGACACTGGAGACTCCTTCCGTGAATGTAATTTATTGTTGCTATAGAAACGTATAAGAACAAGCACCGCATTTATGTAAACCCGTGATTTGTAGCTGCACTACTGTTAGAGCGCTGTTATGGAAAATGAATCAACATTGGTTTCCGATCAATCAGGTCGACAATTTAAGAATGTTGTGGTATTAGAGATATATTATGATTTTATGATTTGTTTCTTTAAGGACACCCCTCTACTACTCTCCCCCACAACACCACCCCCCCCCCCGTACTGAGGTGCACTGAGGAGCACTGAAAGTGACAACACCCTCTTCCACTCACACACACACACACACACACACACAGAACTCATCTCCTGTGCGGCGCGCTGTCAGCTCGTCATCTCTCACTCGGTGCACTCGACTAGACAGCAGCGAGCATGCTGGGATATGTCAGCCAGCAAAATGGAGTCTTCTCATTAGCTCTCCTCACACCTGCTGTTTCTCTCTCCTTAAGAGTCACCGAGCAAACAAACACAAACACACAGGCACACACACGCACACACACACGCACACATACACACACACAAACAAACACCTATACAGCTGGATACCTCAACAAGTCAATGTAATGGCACCCTGCTGATGTGCAGGCTCAAAGCTGCATATTCCAGCCAAGTTCTCATCACACGAGCTTACTTATGGTTCATCAGAATAACTATGTGTTAAAAAAGGAGATTAACAAATGAAAGGGAAACGATGCCATTGTCTGAACGTGTTCAAGTGTACATCCATCATGAACACTGCAATTTGTTTAAAAATAATGGCGCAATAGTAAAGTGCTCACCCTATCATCCGGGAGTTCGATTCCCGGGTGATGCTGCCGGAGGTCTAGAGAGAGCTGATTGGCCGAGCTCTCTCAGAGGGCAGGGATGAGGGGTACTTAGTGCCCTCACATTAATCGCGGCTCTACAGCCAATCAGGGGCGTCTGTGAGCTCACGCAAGCGGAAGGAGCGGATAGCGCAGGCCTCCGAGTGTGTTACTCCGCCCCCAAGCAGTTCTAAAAGATGCGGTTGGCTGGCGTCACGTGGTTCAGAGGAAACACGTGATAGTCTTTGGCCCTCCCGACTGAGTGGTAGTAGTAGCCTTAATAGTAGTAGGACACGACTAAATTAGGGAGAAAATCGGTGGAAAAAATACAATATATGGAACATTGGAGAATTTGTACACTTTATGCACCAGTATAAAAATATATATCTGATTTTAACTGTGTATAGTGGCATGGTGGCGTAGTGGTTAGCATTGTCGCCTTGCACCTCCAGGGTCCGGGTTCGATGCCCACCTTGGGGTCTGTGTGCGTAGGGGTTGCATGTTCTCCCCATGCTTGGTGGGTTTCCTCTGCGTACTCCGGTTTCCTCCCACAGTCCAATTCATAGATTGTTCTACTGAAACTAACCTGTTTCATGGACGTTCCACAATATCACATGCAACTAGAAGTGCATAAAATATATAAGGTCCAGTTAAATTGCATAATATAAGAAACCAGAGCCATATTTAATAATTAATTAATTAATTATTCAATAACCAGCTGAGGTCAGAGCGCACAGTCAGCCAGGAAACAGCGCCCCCTGGAGGAGATAGTGTTAATATAGGGCCTTATTCAAGGGCTCAACTGCTGGTGTTGGGGCTCGGAACTTCTGACATTCTGATCAGTAGCCCAGTAACCCACAGCCTTAAACGATTGATCCACTACTGCACTGGGGAAAGAGGTGATAATGAAAGTAAGAGCATTTCCATAAACACAGAGTAAAACCACGTCCTTAGAATAAAGTCTTCTGAAGCATAAAGACTGGACTTTGGAGCGATGGAAAAAGGTCATGTGACCTGATGAGTCCAGATTCCAGAGCAATGGGCGTGTCAGGGTAGGAAGGGGAGCACATGAAGAGATGCACCCATCATGCACGGGTGTGCACGGGTCTAGGTCTAGACTCAGCAACGTTATGTGGCAATAAAATGAAGTCAGTTGACGACCTGAATGTACTGAATCACCAAGTCATCACATCTATGGAATTTTTCCTCCATATTCCGGACTCAGATTGAAAAAGAGTTCTGGTTCTGGGAGCATGAAGAATCATTTTCACACATAAACTTAATTTTAATTAATTTAATTTTAAAATTAAATATTAGGATGTGTGACTATTATTTTTTGGGGGGCCAAGCAGTGTATAAAGGCAGTACACTTGTGGACATGCACTTGTGGACATGTTGTTTCATCACCGTATCACAACACCCAATCATTGTTTATTTTCCAGTATCTGCACGACACTGAGTGTTTTATTCCTTACTCATTATACTCAATTAATCATATTATATGATATGACAATGCATATTGTTCAAAGTGATTAAATTCGAGCTTAGAATTATGTTATACAGTATTTTTTGTATGTAAGTATAAATTTATAGATTTTTTTTTATTCTATAAGACATGTTTTAGTTTTTTGCATCACTGGGATTTGAACTCACGACTCATCACTTTAATTTGTATGGTGTATGATCCTCCGACATGAAACCTCCAAATCCATGTCTCCTAGAGACATGTTGTTCGGAGCAAAGGCGTCATTGATTGAGATTACGAGCCAAAGGCCACCCATGGTGTTGAGCAAGAGAGAGAGAGAGAGAGATAGAGATGGACAGAAAGAGAAGAGTCTCTTTTCACGTCCTTCGCCTCACTCCCAGCTGGACTCCAAAACTCAGTCTTCAAAGGTCTGAGGAAGCTTTAAAGCTCCCTCCTGTGTTTTTTTTTCTTCTTCTTCTTTTTTTGTGAGGAACAATGAGGTGAAGGCGTCTCAACAGGCTGAGAAAAAAGCAGCTTGTTGGCCGGGGAGCTGCGAGAGGCAGGGGATCATCAGGAGAAAGAAAGACACGACAACAGTGGCCTGCAGGAGAGTCTCTCTCAGTGTCTGCCAAGGGCCAGGGAGGTGAGAGGCCCTCACACTCACTCGCCTCTGTGCTCATGTATGTGTGTGTGTGTGTGTGTATCATAAAGTTGCAAATGGAGGAAGAAAGAAAGTGAAAAAGAGGCTATGTGGGAGGGGTTTGAGGCAAAAAAAAAGTCACAGAATGATATTCAGTGTAGATCGTACGCTATATTTCAGTATCGTTGATGAAAAATCTCGGTGAGCCCTTTGTGATCACACCAGTTATGTGGAGTAAAGATCTGAAGAAGGTACATTTACAGCACTCACAATGAGAGCCAAAAGCAGGAACTTTTTTTTTTGTTAAGAAAAATATGCAAGATTTAAAATCCAGGCTGAGCTCTATATTAATATACAGAGGCTTATTCATATTCATATCCATGTCCTTAATCAGCAACTCATCATCGGGCACCATTTTCATTACCAGTGATTACTTTTCTTTTAAATCTGGATACGAGAAGAAAAATGTACATGGCCCTAAGCAATCCATTGTTAATATCGGCCTCCTGGTGATGTAATATAAGCTCTACTTCCTGTAGATTTCTCGTCACACGGTGATGAAAGTATGTCCTGCATTGCACAATAAAACTACACAATACACCCTGTTGCCTAAAAGTATATCCTTGCTGGTATGCGTGTGTAAAAAAGAGCGAGTCAACATCTAGACAAAGGGTCTGACTACTTGCACCACCTTTACAGACACGTTACTGGATGTTTATTTGAGTGTTTCAGAAAGACATAGTGTTTTTAAGGGTGTGAGTGTGAATTGAATTAGCAATTCATTGCCCTTGATGGCCTGTCTAGCTGAAAGCCTGTGTTTCTTAAAGCTCAACGACTTGCAGCTCTTTGTGAAAGGTGATTAGGTGACATCAGAGACTGACAGGAAGTTAGTGACCACTCATCCTGTCAAATGAAAAGGGGGAAAAAAACCCTAGTAGGTTCAATGATAGTCAGAGAAAAATAGCTGATGGACAAAAGTGTGAAGTGTGACTGTTATTAATAGATGAACAGGAAACGTGTTAAAAAGGGCAGTGTGAGGTAGACAAGGAAACTGCATACCCACTCTCTTATAAACACCACAGTGCATTATGGGTATATCACATGGACATAAATATGAACTCATATTTATAAATAAAAAAATATGGTTAAGGCTGTAGGTTACTGGCTTTCTGATTGGATAGTCGGGGGTTCAAGCCCCAGCACTGCCAAGTTGCCACTGTTGAGCCCTTGAGCAAGGCCCTTAACCCTATCTGCTCTAGGGGACGCTATATCCTGTATGATCCTGCGCTCTTACCCCAGCTTCCTAACTAGGATATGTGAAAAGTACGATTTCCCTTAGGGGATTAATAAAGTACTAATTATTATTATCATTATTATCATCATCTATCCATCTAGGAACCTGTGAAGTCCAACTAGGAACTGAGGACTCTGTGGTGCTTACCATTGTATTTATTCCCATTTTACGACCAGACCTCCAGTCAACATTCACACACTACTGGCAATTTGGGGAAACCAATTAGCCTAATCTGCATGTCTTTTAGACTGTGGGAGGAGACCCAGCAAGCACACCACAAGGGGGGGAATCGAACACTCGACTTTGGAGACAACAGTGCCACTGTGCAACTTTGGCTATATATATATATACACACACGGTATAATATACTGTGCGACACTCACTCATCACCTATACCGCTTTATATTGTATATAGGGGTTGCAAGGTGCCAATCCACTGCAGGATACACACATACACACACTATGGGCAAATTGGGAACTCCAGTTAGCCTAATCTGCATGTCTTTGAACTCACCAAGCATGGGGAGACCCCAGAGAATGGAATTGAACCCAGACCCTGGAGGTGCTAGGCAACAGTGCTAACCACTAAGCCACCGTGTTTTTATATATATATATATATATATATACACACACAATATATATCTCACAAGGCACATATCATACGACCCACCAAACATCCCTTTATACTAAATAATGAGTAATTTGCTTATATTTCACTTCCTATAACATGATGGAATAAAAATAATTAAATATACCACCACACTTGTTGTAAAGCCAGTCCTTCCCAGTTTATTGTAGAGTTTTATTTCACATAGTTAAGCAGGTCAAAGTAAAAAAAAAAACAATCCTTTAAAAAGAAAGAAAGAAAAAAAAAGATCTCCTCCCCTTTATTTCCAATCTATATGATATACAATCCATACCCATATAAGGAGATCCGGATACATCAGGGCAGTCGGAGGGGCGGACTTTAAATCTTTAAACACTTTCATGGAGATACACGTGGTGTACCAGGCGCGGTGAAAACTTCTGTCCCGGAAGTGCGAACTTTTACAAGAATGAAGGCGACATAAAAGCGACAGGGGCGCAGAGTTAGAGAGTTACCGTAAGCCTGACAAGTCGGACAACACGAGCGCGCGCACACACGCGGAGTCCCTGTGGAGGTTGCGCGTCGGTCTGCGCGGCGCTGCGCGTGCGGATTGGCGAGCGCGTTTGTTATTACTGGTGACGTGTTCCTCCGGTGGTGTCGCCCCTCCTACTCCTCCTCCTCCAGCCCTCCCACCCCCCTCCCCCCGCCTTCCCCGGGTCCGTTCCCGAGCCACGCTCTCGTCTTCTACGAAGTCGCAGTGTTTCAGTCGGTTGTCATGGCGGAGGGACGTGGCGATCTACCGCCGCATCAGCCGCCTCTCCAGCTCGCGTCGCCGCCGGCCAGCAAGCGGCCGTGCCTGCGTCCTGCTCCGCGCGGGCCGGGTCCCGGGCCGGGTCCGGGGCTCTCCAGCGGGCGCGCTCGGTGCCCGGAGTCGCTGCTGGACTGCGCGGCCAAGGCCGTAGCGGAGAAGTGGGCCTTCGAGCGAGTGGAGGAGCGCTTCGAGAGGATCCCGGAACCCGTTCAGCGCCGCATCGTCTTCTGGTCCTTCCCGAGGAACGAGCGGGAGATATGCATGTACTCGTCGTTTCAGTGCCGCGCCGCGGCCGAGGAGTCGTCTCCGTCCTCTACAGGGGGGAGCAGCGGCAGCGGCAGCGCCGCCGCGTCCGCATCCGCGTCGTCCGCCGGATCCGCCGGAGGTCCCGGAGCCGCCGCTGCGTCCAACCCGGCGGGCAGCGGCTCGAGCTCCACGGGCGCAGGCAGCAGCGCAGGGGCAGCGGCAGCGGACGGACTGCCTTTCCGGCGCGGGATCCGCCTTTTGGAAATGGGCTGCGTGGAGAACGTCCTGCAAGTCGGTAAGTACGCGGACGCTGGCCCCCTTTTGTTTACCGAATTCTCGGAAATGGGTCAAAAAAAAAAAGAAAAGAAAGAAAGCAGGACGCTCCTGTTTCCGAAGTTTCTGGCAACCTTTCTGGCGGTCCAAAACCAAACCGAGCCAGGGTTTTTATTAGTATTTTTCTCATAATATAAAACGCTCACACTCTTAATTAGAACATTTTATTAGAGATCAGAATGTAAAAAGTCGGATCTGCAGTGTTTATGGCTCGGGTTACATTTGTTGCTGATGATCAAAGCCAGGCTTTTAAAGATTAAAGGGCCGCGCGGGCGCGCGCGCTCCCCGGTCCCGGTGCGTCCCATCTGACTCTGAACTGATCCGTTTACTGCAGAAAGGTTCTGCGCGATCCAGAAACACCATGGTGTGCAGTTTGTGCGAGTCTGTAAACCCCGACATTTGAGCTCTCAGTCTCTAAAGAAAGAGAGAGAGAGAAAAACAACAACAAACCCCTATTGTATAACCTGCCTCAGTGCTCAGAGCCTCGTACACATTAAGAGTGGTCTGGTTTCTACAGTTTCCACTGACTCTTCAAAGGGAATTGGGTTATTATTGTTATTATTCTTATGATTATTGCGATGATTATTACTGCTGCATCAGATCTCTTCCTGCACTCTGGTTAGATTCGGATCTCATGGCTTTTGTTTATTTGGTGCTTGAACAGGACAAAGGAGTCAGGATCTATCTCGATACCATCGCTAACGCAGCTTGCTCGTTCAGCTTTTTCGTTTGTTCCCATGAAAGGAAGAAAAAAAGTGTCCAAAGAAGAAAGGGTTTGTTTTAGTAAAATTAGGCTGGGGAATAGGCTACACAATGAGCTCTCCTCCCCCCACATGATAGGACACAGAGCTCTCTCCCATCAATCAGCGCAGGAAGAAAGCCTCTCCTGTAATCAGCTTTATTCCAGACAAAGAAAAACCACAACAGATCCAGTCCTCTTGCATGTTCCGTATAGCAAATACAGATATAATATTGAATATGTTCCTCGTTTTGTTCCTGCATTCATTTAGTTTTTTGTATTTTTAATTTTTTTTTGCTCACGTAGTCGAGCCGTCAGGACAGCCGAGACACAGGCTTAGTCATGCGCCAGGAGCGTTTCAGTAAATAGATCGGTGGCAAAGCAGAAACACACACCAACAGGGACGCAAAACTATGTAGAATACGTGGCAGGATGCATACACCAGGAGAAGTCATGCACATCCTTGGTATGCTTGTAGAGTGTCCGTGACATCGCTTGTTAGAAAACCTCATTATTGTACGATCAGGAATTTGTCGTTAAAGGTGCAAGTAATAACATTATATAATAATAAATGGGATCAGTTATAAAGTGTGTTATTATCCTTCTGAGCAAATGCATTCTCACCGAACATATCGGACACTGTGAAATTTCTCAGACCATCATATAAATATCATGCTTTTTTATTTTTTCGTTGTGCTGTCCTGCTCTTTAACCGTCACCCGAAGCTTCTACCCTGCACCGCTGCTGTATGAAGTGTGGTTCAGATGCAGGGTAATTCCTAGGCCGCACTGTCCGGCGAACACAGCCCACCTTTGTGAGTCGTCTGGCTTTAGTGTGTGTTTTCGTTTCTTGAAATAGCAGTTATAGGATTCCCCAAATCCCCATTACACTTAGGTGTTAGGAGGCCCATGAAAGCATACATATAGCTGATTGAATAAAGAAGCCGTGACCGGTTTATTCTTACAAAGCTCTTCTATGTTCCTGCGTATGTGGAAATGCGATAACCCGGCTGTAATGCAATAACGCCGGCGCGTATTTAGCCATCTCGAAAGGCCTCGTCCACGTCTGCTCCACGCCTCACTTATAGACAACATACAAGTCCAGTTTCTCAGGAGGAAGCCGCATGAGCAAACGCTCCGTTAGGGTTGAGGTTGATTACTTCGACGAATGCTGCGTTGTTGACTTAGCATTAGAAATGTACTTCCTGCAACAAGACAGGTTTGGTGGTTTTTAAGAAGACTTGCTTTGCATGTGTTTATTTATTTTGCTATGATTATGATGTACGTTAAGATTCAAGCCTCAGCAGCTGAGGAACAGCAAACCAGGATTTGAACTTGTGACCTTTCAGATTACACAATGTCAATATTACAGTGTTATTATTATGAATTGGGACATTATTGGTCTCTCCTATACTTTACAAATCCAGATAGCTGGATGTATAGAGTTTTGGCAAAAAAAAACAACAGCAGCATTTTGTTTTTGTTTTTTGTTAAAGTCTGCACTCAAAATGTGAATAAAGCCTGTAATGCATGATTTTGTATCATTGATTAACTCAAGCAGGACTTTACTTTCATCATGAATCAAAGCAAAATGAAGCTGATGAGACACTGTCAGCTTGTCTTCTTCTCTGTTTTAGTCCTCAGACGTTCCGATTTGTCAGAGTAAAGACAATATAATCCTGTGATATATTACCGCAATGATGCGTTTTCACTTGACATTCATTTTAATTACTCTAATTAGATGTAAAATCTAGTTTGTTCAAGAAGTGCTTCAAATTCTTTAATAGGCGTTCACTAAAACCTGTTTTTAAGCCCACTGGGGTTTCATTGGCTTAATAAAAGCTTGCTTCACAGGCACTTTGCGGCACTAAATTTAAATATCGCACGCATCGTGAAAACGTCCTCACATGAGGTATTTTTGTCATATCGCCTATCGCTGCTGTGCGTGGGTTTTTTTTTTAATGATGTGCGAAGGCGTGTGCTCATGTGAAATCCCCCCTCCTCTCCTTTTTTTTTTAAATATTTTTTTTTTCTGTCAGCAATAGACTAGACCCACTTAAGTGCCAGAAGAAGAACTTGCTGTTTGTTTTTCTCAAGCCTCGTCTTTTTCGGTCCTCCCCTCTTTGAACCTGGGATGCAGAAAGGAACCGCAAACGAGGTGCAGAAAGTCGCTCTGGTGTTTTTGACGCCCACGCAGAACACGGGCTTTCACGCTACAGCCTGTGCAAGGAAGCCAACCTCTCTCTCTCTCTCTCTCTCTCTCTCTCTCTCTCTCTCAGATGTACTCGAGTGCTCGTATGAGTGTGTCGGGCAACTCCCAGGTTTCTAGTGTGCTCGGTGCCCTGTTAAGTGTGCTAGGTAACTCGCAACTGGTCTGGTGTATTAGTAACCCACACCACCTTCTGTGCGTCTGTCTTATGTGACATCACGTAGGGATCGATGTCAAGCTCGCTGCGCCATGCAGGTGTCCGGGAAGTCGAAGAGTCCAAAACCACATTGAGCAAAACTCTGGATTCTCAGAGAGAGCCGTGTGCGCGTATGATTCATGTGTTTCCGTAGCTAAAGCCAGGATCCTCGATGCACCATTGTGGGACGGCGTGCTAATCGAAATAATTAATTCCAGAGTGTGTTTGCGCAAGGCCCCTCCTCCACGCCTTGCTCTTCTCTTGGAAGAGCCTCCAGCTTCGAGTCAAGCCTGAGGATTATTATGGGTCATGCTTTGTTACCCAGCTGTAGAAACTCTTCTTGTTTTCAAGTAGGGGAGGAGGCAAGTGTTTGAGTGTGAGTTTGTGTGAGGGACAGGGGGTTGTTAAGGGTGCAAAGCTGTGACGGGACATTTTTATGGAGCCTCCTACAGAGGCAAGAAGTTCCACCAGGATCCCAGAAGGATGAATCGTCATTTACTTCCCCCGGAGTTTTGTCATTTTTAGCATCTCCTGGCTTCAGAGCTTCAGAGCCTCAGAGACGTCCCGCCCTGCAGCTTTCTGCTCTCCAGCTCCATCCTGAGATTTCGACTGGCCTTTTTAGTGTTGGTGGTTTCTCGAGGAATGTACAAAGCCACTGTGGTTTGTGTGGGTGTGTGTGTGTGGGTGTGTTAGTGTTTGTGTTTAGTAATTCAGCTAGTTCTCTTTCACTTTATCTTGGATTTATTAGTTTTAATTTAAAAACACACACACACACACACACACACACACACAAGCCTGCTTTCTTTAGAACCGGTTGGTGAATCCTGCAGCGGATTCTTGAGATCATGACCGATGTTAGACCGCAACCGGCGCAGAAAACAACTTCACTTCAAGTCATGGGTTGATCGAGCCATTTTTTTTCTTCTTCTCTATTTTCCCATCCGGAAAAACCGAACCGCAGCTATTTTTGCGCTTTCTTTTTTCGGGCCGGTTATAAAAGAAAAACATTTCCGTACGAGCAGCTAGCGGGGCGTCTGCTCGGTGACAACGCCGCCGTGACGTCTCCTGCCCTGTGTCTCCTTCCAGCGTCAGCATCGCCTCGGCCTTTGTAATCGGGACGTGTCTCATTTAGGGCGACGCGAGTTCAACAAGGGAGTGCTAATTCTGCTCCGTCTTTCAGCGACAATGTTTAATCAAGGTAATTAATTCCATGCCTGCGAGTCTCAAAGAAAATCAGTTAAACAAATCGTCTTTTTTGCACTTATTAAGAGTCAGCGTTGAAGGACACGGTCATTAAACACGTTTTTTTCTTTCCTTCTTCTTCCTCCTCCAAGTCTTTATCAAAGGAAATTAATTTGAAAGTAGCGAGAGGTAGCTCATCAGCACAATGTCTGAGACTCGGGGAGAGGGAGAGCGAAGAGAGGACTGAACAAGGAGAAAACGTGAACTTGAGAGGGACCGAGATGAGCTGATGATCACCGCTACAATATGTTTGCAGTATTTAAAATGCATGGTATTATTATTATTATTATTATTATTATTATAGTGAACTCCGTATGACCTTTTATATTTTCACCATTATTCTGTTAACTCGAGGAATAACTGTTATGAAACTGATTGCAAAGCCCTCGTACTGGAGACTCCTTCCATAAACATTCAGTTCTATAAACATAATCAGAATCCAAGATGATTAATCAGTGACATCGTCGCCGCTCCTGTGTTTGGGCCGTCGCCATGATTCTGGCTTTATCTTTAAACCGAGTGATTCTCTGTGAACTTTTTAGACTCTCTTCCTCCCCTTCCTGATTACACTGAGTGGTTACTCCCTACCCGGGGCCAAAGTTCCCATCCCTGCCCCCTCGTCCTCCTGATGCCCCTGCAGCCCTCTCTGAGGATCTGTACTGTTTAATATACAAACAGACCGCCAGCATGATCGCCCTTCACACTCCGCGTCCCTAATAAAGCAAACTACAAGCTGTTTTTCTTCATTCGGCTGAGAATATTTAATATTGCATAAAAAAAAGAACTTTAATATTGCAATGATTTCTAAACAATTAAACAGTCAGGCCTTAAATGGATGATATCCTTGCATCAATTTATTTATTTATTTATTTCCAAATTCAAACCTCAACTGGTTCATATTTCCGCAGCATACTCCTCAATCAAACTCTAATGTAGACTGTACATTATGGTACATACACACACACACTGCCTGGCCAAAAAGTTGAATGGTTTAAAAAAATCAGCAGTAAAACCTAGAGCTATTAAAGTAAGAACATTTCCATACACACTCAATGTGATGAGAACTCGCAGGATTGGGACTCAACAGCAGTTGACAGTTTGCTACAGAACACAACGACTGGACTTTGGAGTGATGGAAAAAGGTCATGTGACCTGGTGAGTCCAGATTGAGCCTATACCAGACTGATGGGCGTGTCAGGGTAAGAAGGGAAGCGCATGAAGCGATGCACCCATCATTATGATGGGACAAAAAATGAAGTCAGCTGACCACCTGAATGTACCGAATCAGCAGGTTATCATGTCTTTGGCGTTTTTCTTCCCTTTACCATGTAGAACTCGGATTGTGACCGAGCGGTTCTAGGAGCGCGAGGAATCATTTTCACACACAGATCGGATAATCAAATCAATAACTGCGATTGAATCAAATCTTTGAGTGTAAGACACTTTTGTCCAGGCTGTGTGTGTGTGTGTGTATCATCTGGTCGTTCTTTTTTTCTTGCATGATGGCTTTCTTTACCCTCAGTAGGGCATGCTCTCTCATCATAAGCACATTTGCCTGTAATTGCTTAACAAATACAGTAGAATTCATGGGACAAGAGTAAAAGCTCAGCTCTTTACATATATTTAAAACGTCCATTAACAAGTCCAAATATCAGTTTTTATCGTTGCAAAACAATAACTCTGTCCAACCGCCCGAATGTGCTAACGTCCTGATTTATACGAGTGCATCCACGATTGTGTAATAATGTAGTGGTGGGTGGGATTGTACTTTATTATAAGCAACTGTATAAATAAATAAATAAATACAAACCGGTCTGTGGTTAGGAGGGTGTTGGGTGTGTTTGTGTGTGTGCTTCCAGAAGGTTGTTGGTTCAAACTCCATAACTGATAACGTGTTTATTCAGGCCCTCAAGCAAAAGCAAGCAATCAACCTTTAATCTGAAACTGCATAATAAAAATCTTTATTTTGAAATAAATACCGAATGAAATTGATGACTACAGCGATTTGTCCGACCTGGAATGAGACGTGGGAGGGGAAACTCGAAGCGAACAGGAGGAGGAGGGGAGAAAAGGAATGAGCTCGGATAATACACGAGGCGCATTCAGGCAGGTCGAGAACAGAGACCGGAGCTGCACTTTGGCTTGAGAGGAAAAAGAGGAGAAAAGGCCGTCCATCTGGGGCTGTAAGACTAAACTGGGGAGTGCAGGAAACCCACGCCGCCCCTCCCCACACCAGCCCTTTCATCCAGCTGAGATTTTGCGGCGAGGGTTTTTTTTTTCTCCCCCCTTTCCATCTCTTTTCTTCCTTCTGTGACCAGTTCACATGGAAACTTAATTTTCTCAGTCTGGACGAGGGAGGAAGGATAATGCACGCTCGAGATGGGGTCAAATATCCTGCCAGAAGGCAAAAGCAGGGGAAAGAAAAGGGCCTCAGCCAATGGCAGTTAGCGCCGTGCAAACCTCTATGCAAATGCCGCATGGCTGCCTTAGACGCGCGTTTAACGCAGGCCGCATTTAACGTGTGCTCTCCAGAGTCATGCAAAACACCTGAGCTCGACGTGTGCGCTCCACGTGCGTCTCATTGTGAGCGGATGTTCAAATGGAAACAGTCGCAGCTCGTGTGCGTGTCGAGGGACGTTCGCGTGTTTAGAATAAAAATCTGTTGTAAAAACATTTTTTTAGCAGTGCTCTCGCACAGATGGCGAAGGGCTTGAATTTCATGAATATTAAAAAAAAAAAAAAAAAAACAGGACAAGAGCGACGCAGGGTCCAGGTAGCTTGCTAACTGATGTGTAAAGGCGAGCGGTTAAGTGTTAAGGGCATGTGCGATTTTAATTAAAGCTTCACTCATTAAGATGCAGTGTCGCGCTCTGTATTATGTAAACGGACAGCATAAGTACCTCTAAAGCCCTTGTACGCAAGTTTTGTTTTGACCGCGCGCGTGTGTGTGTGTGTGTGAGTGAAAGTTCTGGACAACAAAATGGAGGTGCCTTTTGTCTAGGATGGGGCCCTGCACTTAAACGGAGAGGGAATGAGACCAAACCAGTCTCTCATCATCTCTCAGTGCCTGCAGATGTTAACGTGCGACAACTGGTCTGAGCTTTTAAACACACACACACACACACACACACACACACACACACACACACACACCTAAACCCTGAGGTAAACGCACATTAGCGGCTCCGCCTCAGGGGCCCCTTTTTCTTCGAGGAGGGCCGAGGAGGTTTCCGAAGCCACGCCGGCGCCTCCAGTGCACATTTTCCCGTCTCTGATTCTAAGCCTTGGTGCATCGCTGCTGGAACATCAGGACGGATCCCGAATCCTCAGACGACTGAAATCGCGATAATTGAGTGTTGATGTGGTGTAGACTGCAGCGCTGTAGGGGTGTGCGACTCGCAAGTGTCTGTTTTGGCACCGGGAACCGGCAGCGAGATGCTTTACAGATGTAACACCTGCGTAGAAAAAATTACTGTAGATAAATGAAAGCTCTAATAAGTAGACGTCTTCGCCGAGGAGGTGATGATGAAACAAACAGAAGACTTATTAGCGACGGGAATCACCAGGGGCCACCTGATAGCATGTTATCATGATACTCCGCTGCTGATTAGATTGATATTGCGGTTCTGTAAGCATCACCATTGTGTAATTTCAGCATTTTGGCAGACGCTCTTATCCAGAGAGACTTACGCCCCATTTTTTATCTCATCGTGCATCTGAGCAGTTGAGGGCTAAGGGCCTTGCTCAACTCGAAAGTTTGATATCTGAGCTTCATTCAACAGCTTCACAACTGAATTGAACACGAGTAATTAAATGCATCGGGTTCCTTATAGGATTCGTTTTCTCACGCGCATCATTTTAAACAATACTTCAAAGAGTTTAACTCTCCATTTAAATGAAATGAAATGAATTAAACATTGTTTCTGTGCAGCACGTCATGTTTCCCTGCTAAGTCATCCGCTGTAATTATTACTTCTAATCCAATTCAGCAAATAATTCACTCCTCATCCATGATAATGATAATGTGAGAATAGTTCAGAGTGCGCCACCTGCAGGATTCTAAAGAAACGGTGAGGTTTTTTTTCCCAGCACAGACGCCTCCGGTTCATGTCTTGAGCGGTTGAGACCACGTGGGCGGGTGCGCACAGCTTTAGCTTCTAGCGTGTTTTGAGACTGATTAGCACTCGCTGTGTTGTGAGACCTGGTGTGTGTGTGTAATGAGTGTTTAAAGCTAATTTGGCGTTAAAGTTTTGCTAATGTAACGGCAAAGAAATGCATTTCTGTTGCAGAACTCAGAAGCTCGACACAGAACCGGTTATGATCGGTCGTGTCTGATCAAACTGAAAACCTGCTGAATCCGGTCACGGCCTGATCGAGCGGTGTCTCTCTATTATGAATGTTTCACATATCGCTAAATCGATTTTTAATCAGCACACGAAAGAATCACGATTCATAACCGAATCAATCACCCCCCTTTATTGCTGTAATTTATTCTCTTAAGTGTGTGTGTGTGTGTGTGTGTGTGTGTGTGTGTGTGTGTGTGTGTGTGTGTGTGTGTGTGTGTGTGTGAGAGTGTGTATAGGATGGGACCAAAAATGCCCGCCTGGCGTATTCACCGACGGCGTTATCGCAATTTCTTTCAGACGTCTCAGTGAGTCATTATCTTCTGCCAGACGTTTAGCCTGACTAAGAACTTCAAGCTGTGTTTTGTATGCACGTGTCTGTTTGTGTGTGTGTGTAACGTCAAAGGTTTCTCACTTTTCTTTTTAACCACACAAACAGCAGTTTTCCTGCTTCATCACCTCTGCACACACACATGCACACACACGCACTCGCGCACACTCGCACTTAATCTGCACGTTCGGTGCGGCGCTCTGTCGAATCAGGCTGTTAAACAGGAAAAAACACCATCTTGATTTCAAAAGACGAGTCATGTGAAAAACAACATTAAAAAAAAGTGCAGCGTCGGAGATGAGCAGCGCTACTATATTTTGATACATGCTTTGAGTGAAGGTGAAACCGATATCTGAGTGTGTGTGTGTGTGTGTGTGTGTGTGTGTGTGTGTGTGTGTGTGTGTGTGTGTGTTGTGTGTGTGTGTGTGTGTGTGTGTGTGTGTGTGTGAGAGTGGTGGTGGTGCAGATGGCCTGGTCCTCCATTACAGCAGATTAGGTATAAAGTTTTAAGTCTTTTCATCACAGCCTTCGTGTCCGTCAGCGTTCGCGTATGAGAGCGAGGAGTAAAAACAGAGTGAGGGGAACAATGAAAAGGCTATTCATGAGTGCGCGGCGGCGTATTCATGCCACTTATTTTGCACGGTGAGTTTGGACGTCACCCCTGCCCGCCCCTGCATTGTATGAAATATTGATAAACGCGCGTGCGGTGCGAGTTTGGCTAGCAGCATGGTTAGTGCATTATAAATATCAATAGGCCTTTCTCTTGGTCCTGGCTGTCTTTGTGCCTTTCAGTTTCAGCCCTATCTGCCAGCAGTGCTCTCTCTCTCACACACTCACACACACACACACACACACACACACACACACACACACACACACACACACACACACTGATATGGCCCATTACACATTTCTGAAGCATCCCAAGAACAGATGACTGCAGGAAAACGGGTGGAGAGAGCGAGAGTGAGAGTGAGAGAGAGAGAGAGAGAGTAAGTGGGTGTGCAGGAAAACAGTCAAACTGACGCATGAAAGGCGGAGTGAATAACTAGAAAGTGGAGAGGGCGAGCGTGGATATAGGGAAAGACAGAGAGAGACACCTCATTAGTCTTGGAGGCCTCCTTGACTTTGGGCCTGGGGGGGACGGGGGCTGACAGTCAACACATCAGGGCAGGAGACATGAAGAGAGAGGGGGCTCCCCTTGTTCTCGGCCCCCATCCAGTCTGATTAATATAGGCAGCAGCAGCAGCCATGGGGCTATATACGTCTGGACACACACAACCCAAACATCCCCACTCACACCCTCTCATAACACCCTGACTCCCCCTCCTTTCCCGAATCGACAGGCAGGCAGAGTGGAAATGTAAATCATCACACCAGCGGCAGCCGGCGATCCCTCGGAATCGGACTCCTGCTCAAAAAAAAAAAAAACGCTAGCTATAATAGGTTTAGCCAGCCGTGTTGCACGGAAGCCACAATAATCAATTGACCCGCTCCGCGCTTGGTGTCTTCATCCGTATTGAACCGTCTTTTTTCATTTTCGTCCACCCAAACATCTCAAAGCGTCACCTGTTTTTGACCAGAGCGATGCGTAAAAAGGAGAAAAAAACCGCGAAAGAAATTGAGCTACCATGGAGTTGTAAAGCCCAGGAGTGTGTGGGGTAAGGGTGTCCTGGAACGGGATTGTGGTCCGGGTCACGGTGTAACAGGATCGGATCAGGGTGTAGGGGACGGCCAGGGTGTTGATCGTGGGAATGAGAGAATGAACGAGGACGAACAGAGTGTTCAGTGCCCCGTTTCCACTAAAGTGGACCAGATGCAGGTTTGTGCTTGGTGCTAGTGCCGGTTCAATAACGAACTGCTTGGTTGTGTTTTTCCCTGGGCTTGAGCGTCACATCATCACGTCTCGTGCATGTCTCTACTTTCCCAGCGACGATGGCGGCAAAAAAACAAACAAACAAAAAAGCTACAAAAAGCACAACTTTGCGAGAAGTTCTCCTGTCTTTATCATTCCTAGAAAGCAATTTGAGCTGCTCATAGCATGGGGAGGGAAGAAAAGAAAAACTTTTTTTAAGAAACTTTTAGTTGTTCGTGATCATCCTGCCCCCTCCTCAACCTCTGATGTAAGCGGTTCTTTGTTCTAGCCCGGCAGAGTATCAGCGCCACCATGGAGCCGGTTTTTGTTTTGTCTGATCCCCGATGCTTTGCCTGTCTGAAAACAAAGAACTGGATCGAAATTGGGCACCGGGTCCAGGCTAGCTCTCAAACCGCTTCAGTGGAAAAAGCGGCAACAGTAGAAGTTACAGGGTTCCTTCAAAGTTCTTTAGATCAACCGGGTTTGTTTGTTTGTTTGTTCATTTGTTGTGTCTGTGGATTTAATTGAGAGTCAAACCGTATGCCAGGTTAGGATGCTGTTTGTAATCTTAAGGTCATTCAAATGAAAACCGCGCGTGAGAAGCATTAGCGAGTCGTAAGAAAGAAAGACGTCCGGCGTTTGAAGTCTTTGCTATTCAGGAATCTTCTTAGTGATTTTGTGTGTGTGTGTGTGTGTGTGTGTGTGTGTGTGTGTGTGTGTGTGTGTGTGTGTGTGTGTGTGTGTGTGTGTGTGTAGCCCAGCGTTTATGATCTTTATGATCGCTGTTTATAACCTTTACCATGAGAGTGAGCGAACTAAAGACGGCATATCAAGGCCGTGTTGTGAATAAGGTCTCTAGTTTAGCTTTGATTTAAAGTCCTCCAACCAAATGAATCTATAAAGCAAAAAAAAAAAAAAAAACTAATTTGCTTCGCGTTTTCGTCTACAACATTTAAATTCTGATCATTCCCGGTTCTAATTTCTCTTCAAACTTACGACGCAATAAGCATTTTTTTTTCTTTTTTAAATGCTGCTGTAACACGAAAAGAAGCGGCGCCCGGCGTCAAAGCCGCCGAAAGTGCACAGCCTTATCTTAAAGATAAAAACAAGCCTGCTGCAGTGGTGTTAAGGAACAGCTCATGAAAACTGCAATTAAACATTATCTGATCTGTTTCCCTCAGAACGTCTCATCAGCCCTTGAGGGTTTTTTTTTTCCTTTTATATGTCTTTAACAAAGGTCTTTCAGTTAACTTTTGAAAGACAAGATATGTATGTGTGTGTGTGTGTGTGTGTGTGTATATATGTATGTATGTGTATACTGTAGATAATATATCCAGAGGCGTAAAAAGGGGAAGAAAAGCTGCACGAGTGTGCATTAAGTCAGGCTGCTTTGAACGAAGGTGAATCGCGCTAAGCTAAGTGCTAGCCCTCTTGTTTTCCGTAGGCCTTTCGAATCGTGAGGTCTTGATTCGCGTAAGACCGAACTGCGTCGCGGATCGTCGTGGCCGCCGCCGTCGAACGCTCGCTTCTTCACAAAGCTTATTACCGTTCTAAAGATATTACGCGGTAATGGATGTGTTCGGAGCCGGCTGACCTGTTTCTGCTGCGCAATTTGTTTTCATCAGCCTGTAAATGGTGGATCATTGTGGCTGTGACGGGAAAGCACAAAGGCTTTCTAATGAAAGCCAGCAGCATCCCTGGCCGTGTCTCATCACTGTGCGTGCTCTGCCGCGGTCTGGAAACAGGTGTGCGCTCGCGTCCAAGGTTTCATTTAGAGAGTGATTTAAAGGAATATTCATGACCGCTATCTTTCATCGTAGGTTTTTTTTTTTCTTTTTTTTTCCTTCTTTTTTTTCCTCCTGTTTATGGAAAAGGGAGGGAGGGAGTAAGGGAGACTGGGAAGAGGGGGGGGGGAAGAAGAGAAAGGGGTTGGGGGAGGTGCGGGAATCAGCAGGTGATTGAAGAGGCCTTTCTGGGATAATTCAGTTTGATTGGAACCTCGCTGTCTTATTACTGTTCCGCGTCCGACATTGAGAAAGCAAGCCGTGCTGCTGAAAGTTGTCTAGCTCGCTGTGTTTAGTTTTTTAGTTTTTTTTTTTTTGTCTTCCTGTTCGCACCTCAGGTGGAGCGTCCTGAAGTTTGAACCGTGACCGATGTTGAAACATCTTAGCGGATTTACTTCCTAACAGATTCGCCGTGTTCGCAGAGGGCCATCAGGAGGTCACGGGCAGCGGCGGGTCAAGTCACGGCTTCAGGAGTCCCCGAGCGGCGTTAACAAACAGCACCGCGCACCCGCGCGTCAGCCATGCTGTTGAATCATATTTTTACCCAGTGGGTGTTTGCTGCATGCGGTTTCCATGAAAAGCGGCGCCTGCACAGGAAGTCAGCCTCATAATTCTTATTCTTACACCAACAAGCACTTCCTCTGCGGTCTCCTTTCGGCTCTTCACCTGTGTCATAGTTTCTTTCTTTCAGATGATTCAGTCGCTTTTAGTTTTTGTTTTTTTGTTTTTTTTTTCCCATGATCATTCCGCGCTCTAGGACGAGATCATACTATTTTTATTATTATTATTATAATAAAGTCATGCTTGGAGAGAGTATGTTCTCCCACGTGGGTTAATCCAGCAACAAAGCTATATAGATGATCTACAAGGTGTGTTCGGTGAGCAGCACCTGGCTTAGCCATTCATTCTGCGCTCGGAATGACTAACCTGTCACGAACACTAGGCTCCATTGTGCGCGCCAAGCTGGTCTCTGGACGGCATGTAAATTGAGGAGGTTGGAACTTAACAGATTATAACGAGAGCGCCGTGCTGGGAACTCCCCGACCGCGCTCCAGTAAAACGTGCCCTCAGAACCGTGTCCTCGGGTCGTCGCATCCATGGAGAGAAGGAGGTCACTCCGCAGCTCAAGGGCTCTCAATCCACCCTTAGGAAAACGCCAGCGGTTTACTTCCTGAGTGAAGACATGAAAAGTTTAAAAGATAAATAAAAAAAAACAAAAGAGCGGCGCCGAGTAAGGATCTTATTTCAAGGTTTTTTTTCTCTTCGCCCCGTCTGGAGCATCAGGTCTTCTTTACATAGCGATATTGTCTCTGTGTGTGTTGCCGGGGTTTTCCCCCTCCTTTCCCTCGGGTGCTCCTGTCTCAGAGTTCAGCCCAATTCAAACGTGGTGCATGTGTCATAAACACACACCCCGGCTTTGAAGCCAGAAGAACGGCACAATAGACGATCGGCCCTCCATTCGCCTCCGCTGACAACCTAGAAGCCCCTTTGTGCTCCGCCAGCTTTATGCTCATGTTCAAAGCTCGCTCTTCACTCCACTTAGGAAGGATAGTGTTCCAGCGTGTTGGCTGAATGCAGGCCTGGTTCAGAGATAATTATCTTTTGCAACATGTCAAGCTTGACACTGGAGTATTGTTTCGCCAATTTTTATGTTGATGAAATGCAGTTTCGCAGGACATTTCGCTGGAATTCCCAGGAACTGCTCGTGAATCGCTCGAATCGAGGTTCTTTCTGGGTAAATTACCTCGCTGACTAGCACCCACGCACTCTCTCACACTCTCTCTCTCTCTCACACACACACACACACACACACACCCCACAAGTCTTGCTATTAAAAACAAAACAAAAAGAAAACTCCACATTATTTCTATTTAGCCCTCTCGGCGACTAGACTCAAAAGTCCCCCTCCTCGTCCTCCCTGCACCTCCATTAACACCTCTTTCCCAAACCCCGGTCTCTGCATTATTAACGAGGTCTCTCCCAATTAAGATGGATGAGCCTGCTCTTTAGGGTATTTGTTCAGGTAAGATCTCTGATTAGCATATCTGATAGATCTGCCTTCTCATGCTGATTAAACCCTTTCCTCGTCCCGGGGCGACTTAAAAAGAAAGCGCCTGGTAAATGAGGAACATCTCCCCCTCCCTACCAAGTGTGCGTGGTGAGATGCGAACACATCCAGTACAGCGCTTCACTGCAGAATGTTGAAAATGTTGCATCTCGTTTTTCCGCTTATCCTGCTAATCTGGGTGAAAGATCCAGGTTAAATTACCGGGGGGAACACCTTCAAAGTATCCTGATTTTACAAAAATGCTTAACGCAAACCGCTGCCTCGAGCGGGCATTCAAGGACACGCAAACGGCGCCCAAACCAAGATTGATGCCCGCGTCATGCAGGAACAGAGCCCGGTGCTGCGCCTATAACTCAAACTCTGTCCACATAATCAGAGACCAGATCGAGACGAATGGTCCGTGCGGTCCAACTGAGCCTCACTACTGATGGATGTACTTTACAGCACTTAGCACAGTGGAGACGAACGGGTGAAGAACATAAACTTTGGCTGCATGTGGATTATGTATATGGGTAGTGGCAGAAGTTAATCCTTGGCGTACACTCAAGAGGGCAGAGAAAAAGAAATCGCAGGGATGGGAGGCAAAAAAATAGTCATGTATCGCCATGCTGACTTGATTTTTTTATTATTTTTTTTTTATTAATTTTTCTTTTGTATTTGTTTGCATTTGAGGTTGTAAAATGTTGCTGTTCCTCTATAATCCTGCAGGGGGAGCGCTGCAGCACAGCGATTTTTATTTATATATATATTTTTTAGAATTGTAACAAAATCTTTTTTTTTTAAAGTTATCTGGAATCTGGATATTTACTTCCAGAATCGCAATACTGATCGAATCGGCACCTGTCTGGGTATCGCAGTTATATATCGTACCCTGTTTATTCCCATCCGTAATTACTGCTTGGCGATGTCGACGGGATCTGTTTGGGATTTCTCAGCTCCAAGTGCCATTAATGAGCTCCCCGTCCAGCCGATCTCAGACTCTGAGAGTTACAGACGAGGATCAGCTCTCATCACATCCGACGGGAAGCTCTGCCTCTTCAGTCGTAACCGGTTTATATAAGAGGAGTAAGAAAGTTTTTCATTTAGAAATTATTATTATTATTTTTTGTGCAATGTTGTGCTTGGACACTCTTCCTGCGGCTGTTGTTTGACTGGTGGAAAAATAGCTCGGTGTGTGTTAGGGTGTGTAACAATGCCATCCTGCTAGGATTCATCCAGAAGGATTATATGAGGCAGAGCTCCGTTCCTTTCTTCCTCTTAAAATACCCGCTTTCCTCTTCCTTCATTTCTTTCTTTCTTTCTGTCTTATCTGCTGCTTTCGGTGCGTTCTTGCTTTTGCGACATGCTGCGCCAGCTTCCTGTGTAGATGTTATTTGATGTCCGTGCTCACCCTGCCCCCTGGAGAGACTCACTCACACCTTCAACTCCTCACGTAATTGAATTGCCCTCACCTTCAGAGAGACATCAGACTTGTGTTTCTTCTTCTTCTCCTCTCTCTCTCTCTCTCTCTCTCTCTCTCTCTCTCTGTGCTACTATAGTAAATCCCAGAGTTTGGCTTCCTTCCCAGTTCTCTCCATTGATGTCTTCGTCCCTCCTCCTTTCCTCTCTCTTGCGCGCGCGCACACACACACACACACACACACGCACACGCGCACACACACACACACACACACACACACACACACACACACACACACTCCAACTGGAAGTCCAAACACTCCTCTTTTTGTTGCCTCGGTGAGGGAGGCGGCGGGCCCCTGGAATTCGAGTAATGCATTCCACCGGACTGCCTTATGCACGGTTACATACAGGCCTCCCGCTGTCTCTGGAGTACCATGGCTGTGGTGTGTGGGTCATTATGTTTGGCACGTGGCCCTTTGTAGGGGGGCATCCCGGGACCCTGTCTCGACATGTAATACCATGGAACGCAAGAAAAACTCTGCTCCGTTCCTTAACCGTGACTTTCCGACATTTGTTCAAGCATCAGCGTCACAAATAGACCGGGTTCTCCACTCCAGTCCTCTTTCCCATCGGGATTTACGGTAATTTAAACTCTGTGTTGTAACGAAAGAAAAAAGCTTCCTCGCAGGGGAAACGATCCCGATTGAAAGCACGGGTTAGAGACGAACACACACTGACGCAAATGGGAAAACAAACATCACTGTAGTGTTAATGAGAGCGCTTGGCATGGAGAATGCTAGTCATGCTAGCATGTAGTGAGACATAGTAGCATGCTACATTTTGTTTTTTTGTTGTTGTTGTTTTTAGTCACAATTCCAAGTAAATTATTGCTAGATACATTCTAAAAGATTTAGTTTTTTTTTTTTTTTTTTTTTAGAACATACATTGAAACAGTTCTCGTTTCATGTTCGCTTGAGTGCAAAGTGGTTTAGCGACCTTGAATTCGCTGTGAATTAGCTAGCTAATCTAGCCAACATCGATTTTCTTTTAGTATGTTCGCTTTGCTAGATAAGATGCTAACTGTCATGTTTTGTTGTCAGTCTTTTACCGTGAGTGCTATTTTAGATGTTGGCGTCATGTGAAAGCAACCCGTGTCAAAGAGTTTTTTTTTTAATGTTAGCTTGCTAAATGTCTAACACTTTATAACGATCTCGCTTAACGTTAGCATGTTAAGCACGATAGCACGTCGTTTGCTCGTTTTTTAATTGGTCGTCTGATGGACCCGTGACTGGCGTAGGAAAATATGTTTTTGGAGATTAAAGCTCCTACGCAGGAAAAATACCCAGCTTTCCCAAGAGGAAGATATTTCAAGACATTTAATCTGCCCTTGTGCGGGGTATGCGCCGTGTTGTCGAGTGTCTGGAATGTTCTCCCGGTTAAGAGATTGGTTTTTCTTCCTCAGTGTACCTCTGCAATTAAAGGTGCCTTTCACGGCTCCTGTTTTCCATTATCGCGCAAAGTTCCGGCTGTAGTCGCACCGAGCAGTATTCCAAAGAGAGTATGTTTCTCGTGTGTGTGTGTGTGTGTGTGTGTGTGTGTGTGTGTGTGTGTGTGTGTGTGTGTGTGTGTGTGTGTGTGGTTAATCATGCAGCGTCCGTGCACTCGTCTACTTGGCGGTAACAGGAAACCCCGTGGCCCAGCCCTTCAGAGCACTTCAGCTCAGGGTGTGTAGAATTCCATCCTCCCTTACGGCACACGAGCTAATGGGCTGGCCTGGGCTGTGTGAAAGTGTGTGTGTATGAGTGTGTGTGTTTGTTGCTGCTGGACTGCCCAATGTTTGCCTTAAGGTCTGCCAGGCCCTGCTGAGTCCTCTAATCCCAGGCATGGAAAAGAATGCACGCACACCACATACAAACACACACACACCACGTACCCTTTGGCAGAGCAGGCCAGTGACGGTCGTCAGGCTTCTCCTTCACGATTCACTGAAAGAGCAAAGTTATTCTCTTGCTCTTTGTAGATGTAACGTACCTGGCATGTTAGCCTTTCCCACTTTTCCCGCCACATTTGTCATGCCAGGCCGGACAGGGGCCAGCTGGCATAGCTCTGGCTTTTGTTTTCCTGCTTTTCCTGCTTTGTCGCCAAGTTTTGGCTTTGGGATACCGACGACCTTGATGTGGAGAGTGAAATTTGTTGAAGTGACTACTTCGTTGCTGTCATGTGTAGCCACGCCAGCTGTTTCGGCGCGTTCTCGCAACGCTGCTATTTATATTTTCAGCCCAGTTTGAGGCAGATCCCAAAATGCACAATGATGTAATCAAGGAAAGAGCCAACCAGCTTCAGAGATGACCTGGAAAACCACTTGAAATATCATTATTTATCAGAGAAAAAATAAATATTTTAATCATCTCTTTATTGCATTTACACGAACAGTACGGCAACTGTTTTACGCCTACGCCTCCAAACGTTTTTGTTTTTTCTTCTTCTCTTTCTCATATGTGCATAAGTTTAATTTGCATAAGAACAGATGGCTAAACCCTGCACAAGTGACTGTCCTGTATTATTCCCCCTGGAGGTAACAGGGTCATCCTGTTCAAAGGTTTCTAACAGGTTCATCAGCCACCTTCGTCTCTTCTTTCCTCCGTCCTTCACAGCTGGCTTTGAATCGAGGGCGTGAATATTCATGCCGCCATCCCGGCTTACTAAAAGCAGCGCTTAAATCTGCATAATTTGGCTTTAAGTGACTTTCACATGGCCTTTTCCTTTTGACACTCGACGGAGAAGGAGCCGTACTTGGTAATCAAGCTGCCATTGTAAAGCGAGCCCTCGCCGTCCAAAAGCTCCTCGAAGCACCGAGGCCGAAGGCTGCTTTTAAACCTTTGCGGATGAGTGTCCGGGCACTTAAAGCAGCTGCAGCCTCGTAAAGCTTAAACGAGGTGTAATTGTGCATTGTGGGAGCTTTGAAGGGAACGCAAGGTTGTTGGAGTGCATTGTACGCTTTCACAGTTGCCACACTGTAACCTTTTGTCTTTCACTTTAAACGCACGTCTTTTGATTCTCGTACAAAGATCCGTCCCCGGTTCAGTGGTACTTTAAAAATATTTTAAAAAACGACAAACCTTTTTTAAGGTTTTTTTTTTTTTTTTTTTTTAGCTAGTTTGAACCCGATTGGTCAGGGACGATGAATCATCCTATTCATAAACGCGCCAGCCTTCTTAAAGATGTGACCTTGCGGGTCCCTCTTGGCTTGCCGTAGAGAAGAGCTGTTATTGGTGAGCTGCGCTTTGGAGAGCTCCAGGGCCGTTTGAATGAATGACTGCTTGGCAAAAGGCCTTTCTTTGTGCGCAGACTCCAGCGACGGTGCATTGTGCAGCATTGTTTACTGAGCATTTCCCATTCTTTGGTATGTGTGTGTATGTGAACGCACGGAACCTTCACTGCAATAAGGTGTTCCTTTTACCCCAGCCTTCCTTCGCTGTTAGAAACGGGCCCAACCAGGTTATCAGAAATTCCCTTTGGTCCTAATATTTTACCGCGGCACCTCACTATGGTTGCACACATGGCTGGCAGAAATGAAAAAGGTCAGTAAGCTGTGACAATGAAACCCCTTAATGAATAGATTTCCTTCTCCGGTGCGCCGGCGCAGAGATGACATCAGCCATTATGGCCGATGCGCGGCGGACCATCTGCACTCGTGCGTTCGGGTGTTGCGAAGCAGCTTTGTCTTGCTCTGCTGACTTTATTAGATGAGAGAGGCATGCCAATTATGGGGGCTTGGGCCAAATTTAGGGTTTTAATAAAAAATAAAAAAAAAATTTACCAGCACGAGGGTGGGGCTAGTGTGGCGGTGATGCGTTTTTGATGATGTGTCTGAAAAGGAGGGACGCTCCGAAAAGGACACACATGTTTCATAATCAGTCTGAGTCTTTGTTCTGCTTTTGCTCGCATTGGTTGGAATGTGACCAGCAATGGCCTAGGGGAGAAACTGATTACGAGAAACTGCTTTCAGAGCATGTGATGATTCCAGTCAAATAAGGACCTCTTTGTGAGCGTGTATCCAGCTCTGTGCTCATCTCCTTGCACCATTAACTTTGCCCATAATGCCTCTGAGGTAGATGCTTTTGTCAACAAAAAGCTACAGTCATCAGAATGGATCGAGGCTTCTCACTAGGATCGGGCATGCGCCGTCATTAAATTTTCATCCAGCACAGAGAGACCGATTTATCACAGGTTATAATATTTCCCTGATATATTATCAGATTTGATTGGAATTCTGGCGTCGGTACACCTTCATTTAACTATCGTAGGTTAGGGTTAGGGTTTTCTGAAAATGAACATTGGAATTCCAGACCACGTGCTCTAAATACGTATGTTGACCCAACACACGTAAACCTTCCTACGACCATAAAACATTTGATTTACTTTTATTCGTTTTGCTAAAGCCTAACCTTTTGTAGAACGCGCTCTCTCATCTAAAAACAGAACCTCTAGAAGGTCTTGTCCTCCTGTCCGTTCTGTGCAACCTCTCGCTCTCGGCCAAAACAATATTCGTGCTGATTTTTATTTTTATTGTTTTATGTTGTGCCTATTAAAAGGAGAAAATGTGTTTGCCCAAGAAGCTACTTCTGAAGTTTATGCAACATGGAAGTGTTGCTTCCCTAAAAAGGTCAAGTTGCTAAGTTCAGCCGTTTTGGTGAGATGATTTTATATGAGCCCCAAAACGAGTGTTCTACTGTCTCGCTTCAAACAATAATCATTAAAAATGCAAATTATTCATATTTCTTTGAGCATACTTAATACTTAAATTGGTGTAAGCTTCTAGAAGCATACGACCTGTAAATATTTTTTGCTTAAACTGGCTTTTGTTTTTTTTTAAAAAAAAAAACAACTTAAAAAGCAAAAACATCTGTAGTGTCCGTAACCATGTCAAATTCATGTTGCAATATCTTAATAATTTTGCGTTTTAGAATAATACACTTTTCATGTGAAATCTATTCAGTTAATATCATTGAAAGATTTGAATTCAGAAAAGTTATGGACACTACTGTAGATAAAAAGGCATGAAATTCTATTTAGCAAATGTGTTTCTGTTAATCTAATAAAAATATAAAAGTGTATGCAAATTTACAAAAAAGAACTAAGCATTATGTATGAAGTATTATGAGAAAATGGTGTTGGATCTGAAAATCCACTTTTTCACCTGGTTGAGACACTTGAGCATCAACACCATGTTTTGGCCGTATTTCGATGCTTTCAAATGTGCCTCAGTGACTCTTTGCCATCCCCTTGTCCTCTTCTCCAGGCTCCTGCTTCCAAGCTGACGCCTGCTCGCTGCTGTTGGCCCTTTTTGCGATTGACAATAGTGAGCCAGATCCCAGCCCGAGGCCTAGACGGCCCCGCAGAGACAAAAAAAAAATGGAGGGTGGGAACCCGGAGAACAGCGGGACTGGGGCAAATAAAGCAGGTCAGGGACAGATTAAGGGAGCATGGAGGACAACATAGGGGTTGGATGGCACTGCTGTAGGAGGGAGGGGAGAGGGAGGGCGCAGACAATGGAGAAGCTTGAGAAGTTTAGAACGGAAAAAGTAGGGGGGGGGGGGGACCGAGAGAGTTGGTAATTAGAGATGGGACCATCAGCTGACTGTGGAGGCAAAGCACACCTTCAGGGTCTTGACAGGGCTGTGCAAGCCCGCTTTGTGTCTCTGCTTTCCCCATCACCACCCCCCACCCTCCTCTTTTTTTTTTTTTTCAAACCAAATCTTTTTGTTGTCCTTGCCCATATGTTTAGTTTGGGCTGATGAGCATTTTATGCACGGAGGAGCAGCTCGGCGACGCTTTTGTCGTCAAACCAGCTTTCGTACACTAGCAGCCAAGACGGTCCACTTCCCTCTCACCGCTTGATGAGTCCAGCATCATGTGTGTGCCCAGCCACAAGGGACAGGGGTAGGGGAAGTGGGAGACAATAGTTAACTTTCAGAAAGTCGTTAGCAAATGTTTGGACAAGCCCTGGGCACATATTGACTTTTTCTAACCTTGTAGATGTAAAGTTAAAGTACACAACGTTGCACGGGCTTCTAGGTGTTTCTGAGGCGATGTTTATCCTCTTGTGCCTGTTTTACAGCTGTGGGGCAGGCTGAAGTCCAAAGTGCTTGTAGGAAATGGTTACAAAGATGGAATGTAGTGGGAGTGGAGCAGTTCGAAAAGCGTTAGCTTGCAGAGCGAAAGGGAGAAAGACAGGCTCGCTAAGAAGGAAGCTTTGGCAGAGGTAGCGAACTCGATAGTGGCTTTCGTGGGTTTTTCTACATTTATGAACCAGTGCTGCCGGTTGTGCAGAATGAGTGAGCGTCTGAAGCTCGCTCCAAAGGCCCATTGTGTCCTCCTAGTGCTGCTCGTCATTTCCAGCCAAGCAGATGGTTTGTTCACGATCACATATTAATATTGGCTCTGTTTTGGAGGAAATGAGCAGCAAAAGGCCAACATGTCATAAACTTAAGGAGGCCAAGCTGGATAGACGCATCATAGCGGCATATGAAGCGCACCCAGCGGTCAATTTTGGACAAAATGAACCAGATTAGGGCAAAAACACAAGCAGGACCTGTCAGGATTTTTTCCACAAGTGAGATGGCCTGTGGCTGGAAAATTGTTGGTTGTCCGTTTCTGGAGGAAATGCATGACCAGACAATGTGCTAGATGTGCTAGATCCATTCCGGTTGCACGCCATAATTTTCTGTTTTGCACGTCCGCATAAAAGGATGTAGATCTTAAGGTGTCGCTGAGCAGGAACGTAATTAGCCATGCTCTACAACAAGCATCCTACTTCCTATTTCAAAGAGCCAGGGTTGGCGCACCGTGTAAAGGTCCGGGATGCATATTCAGCGTCCTTTTGAGCACCGATGCAAGAAGACCTTGAGACAGAAATACAATGAAAGGATATCCTTCCCCCTTTTTTTCAGTGGTTGCCTCATGGTTTTGCTTCAAGAGCGTCTGCTTTTATCTGCAGCGGGACATCCGGTCCTTCTTACGCCCTTCTTATATTCATGTCCCCTCTACCACCCTACCGTACTCCATATTCATCCTCGCCCGCGTGTCTCCTTTCATTTCAGGACTCTCGAACCCTCGGCAGGTTAATTAGCAACCAGATAATAAAAGCTCTTCAGCCAGAGCTGGTTGTGCATCCAGTGCGAGGTTTATTTCGGGACGCAATCGTTTCGCTGTGTAATTACATCTTTCGTTTCAGCCTTAGTTACAGCGCGTGCATGGTCTGAGTTAGACGCCGGTGGCTGAAAGAAAGCCCGCTCGAGGCCCGAGGATCAGAAATCAATTGCGGGTGATCATGACAAATGAGGCGCAAGGCCTGGCGTATGGGAGCCGTCATGAACAAATCAGCCTTTTATCCAGGCAGGCATCGGGGCCCGGCTCCGGCCTCAATGAGTGGCTTTGTGTGCATGCATGTCTGTTGTGTGGAGATAGATAGGAAGGTAGGGGGTTGCGGTGTTAACCATATTGCTGCTGGGACAGATGGGAGGTGGAGTGGAGGGTCTAGTGGATAAGAGGAGGAGGGGCCTCAGAGTCCTTCCTGTTCAGGCTTTGTGGCTTTAAGGGGGCGGGACGGTGTTGCCATTGGTTGACGGGTTCCTGCGTGGGTGTCTTTAAAGGCCGGCAGATGGTGCCAAGGGAGTGTGTTGTGATCTTCTTTCTTGTTTTCTCCTGTTTCCCAATGAGTGCCGCTGCCTGCAGTGGTATCAGCCCCCACAGCAATCCCCCTACAAACAGATGGCCAATAGAGAGGCTCGCTATTAGCGACTTTGTTAGCACTGAGCATTAGCGCCCGGTGCCAATAGATTAATTATATGATGGTTAGAAGCACACCCTCAGTAACAGATCCGATATGACGCGTTATATAACGTGTACATGGTTTCGTTTTTCAGTTTTGCTAATACAATTTACTGTATAGCCTTAACGACGTTTTTAACGTTGCCTATGAAATATCCAATCAGTCGTCTGATGCTGTGAGTAGCTTGGTGTTAAATAGAGTAGAATAGATTAGATTAGACAGAGGCTTGGACAGAATTTGCTTGTGGCTGGATCACACTGTTGTAGTCTTTCTGCTCGGTGCTGCAGCGTGGCATGGAGATTAGATCCAGGCTGTGGGTGGGAAGGGGAGGAGGAGGAGGGCGCTCCTGATGACTGTTTTGTCTTCATTTCTATAAGATTTGTATTTTGTATGCGACCAAGTGCGTCTGATTCTGATTCGGTTTAGCCTCCCATGATTGGACTGTTTACTAAGCGTTGGCGTCATCTTGTTTAGAATCAGCCTTGTGTATCTTAAGCAAGCCAGTCAAATAGGCTGAATGCCTGCTCATGAGTGTGTGTGCGTGCGTGCGTGTGTGTGTGTTTGAGCACAATGACCCATATTAACTGGAGCAGTGTCATTACTCCTCCAGGCTGACACTGCATGGCTTATTGTGAACGACGCTGGCACTCCATCTGCTTACGACATCTTCCCTGTTCCCATCTTTCTCTGTCCATTTCTCTTTCTTCTTTGTCTCATCCGTGCCCGAGGCCTCCTCTCAGTCAGGTACCGAATGATCAAAAAGACCTAGAAGAGGGAGCAGCCAACACACATCCATGTATACACACACACACACACACACACACACACACACACACACACACACACACACACACACACACAGGGCCTCGTAGGTCAGTGTGAAAAGAGCAGCCGTGGAGAGGATGGTAGTGAAGCATGGACTGCTTATCAACCCAACAAAGGCTTGTATTGAAAGGAGAAGAGGACCTTTAACATCTTTCTGCGTCAGGCCCCGCCCCCTCACGTCACAACAGCCAATGAGCAATACTTACCGTCACATATAGGATTTGAATAACATCCTTTGTTTTATGTCTTGGTAACATTAGTTTTTTTGTTTTTTGTTTTGCTAGAGTGCTCTTAGATGTACAATCACATTAATCTGTCAAGCTCAGCGAAGGAGGCGTGGCCTCTGTGCATCAGTCTTAGTGAAGGAGGTGTGGCCTCTGTGCATCAGTCTTAGTGAAGGAGCTGTGGCCTCTGTGCATCAGTCTTGGTGATGGAGGTGTGGCCTCTGCGCATCAGTCTTGGTGATGGAGGCCGTGGCCTCTGCGCATCAGTCTTGGTGATGGAGGCGTGGCCTCTGCGCATCAGTCTTGGTGATGGAGGCGTGGCCTCTGCGCGTCAGTCTTGGTGATGGAGGCGTGGCCTCTGCGCGTCAGTCTTGGTGATGGAGGCGTGGCCTCTGCGCGTCAGTCTTGGTGATGGAGGCGTGGCCTCTGCGCGTCAGTCTGGGTGATGGAGGCGTGGCCTCTGCGCGTCAGTCTCGCTCTAGGAGGCGTGGCCTCTGTGCGTCAGTCTCGCTCTAGGAGGCGTGGCCTCTGCGCGTCAGTCTCGCTCTAGGAGGCGTGGCCTCTGCGCGTCAGTCTCGCTCTAGGAGGCGTGGCTTTAGTGTTTTGATCTTCACTGAGACTGAAGACTTCTCCAAAGAAGTGTGACCTTTGTGCATCAGTCACAGTGAAGGAGGCGTGGCCAAAGGCTTTGCACAATTTCTTAGTTAGTTCTTGATGGTAAAGTGTGTGTAACTAATCTAGGCGAGGGAAGTGAAGTCTGATTGAAAGAGGGTATTGAAACTTGACAGTCAGTTGACACACATTGATGTGTGTGTGTCGGGTGCAGGACTGTAAGACGGTAAAGATTACTGTCCTTTGTGTTAAGGCGGGTAGTGACGGACACAAGGTCTCCTGCAGCATTGCAGGTCTCCTAAGACTCCCTGTGGCTTGTTTTGCAGTGTCACAGTCTTTCTCTCTCGGACACAGACATACACACACACACACACACACACACACACACACACAGACACACACACAGTTTCAATTTCATTCTCCTTGCCATCCTCCTGTGTCTCTCGCTCTTTCTTGCTCTCGTTTTTTTTTCCCCTCGCCTCCTCCTGGGCAGATGAGAAGTCCTGAGTCACCCTCGGCGTATCTGATAAAGAGCAATTTAGCGGAATGGAGTCAGCAAGGGAGGAGGAGGAGAGGAGGAAGACAGGAGAATGACACTCTGCTCTCTCTCAGGCTTCAGATTTACAGCGTTACAGTTGGTGCTAATGCGCAGTGTTGTTGTTGCTGTAACAGACCGTACCGTACACTGATTGATTGTGGTGGAGCTTGGTGTTCGTGTGTGTGTGTGTGTGTGTGTGTGTGTGTGTGTGTGTGTGTGTGTGTGTGTGTGTGAGGTGTGAGTGTTAGCCGGTGATCCACAGGAAACCTACAGCTGTTGAGAAGTTAGAGTCTTAATGATTATTATATTTTCAAATGTTTGTTATTTTGCCGACATGTCAGACGTTACGTCAGAGCCTGTGTTTTTCCCCGATTATCACAATCTCATCCTGCACTCTCAACCTACTCCAAGGCCAAAGGGTTCGAAATCTCGTAGAAAACTCGTAGATTTTTGCACGACCTGCATCAAGTCCTTCGAGTAAACGTATTCATCGAGCAACCTCGCTCCAGAAGTTAGCGAAGGGGACGGCATCTCGCTGTTATCCGAGTCCTTTTATTTCCTCCTAGCTCTCTCTCTCTCTTTTCAAGGAGTGGCTCTCGGTACTTCTCGGCGCCGTACGAAGGCCACACGAGGCTTAACAGCTCGTGCGTTAGCCTGAAAGAAACACCGGGGTCAATTAAAAAAAAAAAAAAACACACACACAACACCTTCTCTCCTCTCTCGAGTCTTTGTTTGCGTTTGGATCTACTCCGGAGCGAGGCTAGCCCCTCTCCTTTTCAGGCTTTTATCAAACTGGAAACAGACATCACCATAAACTCGGCTTAATCAGGTGCCTCGGCGCTCGCTGGCTCTGCCTGAAAGCGCTCGGCAATAAATTGGACGTCGGATTTGTTTTCTGAAAAACCTCAAGGAGGGGCGGCGGGGAGGTAGGACGCCTTCTTAGGAGAACTCGTCTGGAAAAGCCTTTTGTGGGATTTGGCAGGGCTAAAGACAGAGCTTTGCTAGCTCTAGTGTTAGACGCCGGACTAAACCGAGACGCGATGTCTGTGCATGCGAGACGTCGGCGTAGGGAATGTGTACGAGCACGTTTCTGTGGATGTACTGTATGTATAGGATCAGATTTAGGTCGGGTTCTTTCGGATGGGCGAGTCTGTGCACTAGTGCTAGGGAATTTTTACAGAAAGGCTGGCTCGGAAGACTTTGCGTAGCAATGTTTAACGCTCAAACCTTGTGTTGTTTTTTTGTTTTGTTTCGTTTTTTGTATGTATGAGAATTCAAGAAGGTTTAGAAACATTAATATTGTTTTATTAATATAGCAGTGATCTCCTGTGCTATAGCGTGTTTTACAGGCTCCAGTGATCCACCCCATACACTGATACCCCAGTCTTGGTTGCCATGGTGCGCGGTTAGCATTGGACTCGTATTATAATCCTGACTGTTCCACCTCTCACTGTTCATCCCCTGATCAGTAATAATAATTCAGCATTCAAAGCCTGGAAACACGACTACCTCTTCCGCCCCTCCTCAACCCCATAGCCGTAAGCATATTTGACCCAAATTTTAACCCCCATATCCTCAGGGACTTGTTTGAACGTGAGACCTTACAGCGCCCCTATCCATCAGCCCCGGCATTACAGAGTGACTTACAGCGGCGATACACTCTCCCCAAGGACGAATTCACAACCGCGGCCCATGGGGATCCGAAGGTCAAAGGTGACGGAGGATCTACTTACGTCTCGTATCCCCCGCGTCCTAGTAGGACATGTGAGTCTCAGAGCTCTCCTGGGATTATGACTTCTTTTTTTTTTTCTCCGGGAGGATTGGATGACATTAATCCATTACCGTGTAAGATCAGTGCAGAGCGGGTGGTGACTGCAGATCTCTCGAGAGTTTACAGCTGAAGTTTGGCATGATTTAAAAAAAAATTCCTAAATCTCTTATAATCTTAATCGGAATGTAAACGTGCTGTAGAGAAACTTTTATTAGCAAAGTTTGCTTCGCTTCTGGGCGAGCGAGAGTTATTGAAGAAAATCCCTGGCCTTTTTCAAGTATATATCTGTTCATATTAAAGTTTTTTTTTTTTTTTTCAATCACATGACTGACGCCCTTATCCTTCTCTCTCTCTCTCTCTCTCTCTCTCTCTCTCTCTCTCCATCTCCTTCAAGGTTTCCATCTTAGCGGGACGGTAACAGAACCGGCCACACACTCGGAACCCGAGGTGACACACCGCGTGGCCATCAGCTTCGACCGCTGCAAGATCACGTCAGTGACGTGCGGCTGCGGCAACCGCGATATCTTCTACTGCGCCCACGTGGTGGCGCTCTCCCTGTACCGCATCCGGCGGGCCGAGCAAGTCAAGCTGCGGCTGCCGATCTCCGAGACGCTCTTCCAGATGAACAGGGACCAGCTCCAGAAACTGGTGCAGTACCTGATCACGGCGCACCACACCGAAGTGCTGCCCACGGCGCAGAAACTCGCCGACGAGATCCTGTCCTCCAACTCGGAGATTAACCAAGTGCACGGTGAGGATCGTGTGCCGTTTACAAATTCAAATCAGCTTTACTGGCATCCATGAGCTACCACTTTCAGACGCGGATTTATTTATTTATTTATTTTTTGCCTCCGTGGACGTAAATGTTATGAAAATCCGACTAGCATTTGAATAGTGAAATTTGTCCTGACATCATTTACACATTCAAAGCAGTTTCGCTGGTGTGACTAAAACAGTAAAGCATTTCAAATAGTATGTAAAAGATACAAATTCGAGGCCCTGGTTTTAATGTACATTCCCACTTTCCATCCCTCTCTGCCTTACATCATCTTTAACGATCAGCTCGGGCTCTTCCCAGAGACCTGCCAGGAGCCGCGGTCTGAGCGGGGGGATCGAGGAAATGGGACGCAGCCTGCCAGAAATCCGGTCACGTGACCCGTTTCTCTTCAGAAGTGTCTTCGAGTGTTTGCTCGTAACTCGTAAACGGTTCGTTTTAAGACCCTATCAGGGGAGCCGTGTTAGTTTTAGCTCTGCCAAGTGCGGCTCTTTAGGCTAAAACGGTTTATGACAGCGTTCCCGAGCTCTCACAAGTCCCATAATCAGGAGTTAGGAGGTGGATAGGTGAGGGAAAGCAGACCACGTCTTCCTCTGCTCTCTCCTAGCGGAATATTAAAGCCGGTCTCGGCACACGTGGCACGAAAACCCAAGCCGGGAAGTTGTCCTCATTCTGTCGGAGTCACCCAGGGGCGCTTATCAAATGCTCACCAGGAGCCGCTCGGTGATGCCGGAATTTGAGGAACAGGGTCACATGACCACGGCTGGCGAGACCTAGTGTTACAGTAAATGAGCTAAGGTTTCAGTCAAAGTGCAGTCATACATATTTTTTATTTTCTAATGATTTATGCTTACATATATTCAGATTTTTTTTATTCTGTACCTTCCTTAGGAGGAAAATATATAATCATCAAAATAATTTTTAACAAATAACTGTTCATTTCTTCCTCATTTCTCATTCTTTCTTCCTTTTATATATATATATATATATATATATATATATATATATATATATATATATATATATAGATAGATACACAGTATATATTCCCGGGTAGATTCTAATCTAGTCTCTCACAGTCCTAGTCTGTGATTAATCACAATTTATCAACTATTCTTAAAATACTCAGATTTACTTGAATTATAAACATGCAAAGTTGAAATAAAGAAATTCATGACAAACTTGTTAGAGGAAACGGATTAATGTAGTTTTATAATATCTCAAGCATCTCTCGAGTTGGACCGGCGCTGCATACAGTGGCTGCATGTAGTATGGGGGTGTGGCAACCCACCGATGGGCGGGGCTCAAACCCGGATCCTCAGATCCGAACATCACCAACCTGGAACTTTAGCCGCCTGAGCCACCGCACCCACATCATGCGTTTAATGTATTCTTGTAAAAGTAATTCCCCTTGAAGTTAGCTCAAACACAACTTTGGTTTAATCCAATTTTCTATCTAGAATCTTTTTATAATTAAATTTTTATAGATTTTTCATTTTATATAATGAAACTTGCCCTTCAGCACCCCTACCTGGTGATGTTTTCTAGGTCATCTTATTATAATTCGCGTTAGCCATGCCATTATCACACAGAGCCACGAAACTGCACTGTGATTATGGGAAGCCATTAGGGTCAAACTTCATCATCTAATTCATTTGTGTTACAAAAATAACGAAGCGTAATAATAAAGCATTAAAATTTCTAGATCAACGCATCAGTATTGCCAGCCCTAGTTATAATTAGTTATAGGTATAATTTTACTTACCAATATAATGATCATGTTTTTATTATATTTATTATAATAGAAGCTGTCCTTATTAGTTAGAAAAAAATCATAAAAGCATTTTTTTTTCTTTTTTTCTTTTAAAACTAATTCATCAAAAAGAGAAAACATTCCCTCTCCTAAGAAATAAAGCTCGACTATGTGATTCTCTGAGTGGCCGTTCGAGTTATGCGAGTTATGAATGATGAAAGTGATGAAGACAAAAAAAAAAGCATGCTTGATGATTTACAAAACGTATCACATTGATCTCGTGGTACGTGTTGCTTTCTGACTATGTTTGGATGTAAAAAGCAGAACTACTGAAGTGTGGAGAAGTTTCTCTTTCTCCGTGTATGTGTGTGTGTGTTTTAAAGCGCACTAGTGAGAAGTCGATCTGAAATGAACCGATGTCTTCGAAACCGCGATCTCTCTCTTGATAAAGCGATGAAACCTGAGATCGCTAATGCTTTCCATCTCGAGTCTGTTATTTCCAAATCAGCGTGTGCTCTTCGCTGAGAGCGTGACATTATCCAGAGAGAAGCGTAGAGAAGGAAGGCTCTGCTTAAGAGCGTTTTTACAGGGTGGAACTCGAGTGTGTTAGAGTTATTCGATCTAAGTGGAGGCGTTACTCCAGAGTGAGGGGGAAATGATCTGTGGATTTATTTCTGCCGGATTGTTTTTGCTCATTTTTAGTCAGGCTGCGTGGTTAGGTTAGTATTTTTTGTACTAACCATTCCTCTCGATGTGTGTGTGTATGTGTGTATATCAGGGGCCCCGGACCCCACGGCAGGAGCCAGTATAGACGATGATAACTGCTGGCACCTGGACGAGGAGCAGGTACGCGAGCAGGTCAAGCAGTTCCTCTCGCAGGGAGGCTACTACGGCTCGGGAAAACAGCTCAACTCCATGTTCGCCAAGGTGAGACGACGTTAGTGTGTGTGTGTGTGTGTGTGTGTGTGTGTGTGTGTGTGTGTGTGTGTGTGTGTGTGTGAAAGATATGCTCGATATTAAAGATGCTATTGTGATAAATGACGGCACTATAAAATCCTACGAGGACTATTAAAATCAACGTGCTTTAATAAAATGTCAAGCAGCCACTCATTTCCTGTGTGTGAATGAGCGTGTGGTTCGGCTGACGTTCGAGTTAGGCTCTGTGCCTGCTGTGTATATTTCAAATGATTTAATAAAGGATTATACAGTATGATACACCTGTGCTTTAAAGAAATGTCAATATATGTGTGTGTGTGTGTGTGTGTGTGTGTGTGTGTGTGTGTGCAGGTGCGGGAGATGCTGCGCATGAGGGACTCGAACGGCGCGCGCATGCTCACTCTCATCACGGAGCAGTTTATGGCTGACCCACGTCTGTCACTATGGCGACAGCAGGGCACGGGCATGACGGACAAGTGTCGGCAGCTGTGGGATGAGCTTGGTGAGTCGCCGCGCCATGACGTGTGACGGAGCTGAAATGATTCTAGCACAGTAACGTCATTCCATATGTCGCATCAGTTATGTCACAGAGTACGTCGGCATGTGTATTTAACCCGCTCGGAGGCGAGTTCTTAATGTGAAATTTAGTATTGTGAAGCGCGTCGTCCCATAGGAAACAATGTAAGCGCAAATAATCCGTTCCAGCCACCCACAAATATCATCGATATTACCGATTTCCAGCACTATAATCATATTTCTGCATATAAAAACAATCAAAACATTCAGAAAAGACACATTGATGAAGTAAAATATGAAATAAATAGACATTAATCTTCAGTTAACCTTAATTTACGATTTCTCTCGGCACCGACTGCTTTAAAACCCAAACTGAAAGCGGCTCCCTTTTCTTCTTGCTAACACTCTTGTGACCCGCAGTGCTACGTCTTCACTAAATCTTACGCAAAATGCAAAACAACACACAAAAAATATGTAAACTCACTCTTCTTGGCTTTCCACTGACGCAAACGCAGTTTAAGCGACTTAGCATGCCGAGGCTAATTTCTTGCAAAATCTCAGCTCTTAAGGCGGAAATTTTCAATCCGTGGCGTCCATATGCCGAGGTGCCACTGTTACTGGTCTTAGTTGACTCTTCTCATCGCAGCGTTTAACTGCAACCGCATCCTTTTTAACTTCAAAGTCTTAATGTACAGTACATCAGAAAGCCGTGTGTGTATATATGTGTATATATACACCCCTGACATGAAAGGCAGAGCAACGCCTACCATCAAATACGGCCGCAAAAAATCAATGGCCTTTCTCTCAGCAGCTCACTATCGATCAGGACATTTAGAGGCCAGATTCCTGAAAATGGCTGCATTGTAAAGCTCTGCCCCCTTTTTTTTTTCCACACATGTGACAACCGTCATGACTCGAGTTCCAGATCGGATGCGCAGTGTTAATCCTGTTAACCGACAGAACGCGAGATCTGCATGTGCGCTGTGTTCTGGCTCGTGCTAGGATCGATGCGCGGGTCCGAGTGCTCTCGTTCGCGATGGTGGACCGCTGTTTCAGCTGTGTTTCTCCGGAGCTCGTAATAAAATCCTTTTCCGCTCCGCACACTTCCACTGTTTGACAGTCACACCCGAGCACCTACTCCATTACACTCAGGCTTCTCGTTTTTCCATTTCACTTGTAAAGGCCTTTTAAACGCTGCAGGCGGCGAGGCAGAGTGCACCCCACCACACCCCACCCTCAACCCCCCTCCCCTTTCCTCCTCTCTGCCTCGGGCTGTCTTTCTGTTCACTCTGTCCTCGCTCTCATCTTTTCCTTTCTCCCCTCTTTATCTCCGTTCCTCTTGTGCTCCGTTTTTTTTCCGCGACGTTCCTCGGTGTGTGCTAACCGTGCTCTGTTCGCGTCTGATTATTGCACAGGTGCATTGTGGGTGTGCATTGTGCTGAACCCTCACTGTAAGAGCGAGGAGAAGAGCGCATGGCTCAAACAGCTGAAGAAGTGGAGCGACATGGATATCTGCCCGCTGGAGGACGGCAACTACGGCAGCGAGCTCCCAAACATCACCAACGCGCTGCCGCAGAGCAACCTGGCACACGGTGGGCATCCAGGTTTGATCTTTTCCCTGTCAGATGTTTATGTAGCGCTTCTCCATCGATGTCTGTGACCTCAACTCCTCCTTTGTGTCTTTAGACTCGTTGGCCAGGCCGAGGCGCACGGTGTTCACTCGCGCTATGGAGGCGTGCGACCTGCACTGGCAGGACAGCCACCTGCAGCGGATCATCAGCAGCGACTTCTACGTGTCGCCCGCTTACCAGAGAGAGGGAGAGAATCTGCTCTTCAACCCGCAAGGCCTGCCACTCTGGCTCGGTAAGACACACACACACACAGAGACACTCACAGCACAAACGCAACAACTCTCCCACGTCTAACAGTGACCTTTCGTTCTTTCAGATCACGTGCCCACTGCATGTGCCAGGGTGGATGCCCTGCGTTCCCACGGTTACCCGAGAGAGGCCCTGCGATTGGCCGTGGCTATCATTAACACACTCCGGCTTCAGCAGCAGAGGCAGCTGGACATTTACAAACACCAGAAGAAAGGTAACACACACACACACACACACACACACACACACACACACACACACACAGACTGGAACATGACCTTACAGCAATCTTTATCTGCCTGGCATCATAGCGCGTGTGTATAAGCCAAAAACCCTACAAAAGCTGCATTGTGCTCCAAACCGGGCAGCTTATCTCCTCGTGTAGAGCTACAAGGCCTGAGAGCATCACACAGCTCGTTTTTGTGTTTAAGTGTCTGGAATCGAACGGGTGCCAAGTCCAGATCAGTTGTGTGGCGGTGAAACTGGGAGTGTTCGTACCACATTCGCCAGTATCACGTTACGGAGTGAAGCTGTGCATTAAATGCTTATGAGGTTGACTACAAGTTTAGTATTTTGACTTGTGTCATTTATCAGGGACAGAATTCACCAGGGATCTCACGATACCGCTGCGCCAATCCGATTTGTAACACCGTTTTATAAATATGCCGATTCGATATTCATTATTATTCACATTTTATTCCAATCCTAAAAGATCCTAGCAAATAATTTGCTCCTAACATACCCTAATAGTTTAGAGTTCGCCACCTGCAGGATTGAAAAGGAACAGCAACATCAAACGCCACCTCAAATGCAAACGTGTATATAAATAGGAAATATAAGTATTTTTTTTATAAATTTTTATGTAATAAAATAAATTTTACATAACTGAATAGATTCCCCCTTTGCACACACATTTTTATTGCTTAGTGCTAATCTCTTGTAATTACCTATTTATTATTATTATTATTATTATTATTATTAAGAAGTTTTTTTTTTATTCTTTTTTTTTTTTAATAATTCTTCTTTTTTTTTTTTTTACAAATCACTAGCTCGATATGGTAGCTTGCTAGATTTGTGTATGAGGATCAGCAAATTTGTTGCTCTGATATGATGTTTTAAAATTTTTTTTTTTAAATTAATAAATAAAAAAGATACATAAATGGCTTGTTGGGGGGGCACTTACTTTTGGAGCGGTTTAAAAAGAAACAGCTGTTAAGTGAATTATGGGTGATAAAAGGTTGAGCACAATTAATCTAAGTGTGTGTGTGTTTGTGTGTGTGTGTGTGTGTGTGTGTGTGTGTGTGTATGCAGAACTGCTGCAGAGAGGAATGACCAGCACTACCAATCTGGAGGGCTGGGTGGGCCACCCGCTCGACCCCATCGGCTGCCTTTTCGCCACTCTCACAGAGACGTGTCGGGTGGAGGACGACAACGCCATGGATACCGGAGGTAGACTATTATGGGCTGGCAGATGGGGGGAGAAGAATGTGTGTGTTTTTGTTTGTTGGAAGGAATTAGATTAGGCCTCTGTAGCCTTTCATACTTTTCAAAACACCACAGAATTGTATTATTGTGTGTGTGTGTGTGTGTGTGTGTGTGTGTGTGTGTGTGTGTGTGTGTGTGTGCGTGTGCGTGCGTGCGTGTGTGGTCGTATTGTAGCCGTAGGGTCACCCTGACGACACGGCGGAGTAAAATGTATAAAATCAATCAGCATTTGCATTCTATACATCGCTCCGAGCTGCAGAGTGTTGCCTTTTGTGTTGCTATTGTGCCAAACCAACAGGGAGCTATTGTGATTTGGAATAATGCAGCCAAGTGGTACTGTGTGTGTGTGTGTGTGTGTGTGTGTAAGGGGTGTACGTAGCACAGCCCTTTGTTCAGCTCCCATCACACATTATTTGGAAACATCTGGCACTTTGTAACACAGTGGGCGTGGCCTAAAAGCTCATCCAATCAGCAGCTCCGGAGCGTTTACAACAGCTGGAGTGTGTATTCCAAACTTGAACGTCTTCCCTTCTTTGGTTTTAGTTTTTCCCCCTTCTCCTCTTCTCGTTCCCGGTGTCTCTCTCTCTCTCTCTCTCTCTCTCTCTCGCTCGCTCGCTCTCGTTCCCCATCTTTGTTTCGTCTTGAGAAAAACTTTATGATCTCCAGACACTCGTTCACACCTTCAGGAGCGTCCCCTGTCCCCTGTTCTTCCTAGCAGACGTGTGAATTAGCAACTCCAATTCGTTTATCACTCAGTAGGCATCCTGCAGGCCCTCACTTTGTGTGTGTGTGTGTGTGTGTGTGTGTGCATATAAATATATATGCACGCATTTGTGTGTGCGTTGTTTTTGTTGTTCCCTCATAACGTCTAATGCAAACACCGGAATCATGGCCAGGATTTAATAGCTGGCGCTGACACACTTATAAAACAGATGGTGTTTTTTTTTTTTTTTTTTTATATATATACACACTTTTTTACACACACACACACACACACACCACACACGCGTGTCTTCATATTTCTAACACATTTGTGTGTAATGTGACAAACCCATTCTTTCCTTCCCCTCGCTGTCCTGCAGATTCCAGTGACCCCAAACCCCCGGTGTATCAGCACGTGCCCGTGTGGGGATGCCCAGACGCCGGCGAGTCGTACCTGGCCCTGGCGCTGGAGGTCGCTCTGATGGGTATGGGGCAGCAGAGATTGATGCCCGAGGGCCTGTACGCCCAGGACAAGGTGTGTCGCAACGAGGAGCAGATCGTCTCCAAACTGCAGGAGCTGGAGCTGGACGAGCTGCTGGTGCACACACTCCGCAAGCAGGCCATGCTCCTGCTGGAAGGTACAAGTTTAACCCCGGACACGACTCGTGCGATGTTAAACTGCTCGAGGCGATGTTGAGTCCTGACGGCGTTTCTTCCGTAGGTGGTCCCTTCAGCGGCCTGGGAGAGGTGATCCACAGAGAGAGCGTGCCCATGCACACGTTTGCCAAGTACCTGTTCACAGCACTCCTTCCACACGACACAGACCTGGCCTACAAGATCGGACTCAGGGCCATGAGGTGAGAACCGAGTCGTATAGACACCTATGTGTGTGTGGCTGTGTGTGTAGATTATATAGCGGTACCTCGGCATACGATCGCCTCTTTTTCACCCTGAGAACTGAAATTTAGCAAGAAATTTGTCTCGGCTTGCAAAGCATTTTCAGCACACGTGCGAAAGACCGAACCAAACCGAAAGTCGCTTCGTACGTCCAGGAGCCGTTCAAAACTTGTTGGCGTCAGTGGAAAACCAAGCGAAGCGAGTTTTGCATATTTTTTTGAGCGTTTGTTTGCATTTTGTGCAAGATTTAGTGAAGACTCAGGACCACGGGTCCTAAGAATGTCAGCAAGAAGAAAAGGGAGCCGCTTTCAGTTTGGTATTTAAAGCAGCCGGTGTCGAGAGGAATCCTAAATTAAGGTTAAGTGGGGTTTAATGTCTGTTTATTTCATATTTTACTTCATGTACATGTCTTTTCTAAATGTTTTTAATAGTTTCTATATGCACAAATATGATTATAGTGTTGAAATTGGTAATATTGGTCATATTTTTGGGCGGCTGGAACGGATTATCTGCATTTACATTGTTTCCTATTGAAGAAAGCGTTTCACAATACGACATTTCTCGTTAAGAACTCGTCTCCGGAGTGGATTAATTTCGTATGCCAAGGTATCGCTGTGCATTTATATATTCTGGGTAAAATATATAAGATAATTCCGGAATGAGCTTTGATACAGCAGCAATAACTATGTGTTGCTCTATCTGGTGTGGTCATGTGACCTTCCAGATCGTAACCACGCGTCTCTTGTGTAGCGGTGCGTTTGTGTGTTTTATTTCTGTGCCGTCACTAATCCAGGCATGGGTCCTTCCGGTTCCTGCCGATCGATCGATCGATCATGTTGCTCCCGCTGCACTCTCAGACTCGAGCAGTAGAGCACAGTGCAGCTTCGACCGCAAAGGCCGAGCTAATTGAAGCCTGAGCGTCGCAGCTTCCTGGAAGTCCAAAGACATGCGGTGTAGTGGATTTATACAATGCATTCTGGGAAATGTATACGTTAGCACAAGCCTGGTATTGTATCACAGAATGTAAGAGCCAATCACGTACCAAATGTAGGTCATGCTGTTACTTACATATTGGTGTAGCATTTGATGGAGTGGTGTTTTGGTTCCTTGTTTTATTCCTTGTGCGTGAGACAAGATAAGATTGATAAGATAAGATGGTAATCTGTTGTGGTGTGTGTGTGTGTGTGTGTGTTGCAGGTTGCCCGTGCTGGAGTCCACAGCTCCATCAGGTGATGTGGGTCACCCACACCACGGCATCTCCATTGTGCCGAGCAGATACCCACGCTGGTTCACCCTCGGGCACCTAGAGTCCCAGCAGTGTGAGCTGGCGTCAACCATGCTCACTGCAGCCAAGGGTGAGTATCACACACACACACACACACACACACACACACACACACACACTGAGCTTTATGCCTTTGTCTTCTTCCTCTCTTCTACATTAAACTTAAATCTACACCCTTTCCCTCTCTTAATGAAATGAAAATCACCCATGATGCCTTTCGGGCAGACGGACGGTCTGATCCTGTACCGGCGCTGGAACTTCGTTCTAACCGACGTTGTGTGTTGTTGGGTTTTGAGCAGGAGACATGCTGAGACTGCGCACCGTCCTCGAGGCCATCCAGAAAAACATCCACTCCTCGTCCCTCATCTTTAAACTGGCTCAAGACGCGTTCAAGATCGCCACGCCTGCAGACAGCCCGCCTGACATCACCCTGCTCAATGTGGCGCTGGAGCTCGGCCTTCAGGTGCGTGCCTGTCTGCGCGGTTTGTCTTGTTCAGTCCAATCTGATTCATCCCTGCAAATTGTCTCTCTCTCTCTCTCTCTCTCTCTAGGTGATGAGGATGACTCTGTCCACTCTGAACTGGAGACGCAGAGAGATGGTGCGCTGGCTCGTCACCTGCGCTACTGAAGTCGGTCCGTATCAGACTCCGCCTATATCCTGTCTTACTGTAAAATCAATACTGTGTCCATATCCTGGTTCTGACTTTCGTTTTTTCTTCTTTTTTTTTTTCCTCCAGGGCTGCGGGCGCTGGTAAGCATTCTGCAGAGTTGGTACACACTGTTCACACCCACCGAGGCCACGAGTATCGTCGCTGCGGCAGTCATGTCACACGGCACGGCGCTACGTCTCAGCCTGGACTACGGGCAGCGCGAAGAGCTGGCGAGCTGCGCCCGGACGCTTGCGCTGCAGTGCGCCATGAAGGACCCGGCCAACTGCGCGTTGTCGGCGCTGACGCTCTGCGAGAAGGAGCACGTGGCCTTCGAAACGGCGTACCAGATCGCGGTGGACGCGGCGGCGACGGCTATGACGCACGCGCAGCTGTTTACCATCGCACGCTACATGGAGCACCGCGGCTACCCGCTGCGTGCCTTCAAGCTGGCCTCGTTGGCCATGGCGCACGTGAGCCTGGCATACAACCAGGACACGCATCCGGCCATCAACGACGTCCTGTGGGCGTGCGCTCTCAGCCACTCACTGGGGAAGAACGAGCTGGGTGCCATGGTGCCGTTAGTGGTAAAGGGCGTGCGCTGTGCCACCGTGCTCTCGGACATCCTGCGTCGCTGCACGGTTACGGCGCCCGGCCTCGCCGGTATCCCCGGCCGCCGCAGCTCAGGCAAGCTAATGAGCACGGACAAGGCGCCGCTGCGCCAACTGCTGGACGCCGCCATCGGTGCCTACATCAGCACCACACACTCGCGCCTCACGCACATCAGCCCGCGGCACTACGGCGAGTTCATCGAGTTCCTGGGCAAAGCCCGCGACACCTTCCTGATGGCGCACGACGGCCACGTGCAGTTCGCCCAGTTCATCGACAACCTCAAGCAGATCTACAAGGGCAAGAAAAAGCTGATGATGCTCGTGCGCGAGCGCTTCGGCTGAGGAGACACTCGAAGGACTCCCCTCCGCTCACTCCTTCTTTATTTAAGGCATTATTTTCTTCCTGTATATTCTGACTATCCTTAATTTTAATTTTTGTTTTTAGTTTGAAACAGTTTGCGTTGAAGTGAACATCTGACGTTCACGGATTTATCCGAACCTGTGGAGGCCAGAACAACCTTTTGATTTTGGCTTATGCTCGCTTTAGTTTAAAACTGCTGCAGAAGTGGCACATAAAGAGAAACCAAATGATAGGCGGAGTATTTTGAGCCTTTCCCGTCATGGTGTTCAGTGGTTCTTCTTCTTCTTTTTTATTATTGTTATTATGATGCTTTTTTTTTTTTTTTCTCCGGTAAAGAGCTCAAACGCAGTCATTCCGAATAAACCACTCGCACACAGTGTTACAGTCATACCTCGATCGTATTCCTTGGAACAGCTTTAAACAGGACGAGGCTAGCATTCGAACTAGCGCTTGTTCCCGCTCGGAGAGCAAAAGAGCTAGATGAAATCTCGAGGTGTTCCTCATCCTAACCCGATTCTAGGTATCCCAGGAATCAGCCGAGCCGTGAGCGCCGCCCTCCTCTCTGTCTCCTCCTCTCGGTTTATCTTTGCCCTTTTTTTTCTTTCTTTTTTTTTCCCACTCGTGTTGGGAAGAAAGAGATTTAAGGGAACGTTCCGAACGTAAGAGCCACGCCTCCACACCTGAGAAGAGCAAAGGGTTTCCTTCTCCGCCTGAATCTGAACAAAAAACAATGGCTTCACTTTCATGGAGGAAGTTACGCAGACAGAGATTCTTGCACCGTCGCAGCTTAGCATTACCGCGCACGCAAGGCTTCTTCGTCGACTTAGACAACCTCTCGGAAGTTCGTCGCCGCGCGGATCTGACGGCCGCGTCGTGCTAAGAGATGAATCAGAAACAAAAATAATAGTAGTAACCGTGGATGTGTCGTTATACAAGCACTTGATTTACTCCCCGCCCCTTTCACCTCGTCTAGCCAAGCATTAATCAGAATTCGGCTGCGTGTAGAGATAAAAAAAAAAAATGCAAGAGGACCAAAAAAACAAAACAAACTTCCACATAACCACCTCAGTCTCCCCTTACAAGTGCCCGCTCGCCTCCCAACACTTAGAATGCACTCGGCGGCTACGAACGGAAGGAAACCTGGAGAGAAAGGACAAGATGCTCAACTCAGTTCTCAGGGAATCACTTTAAGAAACGAAACAAAAAAAAAAAAAAGAATAGTAGCATAAGCATTTAAGATATTGTAAATATGAAAGTGTCAATTCAAAAAATTGTAAAGTTATAATTATTTATGATAACTGTAAGGTTACTTTTTTTTTTTTTGTTTTGTTTTTGTTTTTTTCGTTTTCTTTTCGGATACTTGAATTTGTCGCGGGCTGGGAATGTGACGGCAGAAAGACTTTAAAAAAAAAAGAAAACAAAAAAATAAACATTTCTCAGGTGCTCCTGTGAACAGTTCCTTTTTTTTTTTTCCTTCTTATTTCCGGTTCCTTTTTTTTTTTTTGTACACTTCTTTTATTTTGCAAGAGAAGCACGGCGTGTAAAAATAATAAATAAATAAACTGAAGGGAAGAAAGAAAGGAAAGGAAGAACAGCCGTTGAACTGACTATGCAGAACCACTTCCTGAATTTATGTTTTTCTTGAACCCTGTTTTTGGGAACGGACAGTTTTGGGACTTTTGCCTTTCGAGTGACTTGCATACGTCTTCTGTTTTTAAGAAATTTATTTTTCCTTTAACTTTTGAAGCCTCATCATCTTCTCAAAGTGATTTAGGGAGTCTGATCGGTGAAGGATGCGGCGGGGTGTATAAACCGGGTCTGTGCACGAGTTCTGCTTAAATCGTCTTAAAAATGAACCTAAGCATTTTGGATTACGGCTTGAGGATTATTTGGTTTTGTCTAAATGTTCATGGAAGGAAATTAAGAGATGCTTCTTTAATTAAAAAAACAAAAAACAAAGCATATGCATACAGTGTAAAAGTGAGGGTGTTATTTTACAGATAAACAGCACAGTCGAGACCGGCTAGCTGTAGAATTACGGCGGGAATTTAAAGAAAAGCTTCGATTTTATTAGCTTTTTTAGAAGGAGACATCAGGTTCATTCACTTTTTTAAATTTTTTTTTATTTCCACGTTCCGTTCCGTAACGTCCTTCATACGATTATCAACTTTAGTAGGAAAAAGCAAGAAACCTTCCACAAACCGTCCTTTCTTCCTCAAGTGGTCTCACACGACCTCGACCAGATTGAGCCGTAATCGCCGGAAGAGATGCGCGCAGATGTTCTGCAGCTTTAGGGATTAAACCTGCCTCACGTGACGAATGCAGAACGCTCATAACTGCCTGCTTATACAAACTCCACGCATCCAAGCATCCGTAGTAGCTGGCCGAGCTGATCCAGCGGCATGGCAACGACAACAAAAAATAATATCAGAATTCCTGTGGCTCCGAGTTATTTTTTTTCCTCTCTTTCTCTTTCCCATTACTCCTTTAAGTGTCTATATGTGTTGACTGTACCAGTGTTCTGATCTGTCCCTAGAGTTTAGAAGGAAAAAAAAATATTAATAATAATAATAATAATAATAATCGCTGGTAGAGATTGTTCACTTGTTCATCTACTGTTTTGAGTTTTGTTTTTATTTTTTTCTCTTCTTTCTTTTTTAATTTAAGGGAAAAAGTGTTTGTCACCTCTCCGTGCTACTGAATTATGAAAAAGGTATCCAGTATTTGTTGCCACAAAAGTATAGTTCGACGACGTTTTTTTTTGTTTGTTTGTTTGTTTTTTCCTTTGTGCAACCTCTTGAGCTAATGTCTATAAACAAAAATTTATTACTATTTATGTAATGCTACTACCATTTTATATGATTTGTGTTGAATTTCAGTGCTTTTTCTATGAATAAAGTGTGAAACACGGCATCGTCTCTTCTTCGAGCGACGGCGTTCTTGAATCCGATTGGTCCGATTGTGTAGCTCGGGTCTCAGTTTATATTAATTCACTTTTTCTAGTAAGCTATCGTTTTTAATGCTAATGGCTAATTCAACTGAGGATATACTTCGTAATCTAAACCTAATAATTATTAGGAAAAAGAAAAAACTTTTCTAAAAATTATTTTCTAGTAGATGATGTAATGCATTCTGCAGGGTCATGTGTATTTACTTACCTCTTATGGAAGGAGTCTCCAGTGTCGGCACTCATTACCTCAAAGTTTTTAAAGATGGCCAACATTTTAAGGTTCTCCGGATGCAAAAGCTGTTTAATTGTTTCATTAGCTGCAAAATGCAAAAAAGAAATGACATTATTGTACAACACGCTATACTTTTACATGTTAAAAAATACATTTAATATTGCACGTCTTAGTTGCAACTTTAAACATGTAATAGTACAGCATGTGGTACTTGAAAGGGAAATAGACTTTTTTAGAATTGTTGTTGCTGTGGTATAAAATGAATAAATCACTTCATGATGCGGTGTTCTAGGAAATAAGCAGCTTAACCGTAACTCTGCTTCATGTCCGATGATTATAGAGTGCATCTTAAAAAATCTGAATATTGTGAGAAAGTTCATTTTCTTTTGTAATTTATAGCTGAGTGAAACTCTAAATCTAGATTTATTCCATGTAACGTGATATATTTCAAGTCTATTTTTTGTTGGTTTGTTTTAATTTCCTTGATTGCGGTTTACAGCTTATGGAAGTCAACAATCCATTATCTTAAAAAATTTCGGTAAATTACTATTCATACAGTATAAATACCATACACCTTTCAGTCCCAACCATGGGCAAGACGTCTGATTTGATCGTTCTCCAGAAGATCATCATCGACAGCCTCTGCACAGAGGGTGCTGTATCAAGGCATATTCATGACAAGTTAATTCGAAGGGGAAAATGTTGGTAAGAAAACGTGCACGACCAGCAGGGATGGCAACAGCTTTAAGGTGAAGCTTCGAAGAGATTCACAAGCAGTGGCATGAGGCTAGAGTCGGTGCATCAACAGCCACCATGCACAGACATCTTTAGGAAATCAGCTACAAGAGTTGCATTCCTAGTATCAAGCCAGAGACGATGTCAGAACCGTTTTACCTGGTAAATTTTGCATTTCAGCTGGAAATCAAGCTTGGAGACTTTGGAGGAAGAGTGAAGAGGCACAGACTCCACGGTGTTCGAAGTGTGAATTGTGCACAATCCGTGATCATCTGCTGGTGCTGGTCCACTTCCACTGTGTTTAATCGGGTCCAATTCTCTACCAGGTAATGTTGAAGCACTCCATGTCTCCATCTGCTGACAAGCTTTCCAGAGATGCCAAATCTTCTTTTCCAGCAGGACTTGCCCACAGTGCCAAAACGATCCCTGAATGATTTGTTGATGGTAATATTACTGCACTTGACTCGTCAGGAACTCAGCTGACCTGAACCTCATAGAGAATCTGGAGGTGTTTGTAAAGAGGAGGATGAGAAACACCAGACCAAACAATACGGAAAAGCTGAAGGCTGCTATCAAAGCAACCTGGTCTCCAGTAACGCCTCAGCAGCGCCACAGGCTGATCACCTTCATGCTATGCTGCATTGATGCAGTGATTTGTGCTGAAGGAGCCCAGACTAAAGGAACATAATGTTTCAAAATTTCTGTTTTTTACTGTGATCTTTGGAAATCTTATGATATTCTGAGATTTGTAATTTTCATAAGCTGTAAGCCATAATCATCAAAATGAAAACAATAACAGCTTGAAATATAAACATTTTTAAAATACATGTCAATGCTTTAAATGTTATGAATTTAGAATAAGAAGAAGAGTTTCACCTTTTAAATAATCTTACAAAAGAGACGTAACCATTCTCATTTTTTAGATGCACTTGTACAACCTCATTAATTATTTTCTTATTTTCTTTATCCTTTTTTTGCCAGTTTCTTTTATTTTCCTTTCCCAGTTTGATCGACTGAGACAACACAACATTCATTTTTGACAATCACTAGTCATATTTATAGAAATGTATAAAGTCATATGTGAATTAATATCGAAATTGAGATGAGCTTGTTTTAAACAGAATTGTATGTAAATAGAATTAAAGATGCATACAGTTTATATTATACATTAAAGAATAACAATAATTTTAATGGATGAATATTTAAACAATTATTAGTATATAAATGTACTTGAGATAAACAGGTCCTGATCCTCCTGGACCTGTCAGCTGCATTTGACACAGTGAACCACAAGATCCTATTATCTATTCTCACAAGCCTTGGTATTTGTGGAACAGCGTGGCAATGGTTTGCTTCTTACCTAGAAGATAGGTCATATGAGGTGACATAGAGGGGATCTACATCTGCCCCATGTAGACTCTCTACTGGTGTCCCGCAGGGCTCAGTACTTGGTCCTCTTCTGTTCTCCCTCTATACCCGGTCTCTTGGTAAGGTCATATTATCGCATGGATTTTCATACCATTGTTATGCAGATGACACTCAACTTGTTTTCTCCTTTCCTCCCTCTGACACTCGGGTTTCCACGCGGATCTCAGCATGTCTGGCAGACATCTCATCCTGGATGGCAGCTCATCAGCTGAAACTCAATCTGAGTAAAACCGAACTGTTGTTCATTCCTGGTGACGCATCCCCAGGTCAAGATCTTGTGATATCCCTGGACAGCACTCAAATCACTCCTTCAGCCACTGCCCGCAATCTTGGGGTAACCATGGACAATCATCTGTCATTTTCCCCTCACATCGCTAACCTTACTCGCTCTTGTAGATTTCTTCTTTACAATATCAGAAGAATCCGTCCATTTCTTTCTTCACAGGCTACTCAGGTGCTTGTTCAGTCCCTTGTTATTTCAAGACTGGACTACTGCAACTCACTCCTGGCTGGCCTGCCTCTGTCCACAACTCGTCCTCTGCAACTGATCCAGAATGCAGCAGCACGTCTCGTTTTCAACCTTCCCAAGTTCTCCCACACCACCCCACTCCTCCGCTCCTTGCACTGGCTTCCTGTAGCTGCCCGCATCAAATTCAAAACACTGATGCTTGCCTACAAAGCTAAAAATGGCCCAGCACCCACTTACCTCTCTGCTCTAATCACACCACGCACTGCGCCACGTTCCCTCCGGTCCTCCAGCACTGCTCGCCTCGTCCCACCATCTCTCAGGGATCGAGGGCGGCATTCATCCAACTCTTTTCTGTTCTGGCACCTAGGTGGTGGAACGAACTTTCTCTAGATGTCCGTACAGCAGAGACTTTGACTATCTTTAAACGGCGACTCAAAACTTATCTATTTCTCCAGTACTTACAGGACTAACCCCCCCCCCAAAAAAAAAAAAAAAACTCTTCCCAGTTGTGTTAGACTAATCGCACTTAGTTATTGACCTAGTTAACCCAGTGTAAGTATCTATCCTGTAATGTAAACTTTAAAGCACTTTTTGTAAGTCGCTCTGGATAAGAGCGTCTGCCAAATGCCTAAATGTAAATGTAAATAATTTGTATAACATGGATTGGCTCCCTGTCAATGGTGTACCCCGCCTTGTGCCCTAAGTATCCTGGGATAGGCGCCAGGCCCCCGTGAGTCTGAGTACAAGATTAAGCGGTATAGATGGTGAGTGAGTGAGTAATTTGTATAACATGACAAATCCTAGCGAAATACACACGTGGACAAAATTGTTGGTACCCTTCGGTCAATGAAAGAAAAACTCACAATGGTCACATAAATAACTTTAATCTGACAAAAGTAATAATTTTTAAAAAATTCTATGAATGTTAACCAATGAAAGTCAGACATTGCTTTTCAACCATGCTTCAACAGAATTATTTAAAAAAATAAACTCATGGAACAGGCCTGGACAAAAATGATGGTACCCCTAGAAAATACTGAAAATAATGTGACCAAAGGGACATGTTAATTCAAGGTGTGTCCACTAATTAGCATCACAGGTGTCTACAATCTTGTAATCAGTCAGTGGGCCTATATATAGGGCTCCAGGTAGTCACTGTGTTGTTTGGTGACATGGTATGTATCACACTCAACATGGACCAGAGGAAGCGAAGGAAAGAGTTGTCTCAGGAGATTCGAAAGAAAATTATAGACAAGCATGTTAAAGGTAAAGGCTATAAGACCATTTCCAAGCAGCTAGATGTTCCTGTGACTACAGTTGCACATATTATTCAGAAATTTAAGATCCATGGGACTGTAGCCAACCTCCCTGGACGTGGCCGCAGGAGGAAAATTGATGACAAATCAAAGAGACGGATAATCGGAATGGTAACAAAAGAGCCCAGAAAGACTTCTAAAGAGATCCAAGGTGAACTTCATGCTCAAGGAACATCAGTGTCAGATCGCACCATCTGTCGTTGTTTGAGCCAAAGTGGACTACATGGGAGACGACCAAGGAGGACAGCATTGTTGAAAACAAATCATAAAAAAGCCAGACTGGAATTTGCCAAACTACATGTTGACAAGCCACAAAGCTTCTGGGAGAATGTCCTATGGACAGATGAGACAAAAATGGAACTTTTTGCCAAGGCACATCAGCTCTATGTTCACAGACGGAAAAATGAAGCATATCAAGAAAAGAACACTGTCCCTACTATGAAACATGGAGGAGGCTCTGTTATGTTCTGGGGCTGCTTTGCTGCATCTGGCACAGGATGTCTTGAATCTGTGCAGGGTACAATGAAATCTCAAGACTATCAAGGGATTCTAGAGAGAAATGTGCTGGCCAGTGTCAGAAAGCTGGGTCTCAGTCGCAGGTCATGGGTCTTGCAACAGGACAATGACCCAAAACACACAGCTAAAAAGACCCAAGAATGGCTAAGAGGAAAACATTGGACTATTCTAAAGTGGCTTTCTATGAGCCCTGACCTCAATCCTATTGAGCATCTTTGGAAGGAGCTGAAACATGCTGTCTGGAAAAGGCACCCTTCAAACCGGAAACAACTGGAGCAGCTTGCTCATGAGGAGTGGGCCAAAATACCTGCAGAGAGGTGCAGAAGTCTCATTGACAGTTACAGGAATCGTTTGATTGCAGTGATTGCCTCAAAAGGTTGTGCAACAAACTATTAAGTTAGGGGTACCATCATTCTTGTCCAGGCCTGTTCCATGAACTTCAATGAGTTCATTTTTTTAAATAATTCTGTTGAAGCATGGTTGAAAAGCAATGTCTGACTTTCATTGATTAACATTCATAGAATTCTTATTTATTATTACTTTTGTCAGATTAAAGTTATTTCTGTGACCATTGTGAGTTTTTCTTTCATTGACCGAAGGGTACCAACAATTTTGTCCATGTGTGTATATGCATAATAATACAACTGGAAGGTTTTTAATATGCAAGTTTCTGCAAAATCTTTATGCATACATTTATCCAAATTAATGTTCATCAATACTTTAAGTTTCACGAAAAGCCACAAATCATACACACTTTGAAACGAATACTTAACTCTTATATGAACTGTATGTGTTGTATTTATTGCATGCCTATACAGTCACAAAAAAATAATAACAATTTTATCTTATTTCATGCATATATAAAAAAAACTACTATTACTTCTACTGATAATAATAATAATAATAAAAATTATAATAAGCTAAATACATCTTTACATTCTTCCTCTAATGATGCTGATTTATATTTCTATATAAAGCAAATCTATCTAACATTCACATTTCTTTTTTTCTCATCCTCCTCTAGTTGCCATCATGTGTATCTTCATTTAAATAATTCACAAAATCTTTTTCAAAATTAAACACTCATGATACAAACCCTCCATGGAGATGACATTGCAGAATGTTAACATGTGTACCTTGCTTGTACGGTGTTGTTTTGAAGCAGGAGTGAGCTCACACACACACACACACACACACACACACACACAGGAATGCCCGAGATCCAGTCGACAGGAGCAATACACTCCGGACCTGCTCGTACAAACTCCTTCATTCATCACCGAGTCCTGAAGCCGCGTGTTTTTGGGTCTGCGGACTGAACGAGGGAGAATCACAAGCTGAAATATAGATGGGGGGACTGTGTGCTTCCTCAGACTGCTGAGATTGCAGAACATGTTGGGAGACGAGGTAAAGAAAAATAATGCGTTTCTCAACTGGTTGTGAGTTTAGAGCTGGCTGGACTAAACCGCACCAGGATGAGTTTGAGGTCACGGCTGTGCAGAACTTGATGGTTTCTCAATTATCCACAAGCACACAGATGTTCTTAATTAACATACCTAATCGATAATAATTTCTGAATGTCAACATAATATTAATATTTTCATTATTGGAATAGTGCGAGCTCCTGAAGAGTCCTACCTTATTGGATCTTTATTTAACTAAACTTGTTCCTGAAAAACTGCAGGTTGAGCTTTAATTCTATCAGAAGCTCTTTATTAATGGCCTATTTCAGCGAACAAGTCAAAAGTTTGTACACCCCTTCTTTCTCCATGTTCTTTCCTGATTTTTATTTCTTTCTGCAATGTAAAATAACTTGCACTAAAATATGCAATAATCTCATTTGAACAGTTATTGAAGATATTGCAGTTTGAGATGCTACTTCTGCTCTGTTATGCTTCATAACGGCTCTAATCTAAGGTGCTGGTTATTAGTTGGTGATTTCTGAGGCTGGTGACTCTAATAGTGAATTAAAAAGCTACTGTAGGTGTGTCCACACTTTTGACTTTTGAAAGGCAGATCAACCACAATCCGGTAAGGGCCAGTATTGTGGATGTTCACATAAACGCATTACGAATGTGTGTGTTGATTTGGTTCCACGTGTATGGAAGGAGTCTCCAGTGCCAATAATTTCCAACAGTCACAAGTAAAGCTGTAACTTTAGCTTTAACACTTAGAGTTACATAGAGTGATACAGCGCCCCTGGAGCCCGACAAGGGCCCGACAATGGTATTCTGGTCAGGCTGGGACTTGAACCACCAACCTTTAGATCAGTATCTCAGTGCTTTAACACTTCACTTGTTTAACACTTTAACAGCTTCAACTGCCCCAAAAATGAATGTACGGAGCCCTGGAGTGAAAATGTTTTATTACACTGAGTGCTTGAAATGCTATTGCTTGTGCACAAGATACATTTAGTTTACATGTTTTGTTGTTTATTCATGGGCACAAGATTCAATGTGTCCACTATTTTAGAATTACAGTGGAAACTCGCTATACAAAAAAACGCTATACAAATTTAATCCATTCTGGAGGTGAGTTTGTATAGCAAAGTACATGCGGATAATCCTCTAAAGTCACCCAAATATATACCAAAGATTTAAAATTTCCAACACCTTAATCAGTTTTTGCACACGAAAACAATCAGAACATTTATAAAAGATGTATTAATTAAGTAAAATACTAAATAAAGACATTAAACCTCATTTAACTTTACCTTTAACTATGATTGTGAATTATTTTCTTGCTATATGGAGACAGTACCATTAAAAATATGACAAGTTTCAGACAATCAGAACACAGATTATTCTAATTCTCTCTTTTTTTTTGTTGATTTCCATTGAAATACTTGTTAACTTTATTCGTGCTACATCCTCACTACATCTTGCACAAAAACACTTTTCTCCACCTCGACCGGCTTGATTGCTTGTATGGCGAAACTGCTTTACATGTCGAAGCAAAATCCAGAAAAATCAAGATTTTAAATTGAAAATCTGCTAGCAAAATTAGCTAGGAAATGTCGAGGGTCCACTGTAAGAATTTATAGAATGTATAGAATTTATTCCCATGTTTAAGTAAATGATTACTTTAGGGCTCTGGATTAATCATTCAGAGAAGAAAGATGGACAAATGCGGGTATCAGTGGTAGGTTTCTCACCCTAGTGCCCCAAACCCCATGCAGTGCCAATACCAAGCACAGATGAAATGGGACGGTTGCGTCAGGAAGGGCATCCGGTGTAAAGCCTGCGTGTGGTTCGGGTGGTCCGTTGGGGCGAGCCCTTGATGGGAGCAGACAAAAGTGTAGCAGGAGAAAGATGTAGAAATGGAGATTAAGAGCAAGACTTTTAATGGCAGCTTTTGGTCCACCAATACATTTTTACTTTTGTGTGTTTGTCTTAAAGCAAGAAGGACTAAACATTATACAGTTCACTGCATTATTATCATTACTATTATGATTATGATTATTATTATGAGGCAGGATGGCATCCCAGGGTGGTGTTGGTCCTACAACACTGTGCTGCCGTGCATTAAATACTTTTCCAGTAGTTTCCTTAAGCGTCTCGATCTGCTATAAGGTCTGGGTTCTCTCTCGGCTCTTAGGGGAGCTGATTTGCGCAGCTTTGTTCTGCCTCTCTGATTTTCCCTACTGTGCTTTTTTTATTTTAATTGGCTTGTTGTTTGGGTTGTTTTTTAGGAAAGGAAATGCTCAGCTGGAGGAATCGTGTGCTCGAAAAAAAATGGCATCAGTGCAGCGTCCGCATGAACCCGGGAACAGCATGGAGTGGTGACATCTAAACCTCAGAGCTGAAAGAGTTATGGATTATTGTTTATCCACAGAGGAGCGGACGCCAAACCACTATGTTTCTCACCATCGCTCATGACTTTAAGGACCTGTCAGTCCCTTCTCCAAGCTCTATTTTGCAGTGGAGCCGCGAGGACATGTCCAAACTTCACCTCGCTCTCCCTGCGCTCACTAATATTTCGAATCGATCCCAGGCCGAGCCCTGTGTGTCTGATAAAGCGCTGATAGTGCCAGGGCCTGACAAGTGATGTACAGCATGGTGTCTGCTGCTGCAGATTGGATTTTCAGGCCTGCTGATTCGCTGAGAGATTGCGCCTGAACCCCAGTAACCCCCCTCTGTCTCTCCGTCTTGCTTATCCTCCTCATGGGTCCTTTAAGGAGACCTTGGGGAATGGAGGTTTTCTGAGTGTGGATTCATTGTTGCAATTAAAAATAATGTCCGGAGCCCCTTGAGGTAACTCGTACGAGGTGTGTGTGTGTGTGTTTAGAAGGGACGAGGTGCATCCCAGCCTCCCAAATCCCAGCTGCGCCCTTTGGAGTGACAGGGACTAGAAATGCTACGGCGCTAATCAGTAAATTGACTGCAGCTTTTTTTTTTTTTTTTTTTTTAACAATCAAGGACAACAGCATGGCGTATGGACAAGCTGCAGCTGCCTACCATTTTATACACAATGGCCGTGTTGGTGTGTGTGTGTGTGTGTTTTCCACCCCCATTGTGTACAGTTGAGATGTTTGTTCAGAGACAATAGACACCTAGAGAATGAGATGCTGCCTGTTCGCGTTGGCTTTGTGCACCGGTGGCGATCAGGGATATGAAAAACAAATACTATTCACAGGACGGACACAAAACGGATTCCTGACGAGAGAGTCAACACACAAATCCTGAGCATGATTGAAACCTGTTAGGGATTGCAGATTCCATTTATTCAGATCAGTTCAGGATTGACACCGTCTAGACGAGGTCAGGTGACGTGCTGCGGAACTCAGAGGGGGAAAACAACTGGATTCGGGGGATTAGACCTTCCTCGGGTGTTTACGTGTCTTAGGGAAGCGTGTCCGCTGGGACCATTTGATTTTCCTTCTGTAAGTCCTGATCATACGCGGATAAACCGCAGAATATTGACACAAACACAAACCAATAAACATCTACATTATGTTCAGTATCTCTCTCTCGATTATGCACGGTGGGAGGTTCATCCTCGCCCCGATCCTGAACTCAGGTTTCTTCCGCTGTGAAGTTTCACATATCCCGGCAAGTGTTTCACCCAGGTTCTTGGGTTTCCTCCGCCCTCCCAAAAACAAGCCGGTACTCGCCTTAACTGTTGCGAGGGATCGGTGTGTCATCCTTTATCGAGGACGTCTCTTATCTAGGCTGAGGCTTCTTCAGTTCTGTGCACTCAAGCTAGAATATTAGCTAGTTCAGCTAGCAAGATATGAACACCTCTGGGTATTTTAATATTCGGCCAAAACACAGTATTGGTGCTGATGTAATTTTTTTTTGTTATACAGCACATATAATACAGAAAATGTGTGAGGGCCAAAGAAGCTACGTCTGTAGTTTATGCAACATGGAAGTGAAAAACTTTGCTTCGCTAATCATTTCAAGTTGCTAACTTCAGCCGTTTTTGGAGAGATGCATTCCACTGTCTCGCTTCAAACAATAATCATTTAAAATCCAAATTATTCATATTTCTTCAATTGGTGTAAGCTTCTAGAAGCATATGACCTGTAAAAATTGTTGCTTAAAAAGTTTTTAAAATCTGTAGTGTCTGTAACCATGTCAAACATCTTACCAATAGATAAAAAGCATTAAGTATTATGAAAAATAGTGTTTTATCATATAGGATATTTCACTTTTTCATCTGGGTGACACTTTTTAGCACTGATAGCATGTCTTGGCTAATACACACTCACATTAAAGTAGAACTTTAATTTGCACCAATCAAATTTTTCATTGGTACACAGCATTTATCAGATGTATATATCCAGAGCGATTACATTTTATTAAAAAAAAAAAAATTATATGTCTAAGCAGCTGAGTTTTGACAGTCTTGCACACGGGCCCAGCAGCTCCAATTTTGGGAATCGGGGAGTAGGAGTGCAGCACTAAACAAAAAAAACAATTCATTTGTTCTTCTAATATTACAGTGTTCTATAACCTAGTGTCTTTTTGTTCATAATTCACTCTTTAAAAGTAGATAAAGTTACTCTTCATAAATTACTCTTCTGGTTTATCTCAGACCTGAGCCGGACCCGAAACTAACAATATAAGTAGGAACAAAACCAGATGACGTTTCTCTTTGGGCTGGCCTCTTTCGGAGGCCGTCAGTTCGAGTTTTTGCATGTGAATCCAGACTTTTGGGCCACGGAGTCGATTAATAAATCCCTCTGTAACCAAAACCACATCAGTGAATCAGTAGTGATTTTTGGATGAGTCAGACGTCTATTACTAGCGTAGATCAGACACCACACTGGCATGATTTGATCGATCACACTCGTGGTAACACGAGACGCCGTGTAAGTCATGTTTTTTTCTTTCCATCACATTTTTTTTTTTTAAGCCTGTGTGCTCGGATTTGCTTGTCTCGTTTCCATCAAATAAATTAATTAATAAATGAATAAATGTATGTAAAAACCTTTCCATGAAAATCTCCCTCTCTTTATTTGTTAGAATAAAAAAGAATTTAAAAAAGCAATCCATACACATGAATACAAACGCACTTCTTTAATTATTTTAATTAATTCATTTCTGATTGCGAGTCACGCAAATAAAAAAAAATAAAAAAATTCCACACTCCACGCCGAACCCAGGCTGGTCATCTCACGTGAAATCACTACTAAATTAACAGCCTATATCTTTTTTTTGTTAAAGGCGTTGAATAGTACTCTGTGGTTGAATAGTGTGTCTCAGTGGCTCCGATAGCGACTTGTGCTGTCGCTCATGAGATCTCATTTGTGGTCGAGGAGCCGGCGGGAGTGCGAGTGCACGGCCTCCACGAACGCGCCCACGTTCTCGGGGTCCATGTCAGGATACAACCCGTGGCCGAGGTTGGCGATGTAGCCCCTGGTGCCGAACGCCTCCACCATAGTCTTTACGATCTCGGAAATGTTCTCCTAAACACACACACACACACACACACACACACACACAGGTTTATTATATCTGTATAGTAGAAGATTTTAGACTCCAGTTTATCACTGTGCGACGTGTGGGTATGAAATCATTATGTCACAATGACACAATTCCATTTGCTCAACCATTTATGACCTTCAACTCTAACGTGAACAGACACCGACAATCATAAGTCGATGTCGGTAACTAAATGTTTTGGCACCCCACATAAAACGTCTGGCTGAGGATCATCACATTTTCAGATATTCTTTGCATACATTATTAAACATTTATTTATTACATCTGGACTTTTATTAACGCTCAGCGAGACGGGAATAAACTGCGGATCCTCAGAAAACAGCTCTGTCCTATCCAAAGCCTAGTGTTACCTTAGTAGCATATAGCGCACAGGGGTCCATGTTCCCTTGCAGACTGACTTTCCCTCCAGTCCTCTGTCTGTGAAACACACACACACACAAAACACCTGGTCAGTATTTAGGTAAAAGAACCGACAAGAATAAAAAAACAAGAACCAGGATGTGCCATGATGCAGCAGGGCCCCACCGTGCCGCGCGAGGGTTAATGGTCCAGTCCAAGCCCACCACCTCGTAGTGGGACTGAGAGAGGTCCTCCAGCGCGTAATGGCCGTCCTTCGCAAATACAATCTGCTCCAATAAAAAAAAAAAAAACAGAAAACAAAAAAGTCCAGTGTGAGTGGAATGCAATCTAACATTTGCACAATACTGACATCTAGTGACAAGGATTCGCAAGCACAAGAGTTTCAGTAGAGCCAACATTGCTGAAAATGTACAATCTACAGTCTCGACGCCTGATTGTATCTGAGCACATGTGGGTGAAGGATACCCCGCTGTGGCAGCTTGGCGGAGTCGGGGCTCGAACCGGGAAGCTCCTGCCCATCAGTCCGACACCTTAACCACGAGCTAAGTGCAATAAATATATGAGGCAGCTCTCATATATTTCCTCTCTTCTTTTTCCTACAAAGTGCATTAGGGGTATTATATTCTTTCTTCTGCGTCACTCAGACACTAACCCTGCTGAATATTCACCGCCAAATTAGTGCACTATGTAGTGAACAGGATACAGATTTTTTTTTTTTTTTTTTTTTAGATTTAAGTCAGCTGTCTCTTGATCATTTAATCATTCGAGTGAGACGGAGGAGGGTTAAAAACTATAAATAAATAAATAAAAAAGTTTTATAAACAAGAAAGCAGACATAAACGGACTCTGATCGTGTCTGATCTAATCAGGTTTTTTTTACATTTAGTGTTCAATCAGATCTGTGAAGACTGGAGACACTTCACCCACCATGGGGACGTCATCCAGCCCGGAGTCCTTCAGCCTGTCCTTTACCCGGCGTGCGATGTCCCTGAGGTACGGCAGAGCGAACGCTTTAAACTCCACCGGGCCCAGACAGCCAGCGTGGGATTCAAACACCTGCAGGGCCTGAAGAATACACAATACACACACACACACACCACACACAAAAACATACACACACACACGCAATATGAGCATCATGACTTCTGCCCAGGTGCCAGCGTGGCTAATGAGATGATCCCCGCAGCGGCGTTGGCACGCGGGCAAAGGAAACATTTAGACAGCAGCACTAGTCGAGTGTGAAGTGTAGTGAGGAGTTAGCAGCGTCTCCGTGTCTGTGTGGACATCCACACGTCTTACGGAGACACAATTATCAAGAACTGACCGTGTTTAACGTCCTGCATGTTTCCCTTTTTCCTTGCGAAAGAGGAAATCAGTGACGTCTAGTTTATGATGCCAAAATCATAGCTTTTAGCTGCGTCCCATATTCAGTGAAATAATAAAAAGTACAATTAAAAGCATAAATACTCCACGCTTAAAGACACATCTATTCCTGGATGTTTCTGTAATTGAGCTACTGAACCCAAAAACAAGACGGTAATCAGCCAAAAACATGGTGCCTGTGCTAAAAAGTGAACTTTCAGACAGGATCATACTGTAGGACATCAGTTTTCATGCTTTTCATCTCCTGATCCACGTGTAATTTTTGTTAAATATACAAACACATTTAGATTTTTATCAGATACACAATACTGAATACAGTTTCATGCCCTTTTATGTGTGTGTAGTGTCCGTAACTTCAATCTTCAATCGAGTCCAATCTTTCAGCGATCTTAATGCAAGTCGCTCTGGATAAATACATCTGCCAACTGCTGTAAACGTAAAATGTAATTGGTGCAAATGATCAAGTTCTACTTTAATGTCGGTGTGTATCAGCCAAGACATGGTGTCAGTGCTAAAGTGTCACCCAGGTGAAAAAGTGAATTATCATTTAACACCATTTTTCATAACGCTTAAAGAGTTCCCGATCCATGCTTTGTTTTTGTTTTTTTGTAAATACGCCACACATTTATATTTTTATCAGATCAGATAAAAAGAAACACATTCGGTAAATACAGTTTGATGCCCTTTCATGTTTTTTAGCGTTCGGAACTTTTTTGAATTTAAATCTTCCAACGGTCTTAACTGTCATTCAGATGAAACTCGGCCGATTTAGATTTCACATGAAAAGACACAAACATGAAAAAGTGTACTATTCTAAAATGCTAAATTATTAAGATATTGCGACACAAATGTGACAGGGCTACGGACACTACAGATTTATACAGGTCATATGTTTCCAGACGCTTACACCAATTTTTGTATCAATACTCAAGCAATAAAGTAATATGAATAATTAGCATTTTAAATGATTATTGTTTGAAGTGGAACAGTAGAACACTGAAAAATGACACATATAAAATCATTTGGAAACTTTTAGGGAAGCGAGATCGGTCACTTCCATGGCACTTCTTTGGCACAAACGTTTTCTGTATTATATGTAGAACATGGTAGAAAAAAATCAGCACCAGTATTGTGTTTTGTCCGACTGCTAATCACATGTAGAGTAAAGTTTGTTTTTTTCCCCCAGGTTTTCCTCTGACCTGAGCGCCGGCTTTGACCTGGCCCAGCAGATACTCCACGATGACGTCGGTGAGGCGCTTGAGGAGCTCGTGACTGGCCGCAGGGTGTCTGTACAACCAGCGCTTTGCCTTCGACTGGGTGACGGAGCCCCCGCCTTCGATCATGTACGACATCAGAGTCCACTGCACGTGGGAGACAAATACAGTCTTCATAAGGCAGGTCGCTTTATCTTTATATTTCCATCCAGATCATCATCATACTTTGTGTTGTCATTAAAGAAAAGAAAAACCCCCTGATATAATCCTCGTCCACTCACCGGTGCGCCGCTGAAGCCAATGAGAGGAACTTTCCCCTCCAGCTTGTGCCGCGTCAGCGTGATGGCCTTGAAGACGTAGCCCAGCTCGGACGCCACGTCCACTTTGGACCGAAGCTTTTGCAGGTCATCCGGCTCCTTCAGAGGCTCTGGGAATGTCGGACCTTTTCCTGCTACCATCTGGACATTCATACCCAGTGCCTACACACACACACACACACACACACACACACACTTCTTGAAAGCTAAACTTAAACTTACCCTCCTGCAACAATATTTAATTTGCATATCCTTTAATTTAAGCAGTTTTATTTTACCCCCTTACCTGTGGCACCACCAGGATGTCTGAGAAGATGATCGCGGCGTCGAATGGGAATCGTCTCAGCGGCTGAGAGGGAAACGAGACGGTTACTAAGACACCTCAGAGACGTCACTGAGGGGGTTTTAGGGGTTTGGGTGTGTTTAAGGTGCTGACCTGCAGTGTGAGCTCGCAGCAGTCTTCCGGGGAGCGGCACGTCTCAAAAAAGTCCTTCAGCGCTCGGAATTCCCTGAACTCTGCCAAGGAAAGTCATGGTGATACTGAAACTCATTGTGTACATAAACAGTCACTGGCCACTAGTTACACCCTGCTAGTACTGAGTTGGAACCATATTTGCTTTCGGAACTCTCTGGCAGAGGTTTCATATGTTCGTAAAGATTTTGGTCCATATTTCAGTATTTCCATGTGTGAGTGCAGTGACCTCACTGTCATCTTCAAGGAACCAGTTTGAGACGATTTTAGCTTTGTGTCAACATAAAGGAATGGACGCGGTCAGGAACAATACTCAGGTACTGTAGGCTGTGGTGTTTAAACCATGCTCAATTGGTACCAAGGGGCCCAAAGTGTGCTAAGAAAATCTCCTTGATACCCTCGCACCATCGCCACCAGCCTGAACCGCTGATACAAGTACGAGGCAGGATGGATCAATGCTTTCATTTTGTTATACGTCAAATTCTGACCCGACCATCCGAATGTCACAGCAGAAATCGAGACTCATTAGACCAAGCTTCGTTTTTTCAATCTTCTATTGTATAATTTTGCTGAGCCTGTGTGAGCTGTAGGTTTCCTGTTTCCTGTTCTCAGGTGATGGGAGCGCCACCTGGTGAGCCTCATTCTGATGCTCGGTTTGAATTTCAGCAGATGGTCTTGATCAGGTCTACTTGCCCGAACGCATCGACTAGCCACCATGTGATTGGCTGATTAGATATTTGCGTTAAGAAAAACAATTGAACAGGTGTACCTAATGCAATGGCCTAATGTGAGTGTATTTACACTGCACATACACGTTAGTGCTGTGCTGAGAATAAACACACCACCATCCAACTAACAGCTTCTCCATTTACTCATTTAAGATGGGCTACAGGGGTGCCAATACATTGTGCAGTCTAACAGATCAGTGCTACAGTAAGTGTTTGTCCAGAACAAACAAAATCTGATCAGTTAGTTATTAAAGTTAGTAAATATGTAGCAATTATGTAATTAAATATTGTTTATTTACAAAAAGTTATTTACTCAATTAATAAAGTTCAGTTAATCAACTTACATTTTAATAAGTATAGTATATACACTAGTTATATACTATGTATGTATACTAGTTAGTTCATACATAAATACGTTAGAAAGTAAGCACACCAGTTATTTATAAAGCAAACAAGCAGGTAAATAAGTCCTAATTTAAGGAGGAAATTATCATAACATTTTAAATTGTTCAAGTCACATTGTTAGTTATTTAACAAAGATGTTAGTAAGCAGCGCTAGGAGTAGTGTGTTAGTTAAGTATGTAGGATTAGACAGCAAGACAGTCAGTAAGTTAGTAAGCAAGTTTGTACATTAGCCAGTACTTCAGCTTGTAAGTAACCAAGTTAGATATTTAGCAAAGACAAATTTTAAAAAATCTCTTCCCTGTTGTGTTTAACTAATGGCACTTAGTTATTAAACTAGTTAACCCAGTGTAAGTATCTATCCAGTGATGTAAACTTTAAAACCCTTTTTTAAGTCACTCTGGATAAGCTCGTCTGCCAAATGCCTAAATGTAAATGTAAAGATATTATTTAGTAGGTTTATACAGTATGTTAGTGAGTTAGTATGGAAACTTTTGTAGTATTGGTTTGCAACAGAAGTTAGTAATCAGGCATAATAGTAAGGTAGAGAGTCACATAATAAGTTAGTAAGTAGTGTTAGACAGAACGTTAGTTAGTAAGCAAGTTTGTACGTTAGCAAGTACTTACAAGTAGCAAGTAAAGAATTTTGATATTAGCAAATGTGTTAGTAGGTACTGTATGTTAGTAGGTTAAACAGACAAGTTAGTTAATAATCAAGTTTGTTAATAAATAAGTCATTTAATTTGTTAGTTTGTTACTTAGTCATTCAGCTAGTTAATAAAAATAAGCGATGTAAAATAAGTGACTATTCATTACTTGCGCATCACTGATCTACACCTTAGTTACAATCCAGCACATTTAATTTAAATGAATGCACACCAAACAAAGAGCATGTGTATTATACATACAACAACAACAGAATTATAAGAGTCACACAAGTATTAATAAGATAAGAAAAAAAGTGCTACTACAAAGAGCTACTCAAAGGAGGAGTGTAAAACTGTGTACAGACATTCACTAAATCTGAGAATGTATCGTCACAGAACAGTGAGATTATTAAAAAGTCTTGACACACACACACACACATACACACACATACACACACATACACACACATACACACACATACACACACATACACACACATACACACACCACTTTTTACTTTAGCTTGGTATGCTTTAGCTTGGATGCATGAACTCAGAAATACAATGAGCAGCTTTCCCAGCCTGATTTCAGTTAACTCCTGAACCTGTGAAGAGACAGGACCGACATCAACACGGATGTGCTCAGACACAGTTGTGTACCTGGCAGGTAACGTCCCGCTTGCCGCATGCACCACACCGGGACATGTTCGACCTCCTCGCCCCGGGCCGCTCGCAGAAACGTGTCATTTTTCAGCTCGGGGAAGTCTTTAGGCCTGTGAAGGGAAGCGGTGCTGTTAGAAACGTGCGTGACTCGAACCCTCGACCCTCACAATGCAGTAGGAGTGTTATCAGCTGCCTCGCCCTCTTCTCATCATCAACACCCTTAACAGGTGGAGAGAGGAGATAAGACCTGCTCACAACCCGGTTATAACGGTCCTCACCAAGTCACCATGCAAACACCATCAGGTGTGACATCCTGCACATACATCTGTTAGGCATTATTAATAGATTAAAAACTAAAACTTATACACATCCGACATGGATTTAAACACAATTCTTAACTCTGACAGGCATGATCTAATATAATGCACAAGGAATAAAGTCATAGGAAGTATAATAATAATAATAATGTGTTAAATATATACTGTTCTTGTAAGTTTTAGATAAAAACATGACACAATGCATGGAAATATTTTATATCAATAAAATTATCCTCCTGTTTTTAAGGCCTGGCTAGCTTCCTGTCCAAATCTAATCATCTGAAATGAAGGAAATATTTTTTAAATCCTTTATATAATGATGATAATAATAATGTCACGTGACTGATCACACTGGTTGAGTCTTGATCTCTCAAAAACATCATGAGACATACATTACACTAAATTACATTCCACTACACATATATATATATATACACACACACACAGGATGAGGAATACACTTACAGGATATGATTGTCGTTAGTCATTGTGTAAGACTGACCCTAAACTCTCCCTACCAGCGTCTTTAACTACAGACAGTCGCTCCTAAAACCCGGCTGTGGTTTAAATACAGCCCTAATCCCTACATGTGCACTACGCAGGGGGTGGAATAAAGGCTTAAACCCCCTACACAGTGCACTACACCTCCGGTCACGAGCGTGTTTGGAATTGAACGGACGCCTACGAGCGCATGGGCGCGGCCATCTTGAACCGGTCACATGACCAAATGTGGGCGGGGCTATGTGATAGCGCGGGCTTCCTGTATTCAGGATTAGGATTAATTCAATTATTTTAACTTTTTACATGTTAATTATTAAATGTTATAATAACAATAAAATCATTACGACAAACAATAATTAATATGTTTACTTTATTTTATGTAAAATATATCAGACATAGAAAGTCCTGGTTAACTCTGGCCTATTATTTGTAGTAGTGGGTCATTCTACAGAATAAGTAGAATTTGTGTCATAAAAATCTCCTAGAACGTTTTTAATAGCAATAACTTATATTTTAACACACATGACTGTGTTCACCAATGATATTAACACTCATGATATTAACACCAATGATGGTAAAACCAACAATGGCGGTAACTCCAATGACATTAAGATCAATGACATTAACACCAATGGCAATAATGCGAACACACTGATTTACAATCATCCAGCAATTTCGTATTTCACACAACAACCTGCAGTTGCTGTTTTTGCACAATATTTATTGTCTGTTATTTGCACAAGAACTCTTCTATTTTCACTGCTACTTGTTTGCACATCTGCTCATACACTTTGTTGTCTTTTGCTGTCTTTTGTTTAGTACTTTGATATTTTTGTTGATTAATGCTGTTAATTTGTTTCGTCTCAGCTAGTCAGCTAATTAGGTGTCCTAGTTAGCTAGTTAGTTTTGTTAATTTATGCTGTTAATTTATCTTGTATGTATGTAGCAGGCGGCATGGTGGTGTAGTGGTTAGCTAGGTGGTGTACCCCATGCAGTTTGCATGTTCTCTCCGTGCTTGGTGGGTTTCCTCCTGGTACTCTGGTTTCCTCCCACAGTCCAAATTGGCTGTAGTGTGTGAATGAGGGTGTGAGTGTGTATGTGTGTATGCCCTGCGATGGATTGGCACCCTGTCCAGGGTGTACCCTGCCTTGTGCCCTAAGTCTCCTGGGACAGAACCTCCAGGTCCCCCACGACCCTGTATACAAGATTATTGTACAGTAGACGTGAGTGAGTGAAATGTACATCATGCATCATTTCAATCATTCTCTATCACATTATACCACGTATTCTGTACAGGGTCATGGAGGTCTGGAGCCACACTAGATGGGGTACATCACAGACCTAGCTGTCTGTGTGACTTTTTTACATTTTGGATACAAAATTAGTAAGACAAGGAAAATCTTTCTTGCGTGCATAAAACATTTCATAAACTAGTGTCATTGAACGTGCTTTACATTGCATTTATATATATATATTTCTGTTGATTTTTACTAACACCAAAAAACAGAGCCAGATACAATATACAATAAACACTCACAGCAGACTTTTAAACACATTAAACAATATATTGTAAGTGATTATGTAAAGGATAATGGGCAAGACAGTTTAGTGAAAGAAAAAATATGAGAAAGAAGAAAGGAAAAAGGTCTAGGATCTTGATTGTTTAAGTAAATCCCACAAAGGGGCTCATACTGTATCCACCAGGATAGTTCATCTAAAAGTCATGTATAAGTTTATCCAAAGGGAGACGATTAGCCACATCTTCAGACTTATTACACAAGATGATGACCATGAGATAAGGATACACTTCTTTGCTAGATTAGTGATCAAATTTAATAAACTATTTGAATCAGAAGGAAGATCTAGTGAGATCACAGCTGGGATTCATACTGTACGTACTGGGGTGAGAGTAAATCGTTTAATTAAAGTGCTCATCATTAATCCTTTTTATTTGCATTCACAAATAAAAATATGCTATAAAGATTATTGTTCATTGTATATTAAGTTTATTTTTAAAAAATATAAAAATGTACAGCACATTCATATCAAACATTAGATATAACATTTCTACACAGTGAACCTTATGTACAACAATCTCATACACAATATTTTAAGGTTTGACACAAAAGAAGATTTAATTACAACTGAATTACAACACCACAGCATCTGCATTAATATAAATTATTTCAGTTTTAACATTAGCCGTCATTTTTTTTCCCATGATGTACCTTTTTACTTTTCAATGCTGTTCTGGATTGACGCAACACTGAAGTGATCAGACAGATCACTTTTTCAGATCAGATTCATTTATAAAATTTTATTTAACATTAAATGAATGTGGCTCGGTGGGAGGTCTCCCCACAAGGCCCAGGTTCGATTCCGATCCAACGCCCAAACCCCAGTGCCGGTCCAGAGCCTGGATAAAAGGCCCTCCAGAGTAAAACTTGTGCCAAATTGTTTTCGGATCGGGTGGCTAACTGACGAAAGACTAATTAAACAATAAATGAATGTCACTGGATCATCCTGTGTTGGGAAACGCCCAGGGGAAGTCCTCAGGAGCGGGTACCTGCAGTGGAACGGGTGATTTTGTACAAGGTAGTGTTGGGAAATCTGTTGTTTTTTTTTTTCCAGTGAGTCATTTCATTTGACTCCTATACCCAAGAAGATTTGACTCATTTTTCTTGCATTTGCATTTGTTTTTGCTCTTTTTTAGTTTGTTCAAATGAATAAATGGTGATAAAAGGGATGTAAGTCAAAAACATACATAATTACATAATTTAATTAACGAAATGCAGACTTGTCAAATATAAAAGAAAAGTAGAAAAGAAAGAGTTTTCCAGCAAATAAGTCTGATTCAATCGCAGTGCCAGAGTCGTGGCCGACATGGAGAAGAAGTAATGGCCTCCTATATGCGAAGACAAGAAGATTCAAAATGACATATGCCTATCAGCTAAAGTTTGATGATGAACACATTAATCAGTCAGGAGCACTATTTTTTTGGGAAGAGTAAAGAGTGAATTTGAGAATGATTATGGAGGGAAAATGAATAGGAATCCATTGTATAAAACATCCTATAGTAGTTGTAGTACTAATGAAAACGTTTCCAGCTCAGTGAGTCTATCAGAAGTGCCGGATTATAAACTCAATACAGGAGCTCCGTGTCATTTAGACTTCTCCATCAGTGCGATTATGATAATAAAAATAAAACAAATCAAAACATTAAAAAAAAAATCACCATTATTATTTCATATCATTTTTACAAGCAAGCAGATAAAACTTCAATTTGAAGAAGCCGTCTTTGATCTTGCTTAAACAAACGTAAGCAAGCTGCATAAAATACTATCCTTATTTACATCTATACACGATTTTGTCCCCAAAGCATGGCTGTTCTTTCGGCGAGTATAAATAATAACAGGAGCGCTGCGGCACGGGGGGCGCGGAGAGGGGGGGGGATTGGGCGTGGCTCAGGGCTGCTGCTGGTACTGCCCCTCGGTGGCCGTGTAGAAGTCGTCCAGGACGCTCTGCATGTAGTCGAAGGTGGGTCGGTCTTCGGGTTTATTTTTCCAGCAGGTGTTCATGATGTCGTACAGTTCGGGGGGACAGTTTTCGGGCCGCGGCATGCGGTAGCCGCGCTGCACAGAGGACATGACCTCGCTGTTGCTCATTCCTGAAGAGAGAGAGAGAGAAAAGTATTCAAAACACCTTTTCCAAACCCATTTCTGATTTCAGATCTATTTTGAGTACAGTAGATCTAGATATATTTAACATTTTGTCCTTTGCAGCAGACTTAATGACAGATCTGTTCCAATCTGAAAAGAAGGAAATAAATTATTTAACCATAAAACTACTTTAACTGTCCTCCCTGCTTATTTTTAAGGGAACTTTCTCACCGTAGACATCACTCTTTTAATGTTCTCGGAAATGTCTTGGAGCGAGATCAGGACTGTACAGAGGATGTGGCAATAACTAAGTGTTATAAGTTAATTCATTACAAATTATTATGTAATATTAATATTATGTCGACCTTGATAATAATAACGAAATCGTACTTTGAATTTCTTTTTGCACTCCACCCAGGTGCAAAGCCTGATGGGTAATTTCGCTTGGCCACTTCTGGGGAAGTGATGAACTTGTAGTTCACTTGTTCCCTACGCTGTTTTCAGTTTCATTTACACTTAGCAGTTTCACTCCCACTGGTTTGGAATCTGTGTGGTCCATTTCGGAGGAAACTCCCAGCTGATCGGCAACCGACCTCGAAATAAACCTTTCAACCGTTAACACTTATTTATCAAAACATAACTCGTACTCAATTTATAGAAAAGGCTAAAACATGAGCAGAACCACAGTCTGCTCTGAGATCTGCACGTTCATGCTGTTCCAAGATCAGTTCACAACGAGATTCAAAAGCTTTAGAAAGTTTCCAGATCAGTCAATAAACAGCAATACATGACCTTCATCAGCCTGGATATTACTGAAGTGCAGCCAGGAGAAAGCCCCCTTTTTTTCCCATGACTAATATAAAGAAGCAGAATCAGTGGTGTGTATTTATAACCTGTATTATTCCTGTGTAGATCCCCTGTGTATATATACGCTGCTTATTATTATATTTATACAGTCTATTTCAGGCTCATACAATGTCAGAACACTAAAGCGCATGGCTTCCATCATCAAGTGCGCGGGTGAAAATCTTGTACAATATAGTGTTAATGAACGTTTATAATACTCTAATATCAAGATGTCATACATACGACACACTCATAAAAGATCTAACGGAGGCTCTGAGGAATTTTAAAGTGCAATATTACTGCGCAATAATCAGTGATTAGCACTTAAGTCTTTGTTTTTATGTGAGTAGTTGTTAATGGTTATATGACTACTTCATGTGGCTTTTATATTGGGTAATATCACCTTTTTTAAAATACACATATTTATTTATTTGTTGTTTGTTTGTTTGTTTTTCTAACTAGTTAACTAGTAAATGCTCTGTTTGTTTTTTTCATGTGTTATTAGTATTTTTGTGTTGCTGTTTTTAGGTGCGGTCTTACTTTGTGTCAACTAACATGAGTATCACACTATTACGGGATTGTAATTAAATTCTGTTGTACTAGTACAATGACAATAAAGTGAACATTAAACGTTGAATCTTGAACCTTGAATCCATGCCTCTTCAAAAAAAAAAAAAAAAACTTAAATGTAATTAAACTGAATTTTCTTAGTTTAGCTACTCTCGGTTTTTCCACTACGGGGGCGACAAACATTATAGACATTATTGCTCATGATGACATAATTTCACTATCTAGGTGAAAATTTGACGCTGTAACTAATGTACCTATTATAATCCCAATTAAATCCAGGTTCTAACATTGACACATGAAAAAAAAAAAGATTTTATGGATTTAAATCGAAGATCAGTTTTAAAATTCAAGAGTTTAGATTTATGATTTAAAAACGATGGTAGGCTCCGGGTTCGATTCCCGCCTCGGGGTCTGTGTGCACGGAGTTTGCATGTTCTCCCCGTGCTTGGTGGGTTTCCTCAGCGTACTCCGGTTTCCTCCCGCAATCCAAAGACATGCAGTTTAGACTAATTGGTGCTCCCAAATTGCCTATAGTGTGTGAACGTGTGTATGAATGTGCTTGTAAAAATGGGATTTAATACAGGGTGTGTTTTATGGACCCATTAGTCAGACTATTAAACAGAGATAAATAAATGAATGGATGGATTGTTTTTAATTTCATGAGATTTCAATAAAGTTAAGAGGCAATAAGGTTCATCAGTGCCTTTCATCAGTGTCCAGCAGGGGGCGATGCAGCATAAAAACCTTTACATCTTAATAGCACAAAGATAGAACTGGAGGAACAAAAACAACTACAAAAATACATTAAATACCTGGATAAGGGATTTTCCCGTATGTGATGATTTCATAGATGAGAATCCCGAATGACCACATGTCAGACTTGATGGTGAAGGAGCCGTAATTGATCGCCTCCGGTGCAGTCCACTTGATAGGGAACTTCGCTCCTGTAAGACACATTTAGCAAAACTTGAGCACTGAGATCGCTGTAGGGAGAAAACAGTCTTCTTCATCCAACATCACAACAACACACACACACACACACACACACACACACACACACACACACACACACACACACACACATACACATACACACACATACACACACATACACACACATACACACACATACACACACACACACACCTTCTCTAGCCGTGTACTGATCGTCCTCGATAATTCTGGCCAAGCCGAAGTCTGCGATCTTACACAGCAGGCTCTCAGACACCAGCACGTTGGCGGCTCTCAGGTCTCTGTGGATGTAATTCTTCTTCTCGATGTAGGCCATGCCTTCTGCTATCTGCACACACCGTCATATAATCAAAATGTCAATTCTAAAGTGAGTGAATGTTAGTATTTGAGGTGGAGAATCATCATCACTCCGGTATAATCCAACAGGTGGGACACTATGAACTATTCACACAGCATGCCGAGGGTAGGAGTGAAGGTCAAGGCCAATTAGGGAAAAGGACACACTACAGAGATTTCTGGATGGATGAATTTGAAGTTACAGGTATAAAGCTTAAAATACTAATTTATAAAAATGTGATAGGAATCGTATCGGCTCCTAGGTATCGTGATAACATGGTATCGAGGGCTCCCTGGTGATTCCCATCAGTAAATGGTGATTTGAATGGAAGGAGTCTCTAGTTTCAGTCATTTGCTAAAAACAATCTTTTTCACGTCTTTATGGTTTTTCAACAACTTTTTAACATTTTTTATTTTTTAAATGAATGAGAACTTCATGGAAAATCTATTATATGTAGCTATAAATGTCTAAAAAAGCCATCTTATAGAAAAATAATCACCTACAGGGTAGTGAGAGAAGCTGTTTGGTTCACATCCCATATGCGTTTTGTACCTTTTATCATTTATATGTTCTTGTTTTTACGTGTAAATGATAACTGCTTGCGTTGGTAAATGAATGTCGCTTATGTTTGCTCAAATACTGCAACAGCCGTTAGCGCTGTACTGCATGTCAGGAGGTCGTGAGTTCAAAGCCCAGAACTGAAAAAAAAAAAGCCAAGCACAAAAACCAAAGCCTAGACACGACTCTGCAAACAGACAGCGCCTCTTTAAAACCGCTGACCTTTGCATGTTGACTGAAGTTTTAATTCTCTCCAGAACAACCGAATCTAACCACCTTGCTTTATTCGAGTCGGACTAACGCACTCTGGTCTGAACTGAGACACGCTGAAAGTTTCTCTTCTCCTTCAATGTCCACGTTCCCTCTCAGAAACAGGATGTCGAAAGCTGGCTCTCAGGAAGAAAAAAAAAACAAAAAAAAAAACAACAACCCTGAGCAATTTTAGAGAAATCCAAAAGCGAAATATAATTCCAAGAATCATCCCTGCTTTGCTTTCGTTTCGTGTTTTCTCTTTCTTTTATACGTCTACCTTTAAATCCGGTCCTTGAACAGAGACGGACACTGACACCATGGCCAGCTCTGAGCTTCATCAAAGAAAATAATTAAAACAAACAAATAAATAAATAAATAAAAATAATAATAATAACCCTAGGTCGATCAGAAGATCTTAGAACCGATTAGCGAGTTCTGTGCTTGACAGCCGCTTCCTGTTGCAAATGAAACACTTTCTTTGGTCCATTTATAACGACAGACTTCACACCAAAGTACTGCTTCCTCTTTTTTTAATGGAAATAGTGACATCAGCGTTTCCAAACCCTGCACGCAAGCACGCCCCAGATGCCCGATCTTACGACATGACAAAAGAGGAAGAAGACAAAACAAAGACTAAAAGAAAAATCCTTTCAGTAAGCACACTTAGCGTTCCGTTTATTTTTTTATTATTTCTTTTTATTTACCTGGGCGGAGAAATCGATGAGTTTGGGAAGCTGTAAATTGGAGCCGCCGCTGCTTTTCAAGAAATCCAGCAAGCTTCCTGGAAAGAGAAGGAAAAGAAAAACATCAACAATCATCAATCCATCCATGAGACAAACATTTTACACCATCATCATAATAGCTTTATAATAATATACTGTATTATTCAATACACGAGGAATAAAAAACTCAGGAAAACAATCAACAACCGGATGGTCTGATGAAGCAAAGTTTCCGCTAAATTACAATTTCCTACTTTTTATCTGGTTATAATTGTTGTAGAACATCAAAGAAACAAGTTTATGTTTTCATTTATGTTACAGAACGCTCATTTCTTTAACCAGACTCATTTATTTCTCTCTCTCTCTCTATCTAGATCTAAATATGTAATCAAACATGCTTGTCACCGCAAATAAGTCTTGAGAGCGCTGATAAAAGTTAGAGCGTTACTTTTACAAAGACCTGATACTGGACACTCCTTCCACAGGAGTTAAATAAACATCTCCTAAAAAAAAACAAAAAAAACTCCACCATATCATTCATTCACTCATTGTCGTCTATACCGCTTTATCTTGCCGTGGTACAACCTGGACGGGGTGCCAATCCATCACAGAGCACACACACACACACACACACACACACACACACACACACACACACACACACACACACACACACACACTACAGGGAACTCAAATTAAAATAAACTGCATGTTTTTGGGAGGAAACTCACCAAGCACGGGGCGAACATGCGAACTCCATGCACACAGCCCCCGAGGCGGGAATCAAACCCAGACCTCGGAGGTGAGAGGCGACAGTGCTAACCACTAAGCCACAGTGCTGCCTTCACCTAATCAATGGCTTAAAAATAAACCTTGTTTCTGAATTTATCCGCTATACAAAATATATCTTATTTAAACAGAAGTGTGTGCGTGTGCGTCATGTCAATACCGTTAGCCATGAACTCCGTGATGATGTAGATGGGTTCGCATTTGGTGACGACGGCGTAGAGGCGGACGAGCCGTTCGTGCTGGAGCGTCTTCATCAGGTTCGCTTCCTCCAGGAAAGCCTCGACCGACATGGTGCCCGGCTTCAGCGTCTTCACCGCCACCTTGGTGCTGTTGTTATAATAGGCTGTGAAAACATCAGGGTTTCTCATAAGGTCACTGTCTCGTCTCAGGGTCACGTTTATAAGGCAGATAAGGATGTCAGGAGTCGGTATGAATCTCGCTTGGGTCAACAGCAGCCTGTTGCGCAAAGATACAGCACTTCACCTTTTCCTTTGTGTTTCTTTTCTCTTTCTCTTTCGGGTTACTATACATTTTTGGCTGCCATGTAAGCAGGCACACACACACACATACACACACACTCCCTTATTTCTCAATACTGGTGAGTCAAGACAGAGAGATATACTGTAAAATATGTTTTAACTGAATAATGTTGCGAGAGTCGTCACATCTCGGAATGTTGCGTTTAACATCGCCCCCTCCGCGGCTTTTCCCCGTACGTGATCATACGTTTCTCGGTTGACAGGAACCTCCGCCGGTCCTGCAGCTAGCTAGTCACCTAGCATAACGTGTTACATTAACAATAGATTAAAAGCACATTATTTAGTTAGTTTAGTCAAATTAACAGCTCACCAGACTCTGAGTGTCTCCACCTGTCCATTTTTCTCCCCAGACTGTCCAACTCTTTTTTTGTTTAACAATATGTCCATCCAACACATTTGCCAGGACACGTAATGTTTTTCATACATCTGATATTTTTTGTAGCTTTACAGCTTTATTTTTTATTTTTTTACATCCATACTGCATGACTATGACACAAGAAATCCAGGATGGATTGCCATGACACAAGAAATAACTTTAAAACAACAATAAGAACAAAAAAAGTTTTCTATGGAAAGGCATCCCTAGGCATTGCTAGCCTCGTAACAAAATTAGTGACATAAAAAAAATAAAAATAAATGCCAAAGGAGTTCTTTCCAAAGCAGGATTGTGTTAGAATGAAATAAAAAATGTTATTTAACTAAATTATGAGACGTAACGTGAATGAACATTATGCTAGTGCTGAGTAACTAGCTAGCTAGGGACTTGCAACATCTTTCCGCAGGACGACGCGGCTAATTCTTCTGTCTCATGAAACTCATGACTAACTGGAAGCGACGATCAGGGCCAGGTATGATTCATAAATTACTACTCAAATTCACGTTTTCCACAGAAGACCCGGCTCACGTGACGTTTGCTTTTAAAAACCATTTCAGACGTTTTCAGACGCGTTTGGAGTAACAAATATCGCGTAACATATAATTCAGTCCAGGACAGTCTGTGTGTGTGTGATCTTTTTAACTGCTTATGCGGCCTTTATTGCCTTCAAACTTTGCTTTACAATGACTTTAATAAGGAAATTTCGAAATGAATCTATTTTCTATGCGAAAACAAGCACATTTTCATTCATTTATCTATTTATTTCCGATTTGATTCCGATTTCCAAGATTTGAATCAAGATTTACATTGATTTCTTTTTGAAATTTTTTTTGAATAAACAAAAAGCTTTAAACGCCTGTAGATTTGTAATGTAAATCACTTTAGCGTATCATTCGCCGTCTCCCATCATGTTCTAGCGGCGTTCACAGTCCCGTATGCTGAAATAGCAGTGCACGCTTCAGACAATTCTTTGCGGTTCTCCTGCTGTTGATAAACTGACCACATAGATAGCAGAATGCTTCTAGAGAACACTTGCAGCGTCTTGATACTATCTCTGATTTTTTTCACTTATACAGCTAGCTCTAAACTGAAGTGGTGAGCTCTTGTATATACTCTCACCCGCACCTTTATTATCTTGCTAGCACTTTGATGGACTTCACACCTTTAATTCTTCATGGCGTGGATTCCACAAGGTACCGGAGACATTTCTGAGAGGATCGCACAGGCGCTGCCGATTTGTCGGCTGCACGTCTAAGATGCCGATCTTCCGTGACACCACGCCCCAAAGCCGCTATTCTGGAGTGAGATCTGGTGTCTGTGGAGGACGTGCAAGTAGGGTGACCTCACGGTCATGTTCAAGAAACCAGTTTGAGCTTTGTGACATGGGCGTGTCATCATAAAGGGATGGAGACGCTCAGCAACAACACTCAGGTCGGCTGTGGCGTTTAAACCATGCTCAATTGGTACTAAGGGGGTCCAAAGTTTGCCAAGAAAGATTTTTTGAGATGTTAGGATGAATCCATGCTTTCATGCTGTTTACGCCAAATTCTGACCCGACCAGCTGAATGTCGCAGCAGAAATCAGACACAGGGGGGATTTTTTCCAATTCTAAGTTTTCTATTGTCCTATTTTGGGAAACTGCAGCCTCCGTTTCCTGATTCAGATTCTATACAATATTCAATAGCAAAAGATTCTTTTCTATTTTTAAACAGCTTTGGAGATGGATATACGCTTTAACGCACACTACCAGGAAAGTATGCAAACACAAACTGCTGTATCATGATAAGCGATTTTATGCCGCTCATTTGAACAAAGCCAGTTGATAAGTTGTTTCTATCCTTGTAAAAAAATTTTATTATTCTATCTTTTAAATCATTTATCTGTACTTATTTATTGTGTCCTAGCTCCCTTTTACTTTTTTCTCATTCATTCTTTTTTTTTTGGCTAGGTGTTTTATTTTTTTTCATTTAAAGTTAACTTCTTGTATTTTGTTATTTTTCAGCTTTTTTTGTCTAAAATTCTTTAAATCCTGCAGGTTATTACTGTTTATATACTTGACACTATGTGCTTCATTAATCTCCTAATAAAAATACCATGAAAAAATAAAACTCGTTTCCTTTGATGTTATTATTAGTAGTAAAATTATTCTGGGTCAAAACTGGCATGCCTCTGTTTCTCATGTAATTTCTCATACTGTAAACTATTAAGCACGAGGCACAGCAAGCAACCCAAACAGATCAAGCGGTGCCAATACTTTTTAGTTTTTGTCCTACTAAAGAGCAAAACACACAAACTGAGTGTTTTCTCAGGATGTAATCTCAAGTGCTACTCTGTTGGGAAGGAAGTGCACAGTGAACATGATGGATTTTATATGAGGAAATTAAAATAAAAAAATGTATTGATTGTAGAACGAAATATCGAGCAACATTACTATGGGTATATAAATAAAACAATAATAATAGCCAGAAATTTTTGAAATTAATTAATTAATTATTTTTACTTGATCCCCTAGTTAAAAAACTGCAATATGTCTCAGCCTAGAGAATATCAGACACTACAGTAACGCTACACACACTTTAATGCTGCTAATGTCGGCTAATGTAACGGCAGTAATTAGGGGTCCAGGCACCAGAAGCAGATGAGTGCAGGAAGCAGATTTATCGATTCAGCCACCTGCAGCTTTTAGATCTGGCACTGCACCGGCGGCACGTCATGAGGAAACATCTTGAGGTATATTTGCAAACTCGACCGCTTCCTGCAATTCATCGCGCCTGCCAAGAGGGAAGAAGCGGTGAGAATAATAATGGAAAAATAAACGCGAATGCAAATCCACCACCCGACCGCACCGCAGCTTCCCTCTTCGATCTTCCTGATAAGTGCCAGTGTGGGGCAGGTGCTCGGCTCACAGGCTTCGACTCAAAACAAGAAACGTTTAAACTAAATCTGATGGCGGTCTAAAGATGATGATGTTCCAAAACTACGCTACCATGAAGGAGTTTAAACATTTGGATTGTTGGACTGATTTGGTGAATCGTGAGCGTGCTTTAGTGTAAAATAATGCAAATGAACACACACAGATCTGTCACTCAATCAAAGATGGAGTTACTTAACTCATTTGTTAGGTTATGAAACTTCACTAAAACATGGAGCAGTTCCTGTATTTTGTCACACTGAGGTTAACATCCTCAACTCACCCATCCACACCTCTCCGAACTGCCCCGCCCCGAGCTTCTTCACCATCTTGATGGACTCTTTCGAGATCTCCCATGCATCTTTATCCCACGGTTTCTGCGCTTTGGGCTTTTCACATGCCCTCTCCAGTTTACGACACAACCCATCTGATTGCTCTGTAATAAAATACACGTAAACACTTAAACAAAAAAGAACTACTACTACTACTACAACTACTAATATGACTTCTTCTACTACTTCTGCTACTACAGAACCATGTAGCAATGTCTGCTTTTTATTAGAATCCAAAGCTGGCGTATTGAAATGCTACCTACTGTGGTAATGATGGATCATTTTCGTAATATCTGTGAATGTGATTTTAGGGGAGATGTAGTAGCCGCCGTTGTCCAGACTCCGGATTTTGTAATGTTTTACAACGTCTGAACCCTGGGGACCCACGTCTCGGATGGACAGCGAGTAGCTTCCTGTAAAAAAGGAAACAGAGAAAATGTTGGAAGCAGAAAGCATGGGGTCTGCATTGTCTACAAGAGTGATGTAAAAGTGTTCATGAGAAAATGACCATAAGAAGCGGTGTCGATGCGAAGTGTAGAGGAAGTCTGGGTAATTTCGGACAGCAGAACCTGAAACCTACTAGCCTATTTATAGTCATTTACTCGTTTCAGTGCAAATAAATATGACATCTTAGCAAGTGAAATATTCTTCCACACTAGCCAAAATATATAGAATTTCTTAAAATACATTTACAACAAACCAAATATAAGCTTATTAAGCTGTATTTCTAATATAGAATATAGTCATATAGTGTATAAATTAAATAGTAGATAAATAAATAAATGTATCTACACTTTCTTAATATTAAGACCACAAACCAAATATGATTAAAAGGTGATTAAGCTTATTTCTAGTCAAATGTTACTAAAATTGCAAGTGAAAATGTCTTGTTCTACAGGCAGATAAATTTTCTTTCTTTTAAATATTTCCAAAATTATGTCAACAGAAAAAAAAATTGCTTGCAATTTTAGTAGAATTTGACTAGAAATAATATTATATTTGGTTTGTTGGAATCTTATTTTAGTGTAGATAAATTTCACGTTATTCAAGTTTTTTTTACTCATTTATTGCAGTAATGCCTTCTTGTGAATGATGTTGAATTGTGTGTAAGTTTAGATTCTGACGGTCGTCTGATCATTACATCAGTCATAAACTATAAAAAATGTGATTTTCAGGTAAATCAAGATTTTTATTAACCAACATGTCAACTGCTCCTGGAGACGTGATCTTAGATAATTACCTATACTATAGTATACTATTGTACTATACACGTAACTTTCACAGATGTTACCAAGGCTTCCGTTAATCATTCATGTTTATATTATTATTTTTATATTAAATGTGGATGTTTTTCATAAAGAGGGTAATTTTGGACATGTGGATTTACCCCCACAGATACGTCAATCTTGTTCTATGATGTTTGAAAAACATTTGTACAGCGGAATTTGCTTACTATTTGCATCTGTGTAGCAACAACATATAAACATATTATTCAGTTTGTCGCATTTTAGCTACATTTTTGTGTAGTAATGTTAAATTATTGTGTTGAAAATAGTGATGATGTAATATTGTTGCTAAATTTATTACATTTTCTTTATTAAGTACTTTAAATCTAATTCAAAATTTCAACAACCACAGTAAACACATCAGTATTGCTAATAGTTGGAATATTTAACCTGGCTGTTACAAACGCATAATAAATTGTACAGTGTAATTTTAGCTGCGTGAAGACTTTTAGCATTAATTTCCCGACATGTCTGAGAGAAACATTGCTATTCATGTTCATTTGATAGTTTTTTCTTTATCATAAAACCTTTAGCTACATCGCTTGTCTTCAGCTAGCTAAAACGCAAGGCTTAATCTGAGAGACTTCTTATTATTACTTTGCTGACATAGTGTATCTGAGAGTTAATATTCCTAATAGTTTTCTCCCTTTTTTCTTTATCATTGCACTTTTATATCTCTACACATTAAAGTGCTAGTTTCTAGCTATCTAAAGCACCAGGCTCAGGCAGTAGCTAGCTCACGCTCGGCAGCCATCTTTAAAAATGCTTTACACATTTTGTGGCCACATTATAAAGAGAAAAATAAATAAATAAATACATGTTACATATAAACATCCCAATCTCTAAATTGATAGGTTTTGACAACTTATTCAGAGAGTTCAGTAAAGCTCCAGAAACCTTTGGACGTCTCGCTCTCTCGGATGAGGTACGACCCGGGTTTGTTAGCAGGCGCTAGCAGCTGTCGCTCTGCATCTTTTCTTGTAATATCTTTGAAGAACCATCTGAAAAGCAGCGAGAAAGAAAATAAACCAATAAATAAACAACTCTTGGAAAACTCCCCACCAAGAAGATTCAGTTCCTATGAAAAGGTATTTAATTTTTTTTTTTTTTAAAGTGTAGATTTGATAATCTTTCTAAACAGTAGCTCTGTAGTAGGTCTGGGATGTAAAAGGTTATTAGCAAGGTGCCACTATGCTAAGCATGGTGGCGTAGTGGTTAGCACTGTCGCCTCGCACCTCCTGGGCCGGTGTTAGATTCACACCTCGGGGTCTGTGTGCATGGAGTTTGTATGTTCTCCCCGTGCTGGGTGGGTTTCCTCCACATACTCTGGTTTCCTCCCACAGTACAAAGACATGCAGATTTGGCTAACTTGTGTTGCCAAATTCTCCGTAGTGTGTGAATGTGCTTGTGAATGTTGACTAAACACAATGTGGAATAAATACAATGTTAATCACCGTTGGCCTCCACGGTCCCTAGTTGGACTACAGAGGTTCCTAGACGATGATGATGATGACTATGTGAAGCCCAAAAATTACATGGGTGTAAACTTGGGACCTTTGTTATGGGAAGCTGATCTGCCCTTACCATCTCAGACCATCCCAATGAGCTACCCCATACGCCCATGTTCCTGTTTGACTGCGTCGGGTGCATTAAATTTGGGATGGGAATAAAATACCCTACACCTAGGATGATAGTTAAATGTTACAGCACTTACTCCTCCGTCTCCATGGTGTCGACCTGAGCGACGTAATTGGACGGGATGAAACCTTCTTTCTTTGTGCTTAGAGATTTTGCCTTCCACCATTCGCCATGCCTGCACAATAACAACAATAATAATATTAATAACAATAACAAAAATGTATATATATATATATATATCAACAGATAGATGCAAGCCATGATGTACACTTACTCTTCAAGAACCTTCATCTTCTCCCCTTTCTTAAATCCCAGATCGTCCTGATGGATCGCCTCGTACGCGTACAGAGAGACGACTATTTTGCCATGCTCCTGTTGCTCTTTGGGAGGAAAGAAAAAGCGGTCCGTTAAAAAATACTCCCGTCAGCTATTTAAAAAGTATTTGCTAAATATTAATTGTGCCAAACCTTCCATTTGCTGGAATCTCTGTCCAGGTAAGAGTCCTGACGGAGGAGCCGTATTCTGCAACACGACAAGCAAGAATGAAAATCTCAGACAGTGAGCATGTAAGGATGTTTTCATACTTGTTTTTTTTTTTTTGGCATGGTAGAAATTTAAGATCCGCTTGTCAGACTCGTGTATAAATGAAAGGAGTGGAACAGAAATCTTTATTCCGTTAAATTAACCTAATCTAGACAGAAAGCTAGGTTACTATTTAGTCGATACGTCCTATCACATTAAGTCTCGCGCACTTTCCCGATGTGGTCTAATTTTATCTTCTATACATACCAAATCATTCATTTCTTTTCACACGCAGGTTTTTAGCCTCGTTAAAGAGTGAAACATGCCCTTTCTCAAGCTTATCTATGATGCATTAATCATATTTTCACACTCATCATTAGACTGATGTGATCTTAAAGCAAACGTCTGACAAGCCATAGTGAGTGAGAAGACTTTCCCCATCCTGACTCACTACTTACTATAGTATGGGGTTTAGGGGAGGTTGGATCTCTCACATATACCGTTTTTTCAGGCTGTACAGGCTCGCGCTTCTTCACACCAAACGAACCTCCACTCTGCCCATCGCCCAGCTTGGATTTTTTACAACCCATGGTTTCTGTCAGGGAGGAGATAAGAGAGGAAGAAAGCGGTCAGAAGATACACACCTTAAAGTGACACGTCAGAAACAAAACATTTACACAAAGATGTTTGCTCTGCCTGTTTAGCCTTGTTTAGCTTTTTTAGATTCGCTAAACTAGACGTAGCTAACATGGAAAATGACGCTTATACTGTAGCTGGAGATTCACCTCTTAGTGTCTAAACTCTACAAATTCTGTTATTTCTGTTAAAACCATAAAGACAAACGTCATTGTTCAACGAATTGGTATTTATATGACGCTTTTAACAAAGGTATTAATGTATTAATCAAAATCATCAGATTGTCCCTGATGAGAAAGCTGAGACACAGACAAAACATACAGAGAGAATGAGTGCGTACTGATGACGCATCCACCCACTGATCCAGGAACAGACTCCAGATCCACCATGACCCTGACCAGTACAAGCTCTTACACATGAAGTTCATCAAAAATAAATACCGTTATAAACAGCTTCCAGGGCTTTTTAAAAATATTAATTCTGTTCAAAATTCATTTGTCTTTTAATCAAAATAAAAATACATATATTTACGTATACATGTATGGATATATGGATTAATGGACATGGTATTTATTTTAGACTATTATGTTTGTATTTATTTTTCCCTGTACTATTAAGCAAATTTGGTCAATTGATAAAGCTATAAATGTCATATTTTTTTTCTAATTCATTATTTTTATTTTCATTACATACATCTATCCATCTAGGAACCTCTGAAGTCCAACTATGGACTGTAAAGGCCAATAGTGACAATTGTATTTATTCCCATTTTGTACGACTGTGTTAGGATCTCCGTGCAACACACACACACACACATACACACACTACAGGCCATTTGGGATCGCCAATTAGCCTAATCTGGACTGTGGGAGGAAACCGGAGAACCCGGAGGAAACCCAGCAAGCACGGGGAGAACAGATTAAGTGAAAAGGCCTTTGAAGATAAACTTCGGTTCATTCAATACATTTAAATTGCCTTGCATAAGTATTGCCCCCCCCCATTATAATATAATCACATGAAATATTATAGAGAATTCAATGCAGAATTCTATAGTGTCGTACTCCAGTCCTGTGCTATTCCAGGGTTATATTTCAATCCTAATTTTGAGATCAATATTGATAAGCTATACAACAAAATAAAACAAAAAATCAAGATGTAACTGCACTTTCAGGAAAACTTCTCTCAGCAAAAATCCCAAAGCGCCGCTCTGTTTATCAGTGAACATGCAGCGCTTTAATCAGTCACCTATACACACCAGGAGCAGGGAGGCACGGCAACAGGTCGAAATTAATTACACAAAGGAATGCGATGCTTGAATTTTATTTTGAACAACTTCCTCCTGAGAGACATCGCGTCGACATCCCGTCTCTCAGGTTGTTAAAAATAAAATCACTTATACGATTCTTAAACAGACTTAATTTTTATTTTCTTTCATTCTTTCAGCTCACAGTCCAAACTCCTCCTCTTGTGACGTCTCTTGTGATGACATGCACCGACTTACCCTTCCTGATCAGCCTTTACGACAGGCTAGAGCTGAGCAGATAAGATAATCTACATCCCACGCTCGGTGGCCATTTTATTAGTAACAGGCTGTACACCTGTACATCGATGCTGCATTCGTCAGCCAGTCAGTGACGAGGCAGTGGTGTCATGCAAGTGCAGGGCAAGAGCTTCAGTTATTTCTTACGACAAACACAAAAGGGGAAATGGTGCCAGTGCTGGTGCCAGGAAGACTGGCGTTCCAGAAGGTGTTGAGATTTTTTCTACAAAACAAAACGGAAAGTTGATCTCGGGGACAAATAAGAACGGAAACAAAAAAGCAAACAACCTTTAAAAATCAGTGTTAATTGTAATTAAGGAATTGAGATGAGCTATGCTTAGACACACACATACACACACACACACAAACATGTACACACAAGAGCCGCCCCAGTCTCCTACTGTATGTGACTCGTCTGCGTATGCTAAAGCGTCATATTCTCAGAAAGATGATGTCATACTCTCGACTTGTATTCTCGACAACAGAAGCAACGACTTTTTTTTCACCGAAAAAAAACAAACACTTTGTGAGCAGGAAAATAAAGCCCCGCCTTTCTTGTCCTGACCTGAGTACGAACTCGGCTCACACGAAAACAGCTAGCTAGACCTAGCATACTGCGAATAACGTCGCTCAAATCCAAACGATCATTGCTAAGTATAATAAAATTTAACCGATTATATACAGAGTAATAAACACCTCTGCACAACGCACTCATTTGGGTAGGTTTAATGAATGTGACCACTTCCTTATGAAGGATGAGGTTCGTGTCACAGCTGTGGCGGCGTTTCAGCCACTGCACTACTTTCATCTAACACACACACACACACACACACACACACACACACACACACACACACACACACACACACACACACACAAGAAGTAGACTCAACATGGCACATGATTAAAATGTTTTTCGTTTGAGAAGGAATTTCAACACATCTTTAACATCTAGACGTTTTCATTATAACACAATCCAAACTGAACCTCAGCAAGTCACTCAGGAACGATAAATTATTGTAAAACCTTCACCTGAGCAAAGTTAATACATACTGTACATAAGCGAAGAAGTACCTCAGATTTTTCTAAATGTGATCAGTGAACTTTTTATAACACAATGCAGCAGAATGAAGTTAGAGAAGTTAGACAATACAATAGAATTACGGTTAATTGCTTAGGACAGATGTGAAAGAAGGTATAGAAGGGAATTACACGCTATCCGATGTCAACTACATCAGGACGGGATCCCCTTTGTGTCTGGTTCCTTGAAAGATTTCTCCCTCATGACTTCTCGGGAGGTTTTTCCTTGCTCCCGTTATACCTAACCTACTCATCAAAGAAAACTCTACAGTATAGTGTAAAAGTCTTGTCCCCCATCTTCTCTTTTATTTTCCTTCTAAGCAGTCAGACTTTCTTGAGTCTTTATTAATATAGTCCACAGGAATAGTTCTCCAGGCTTCCGTCCAGCAGTTTTAGGGGAATGTTTTTTTGTTTGTTAAGCCAGACAGTGACCTAATGTATCCAACTTAAGTCCTGACCCAGTGAGAAACAAGTGCAGATGATGACAGATGATCAGGAGGTGATTAGTACGCTGATGATGCTGAATGCTGAGGGGTTGGAACAGACGAGACGGGAAATGAGGGCGCTGCTGAGGTTGTTACATAAACGACTGATTTTTTTTATTTTTATCTTTAGACGCTTTGCAGCCTGTCGCAATCCTTAGTCCTTAGAACTAACCGAGTATCATTTGAATGCTTGAAAACATCTGATTATCGTTTAATAGGGAATGCTTGCATGTCGTGTTTGAGAAACTTAGGATATCTAAACGATTAGAAATTACAGCTTTAACAACAGGGGTAGGGGTAGCACGGTGGTTAAGGTGTTAGACTACTGATCAGACAGTCTCAGGTTCAAACCACAGCACCACCAAGGCCATCATCCTTCAACTGCTCATATTTAAAATACAATAAAATGTAAGTCTCCCGGGATAAGGGTGTAAATGTAAACATAGTACCTAAAGACATAGGAATAACCTATGGGGGGGAGGTTACCTGGCAACCCATTATATCACTTAATAATAACTAAAAATAAATAGCTGTTAAAAAATTAAAAAAAAACTGGATAAAGTGGTTGGCATTCTTGGTTCAATATAATTGCCAAGAGAAGAACCGCACCCGCCCCAGCTTGGTTGACTTGGTTGTGTCGAACCCATCCTCTGCATTAGAAATCTATTCTATGATGTATCGTGATTCATTTGTGTATCGTGACACTGACTCCAAAATCGATTTTTCAAAAAGAATTTTCGATTTATGTTTGTTTGCATTTGAGGTGGTAAAATGTTGCAGTTCACCTATAATCCTATAGGTGTCATGCTCTAATCTATTCAAACACTGGCAGTGTCCTGTGTAATAGGAGAGAATTGTTTGCTGTTTGTTTAGAACTGTAACAAAATAAAAAGAAACAAAGAACGCAATACAAATCAAATCGGCACCTAGGTATCGTGATGATATCGTATCGGCCGGTCCCTGGTGATCCCCATCCTGCACAGCAGTAACTGGAGGCCTGAGCAATAGCAAGTGCATTAACAATGAAAAGAGGAAAAGACCAATCAAGAATTATAGACACTTTTTGGTACGTCTCCTCATCTTAAAATTAATGTGAAGTTTGCAATCAATCAATCAATCAATCAATCAATCATTAATCAATCAATCAATCAATCAATCAATTAATTAATAAAACTCTCCTGGTTTGGAGTTTGCAACAACAGGATGGACATGTCCTCAGATACCCCCAACACTTTGTACAACCCCCATCAATGCTGAACCCAAAGTTCCACCCATGACTAAAGACATTCGCAAACAATTTTCAACCGACTGAAACTAAACCCACATTAGCTTTCCAAGTAAAAATCCTGCCCTCCACACAGTGCTGTTAGGGGATCCCATGTAGCTGTCTAACAGGTTCGCTCACACTGCTGAATTCCTTCCTGTCAGGTGGCCAGGTTAAAGATCTGCACCTCTCATCTGTGGTCGGAGCTACATTTTGTCAGCCGGCGGTTTGTTTTAATGGTTTCACTTTGTGTCAAACGGTACAGCAGGGGTCCATTGTGTTACTAAAGGTGCTTTACTTTCACATAGCATGCCATACGTACGGCCTATAGGTTACAGTTATTTCAATGCAAATTTCGTTTTGCTTAACAACCTGCTGCCTTGTTTCCATCCCTCTGACTCATCCACTTTATTCAAATAAAAATGTCTAATTATATTTGGGGCATTGTGTAAAGCAAAAGCTAAAACATACTTCCTTCTGCCAACACTGCTGTCAGGAAATACATTTGATTTCCTTATACAGTATAAATATATAAGGGGATTTATGGGTAAATCATTCAAAAGTGAGTATCAGTGCGGGAATCAGCTGGAAGAAAAGTGACACTGTATTTTTAGAAAGTCGTCAGAAAGTTTGTACAGCGGCCGCATAGCCAGAGATCAGCGCGTGTGACAGTGCAGCAGGCCACCGAAGCTGCGTACTTCCTCCTCTGACCATCCTCTATGTGGGTTTTTTTTTTTTTCGAACAGGAAGGAGTGATCAGAGCGAGGCAGCAAGAAATGCACCACAGAGGTTGCTCACACATTGGCCTTGAGCGCAGCGTTAGCCACAGAACGGTCTGAGTGCTAATTAAGCCTGCTTCTCAAACTGACGCGTTCATCTGCGTCTGTGTTAGAGGTGACATCAAAGTTATTGTTATTATTATTATTATTATTTGTACCCTTTCGAAGTTCTTCAGGTTCGCTTTGCTCCATAATGTTTGTGCTAGAAAAGTATTTATCTGATATCTAATAAAACCTTAATATTAACAGGTCTAATAAAAAAAAGAAGTTGCTGTGATATGCAGTATGCAGTGGGAGCGATAAAACACTCCAGGACATGCTGTTATATGTAAATCATTTACTTTGCGGCGAAAACTTTGGCTCTGGTTCATGCATCATTATTTATCATCCTGTAACAGCATGAGACTGAGTGTTTTATTGCTTCCATAATCTGGGCTTGGAACCAAGGCAGAAGAACCTTCGACCTTACGCGAAAAACATTTGATAATTCGTCCAAAACGACCCCAGCGGCCTTGTACGAGACCTCACCGTACAGAGTAGATCTGAGTTAGAGTGAATGATACTCTGAATTTTCATACACACATATCGGTGTCTGAAGTTACAACAACTTTTAGCAACATAAAATCCTACTACCGATCCAAAGTCCACAGACTTGCTGTATGAGTTCCTTATCAGAGTTCTCACCCAAACATTGACCCAAACAAGGTTTGTCTTTCAAAAAAGGCAATTGAAATTAAAGGATTCCTTTCAGGAAGTCTAGAACAAGCGAAAAGCCAAATAGAGATCTGAGCTTTTTTTTTTTTCAAAGAAAAATCAGTTTTAGGAAGAACACACCACAAAACCCTCCAAAGCGTAGACATGCAAAGGAGCAGGAAAAGTTTAAGAAGCAATGCAGACACAAGAGATCACGTTAGGAAGCTAAGAACCATGGGACATCGACATGGAGGCTTTAGAGGTCCCTATGATAGAGATAAATAGAGATAAAAACCATTTTAGGAAACCACAACCATACAAAACCTGGAGACTTACAAGGCTTCCCTTAAAGAAGCTAAAAAACATCCGACACCATCCGCATGGAGGCTTAAGAGCTCAATATGACACATGGATCCAGACTAAAATCAGATTCTGGGAGTTTAGATCATTGGTCTTAAGAGTTCCTCATTAAACAGAAATCCACATAGCCAGGACTGCGTATACTGTGTTTCCAAAGATCCAGCGAGGAACCCTTTTGAGGGACTGTTCTTGTGGAATGTGAGCACCCTTACAAGAACTTCAACTGAAGCTCAGTGGTTTGATCTTTGCATTGAGATTAGTTTGTTTAGTCTGTTGGTCACTTTTAAACTGTCTCCATGATACCTTCTAATCTAAACAACGATTCAGGTTCACCGGTCAGTTTCTGCATTTTTCGGTCATTTTTTTTCCTCTTGATTTTTTTTTTTTTTTTAATACAAAAATAGACAAACAAGACAAAAGACCCACTCTTTGTTCCAGTAAGAACACCAAAGTGCAAGGTAGGTAGTTTTACTTCCTCATAAATCTCCTTCTGGCTCCTTTTTTATGACCCACTACACGATTCTGTCCTACGCGCTGCCCGTTATATCTGGTCTGATTTTTTTTTTCCAAATAGTACAAATTTACACGTGCTGACTTCTTGAGATAAATGCTTGTTAACATGACTCGATAAAATGAAATATAAGATCGAATCTGCCAAGTGAAAAGGGAGAAGAAACGAATGTGAGAAACCTCTGTCTATTCTAGATTAACTAATAATACTCGGGCCACTTCCTGTTCTGAACACAGTACAAAGTTTAAAGTCTTAGGAAAGACAGTTTAGTAATTTTAGTAAGTTTAGATTTTTTTTTTTTGTAGTTGTGGAAACTATTTGCAAAGCGAGACTAACTAATCATCCAGAATCCCTTGGGCAACACTTTTTCTCAGCGCAATCTTTAATGCTTTACTATGAAATTACAACGCGTGACGCAGGAAGTTTGCACTCTGATTCCGCAGATATTATTTGCATACGTGTTTAGTGTTTCTGTAAAGAAATGTTTAGGTTTCTTTTATGTTTATGGAAGGAGTCTCCAGTGTCAGCGCTTTGGGAGAATCAGTGGTGAAGATGCAAACGTGCGTTTTTTGTCATCTTCAGGACAGAGGAATTCACGCTTTGTGGTTTCTCGGTAGCATGACGAATTGTCTCACTAATTTTAAGCTGCTATCTCATATGAACTTAACAAGGACGTCACACCACCGTGTCGATGAGAACTTTCCGAGAACCACATGATATCGCGCTGCTCATTGTGCTTGAAGAGATTTTTTAAAGCATTACATTATATTTTGAAACAATAATAATTCAAATTATCAATGAAATCCACATCTACACAAATCCACAACAGGAATGAAATTTGACAAACGGGAACTACAACAATGTCCGGTTTGATGGTATGTAATATGTTATAAAGTTATATATAATATGTACAAAAAAAAAACAAGGATAAAGACGTACACTTTCAAAAAAAAACGAACAAAACATTTTCATCTTTAAACATGGTGCGTAGATGTTCCTTTTCAGAAAGAGTTCCCAGTGGACCATCTGAGGCGCTTCACTGGCCACAGAATCGGTGAGGAACTCAAAAAATGTACAGATTTCAGAGCATGTTTTGGGTTTGCCCATCTGGGAAAATACTTCAAGCTTGAACTTTTCTCATGTTTTAAGTTTCAAGAAGACCCCAGTCACGACCTCAGATTTATTAATCATCCAAATAACGACTTGAGAAATCATCTGATAGTCATCGTCCAATCCGGCAATCCTAAATTTAACTTTAAATGAGGTTTTCTGTTTTTAAATGTGTTGTATGGGTCATCTTTTGAAATGCTTCAATGGATCTCATGTAGTGACAGAGTTGAACCTCTTTGGTCTCAAGGCTTCCGTTTAGCACTAAAAGCAAAGTCGAAGAGAGTCCTTTGGCCTAATTTTATTATTCGTAAAGGCAGAGCTGTAGTGCGTGACCTGGAGTCCGTCTTATCCAGCAAACAAAACAACAACCAATTAACAACGTCATTACATGTACTATGATATTCTTATACTTATTTCTGTATTTGACTTCTCACTTGAATCGACTGTATTTGTTGACGTAAACAAATAAAACAAGATTGTAACCTCAACTAAAAAATGTTGCACAAAAAAATGACTCAGGTCACATAATGCACACAAATTAAATCTGTACTAAGTTTAATGGCGTTCCTGGGTGGTGGAAACAGTCTAAGAACTAATAAATCATATTCAGTGGTGTGAAGGTGAAATATATTATTATTATAGTGCACTATAACATAACACTGAATTTTATTCTTATGACTCTGTGTAGCTTTTTTTTAGTTAGAAAGAGAGATTATATTGTACACCGGTCATATCTAACAATACAAACTTTTCCCTTTCATTTTTCATAAGAACAAATTATGATTTAAAAAAAAAATACAATAAATAACTTTTGAATGAAAAACAAAAACTCTATGTGTGTGTGTGTGTGTGTGGTGTGTGTACTGTATGCATTTTGACACAAACCCATAGAAGTGATGTGTATGCATGCGCGCGTGTGTGTGTAAGATATAACAGATATAAAGGTAAGCAGGCCTACCTGTAAGATGGTGTGTGTGTAAAAGATATAAAGCAGGCCTACCTGTAAGGTGTGGAGTCAGAGCTCGCGCGCAGTACAAGGCGGACCCGCGCGCGCTGAGCCGCACAGGAGCAGTGAAGAGGAACTGCAGCGCGCGCGAGGTTTTTCTGTTACTCTGCAACTTCCGGGTAAACTCATCGGTTTTCACATTTGCATAATAGAGCAAAGCCCAAGAGTCGAGTCTGTGTGCTCTCTCTCTCTCTCTCTCTCTCTCTCTCTCACACACACACACACACACGTGTTTACCAAAGTTACAGCTTTCTTCGGTCAGGTCATGATCCTGTTACATCAAAGCCTTTGAACTTCCCTTCATTCTTTTATCTTTTCTTCTCATATAAAAACTAGCATATAAATAAGTAACTAAATAAACTTTGCGTTTTTTTTTTCAAATCAGTAACTGATTTATACTTTTTATCACTATTAAGATTTAGTATTTTATCACTCAATCAGTCAATTACATCATCAGAGCTCATGTACAGTAACACGAACACGATCATTGTCTCTGCTCTCTTTAGTTCATATCACTGTAGTCCATCTGGGGACCATGGCAGTCAAACGTGATGTCCTTTCCTATCCTGATATTTTCCAGAATCCTTTTCTTTTTTATACGCCATTTCCATTGCTCCCAGCCGTTCTTTGATGTCACCAATCCATCTTCCTGCAGATCTTCCTACTCACTCACTCATCATCATCTATACCGCTTAATCCTGTATTCAGGGTCACGGGGGGCCTGGAGCCTATCCCAGGAGACTTAGGGCACATGGCAGGGTACACCCTGGGCAGGGTGCCAATCCATCGCAGGGCACAGACACACACACACATACACTCACTCATTCACACACTACGGGCAATTTGGGAACCGGAGAACCCGGAGGAAACCCACCAAGCACAGGGAGAACATGCAAACTCCATGCACATAGAGACGGGAATCGAGCCTGGCTGGGAAGCGAACCCGCACCCTGGAGGTGCAAGGCGACAGTGCTAACCACTAGAGCACTGTGCCGCCGCTGTGTGTTTATGTACAACTTACATATATACATATCCCATTATTCACTGTCACACACACATACATTTGCACATTTCATCTTTTTTTTCATATTTTATTATTTTGAATTGCCAATTTGCACTCTATATAGCATCTGCAATACTGTGCTAATTTATATAAGGTACAAGTACATTCTGTCAGAATACAGCTGTAGCACAGTAATTCCACTGGATCAATAAAGTCTATCTATCTATCTATCTATCTATCTATCTGTAAAGAACAAAAATGAAAACAGATAACTGAATCTATGATCTTGCATTCTATCACTCACTCACTCTCTCTCATTCACTCATCATCTACACACGTGGACAAAATTGTTGGTACCCTTCGGTCAATGAAAGAAAACCTCACAATGGTCACAGAAAGAATTTTAATCTGACAAAAGTAATAATAAATAAGAATTCTATGAATGTTAACCAATGAAAGTCAGACATTGCTTTTCAACCATGCTTCAACAGAATTATAAAAAAAATGAACTCATGGAACAGGCCTGGACAAGAATGATGGTACCCCTAACTTAATAGTTTGTTGCACAACCTTTTGAGGCAATCACTGCAATCAAACGATTCCTGTAACTGTCAATGAGACTTCTGCACCTCTCTGCAGGTATTTTGGCCCACTCCTCATGAGCAAGCGGCTCCAGTTGTTTCCGCTTTGAAGGGTGCCTTTTCCAGACAGCATGTTTCAGCTCCTTCCAAAGATGCTCAATAGGATTGAGGTCAAGGCTCATAGAAGGCCACTTTAGAATAGTCCAATGTTTTCCTCTTAGCCATTCTTGGGTGTTTTTAGCTGTGTGTTTTGGGTCATTGTCCTGTTGCAAGACCCATGACCTGCGACTGAGACCCAGCTTTCTGACACTGGCCAGCACATTTCTCTCTAGAATCCCTTGATAGTCTTGAGATTTCATTGTACCCTGCACAGATTCAAGACACCCTGTGCCAGATGCAGCAAAGCAGCCCCAGAACATAACAGAGCCTCCTCCATGTTTCACAGTAGGGACAGTGTTTTTTTCTTGATATGCTTCATTTTTCCGTCTGTGAACATAGAGCTGATGTGCCTTGGCAAAAGGTTCCATTTTTGTCTCATCTGTCCATAGGACATTCTCCCAGAAGCTTTGTGGCTTGTCAACATGTATTTTGGCATATTCCAGTCTGGGTTTTTTATGATTTGTTTTCAACAATGGTGTCCTCCTTGGTTGTCTCCCATGTAGTCCACTTTGGCTCAAACAACGACGGATGGTGCGATCTGACACTGATGTTCCTTGAGCATGAAGTTCACCTTGGATCTCTTTAGAAGTGTTTCTGGGCTCTTTTGTTACCATTCGGATTATCCGTCTCTTTGATTTGTCATTAATTTTCCTCCTGCGGCCACGTCCAGGGAGGTTGGCTAAAGTCCCTTGGATCTTAAATTTCGGAATAATATGTGCAACTGTAGTCACAGGAACATCTAGCTGCTTGGAAATGGTCTTATAGCCTTTACCTTTAACATGCTTGTCTATAATTTTCTTTTGAATCTCCTGAGACAACTCTTTCCTTCGCTTCCTCTGGTCCATGTTGAGTGTGGTACATACCATGTCACTAAACAACACAGTGACTACCTGGAGCCCTATATATAGGCCCACTGACTGATTACAAGATTGTAGACACCTGTGATGCTAATTAGTGGACACACCTTGAATTAACATGTCCCTTTGGTCACATTATTTTCAATATTTTCTAGGGGTACCATCATTTTTGTCCAGGCCTGTTCCATGAGTTTATTTTTTTTTAAATAATTCTGTTGAAGCATGGTTGAAAAGCAATGTCTGACTTTCATTGGTTAACATTCATAGAATTTTTTTTAATTATTACTTTTGTCAGATTAAAGTAATTTATGTGACCATTGTGAGTTTTTCTTTCATTGACCGAAGGGTACCAACAATTTTGTCCATGTGTGTATACTGTATGCAGGGTCGCGCGAGGGTTTATATACTGTACGTGAAACCCCTGAGTCGCTCTTCCTCGTTTCTTTGAACTTTGTCGTTAGTTGTATTGAATAATAAAAGCGACAGAGAGTTGACCGCATAGTCCTTTCAGAGGTAATGAATGGATGCAGCATCTTAATGTGGACAGAGCCGCAGGTAAACACCATGTATGTGGGCGGAGCCGCGGGAATCCCCTAGTTACTATTATTAAATTTAATAACTTCATCCACATCATAACTTCATTATCAATTTAAGATAATCCATTTACCTATCCTGTTTATCCTGTTTAGTGTTGCAGGACGTCCTCAGGCTTATTAACCCAGGGTGCTTGGAGCAAAAGGCGTGGTGATGGAATGCCAATGCAACACATGGCACAGGCTTGCACACATACACAATCAAACACTACAGGGGAATTCAGTCAGGTTACAGTGCATGTCTTTGGACTGTCGGAGGAAACCTAGCTAGCACAGAGACAGCATTCAAACTCCACGTACACAGGGTGGTGGAGCGATTCGAACCCACAACCTTGGACATGCAAGGTGACCATGCGAACATCTAAGCCACCATGCAAGTATCATTATATTAATTCTCTATATGCACTTATCTTGGGTTGCAGGAGCCCTGGAGTCCCAAGAGACATTGGGCATGAGGAGAGGTACAACCTGGATGGGTCACAGTTTAACGCAGGGCACACACACACACACACACACACACACACTCAGACAGTGTGGGCAATGTGGTAATTCCAGTTAGCCTTCTCTGGCCATCTTTGTACTGTGGGCGGAAACCGGAGGAAACTCGCTGAGCATGCAGAGAACATCCGAACACCACGCACACAAACAGACACACACACACACACAGACAAGGACCCGAGGCGAGAATCAAACTCTGGACCCTGTACTGTAGGTGTGAGGCCACAGGGCTAACCACTACGCTGTCGCACTGCCTGCATTATTATTGGACCCAAGAACTATGACATCGCACGATGATGACACGACACTGATGTCATCATCATGCACCAGAAAGACACCTTAAACTTATGCTATATACAGTGACATCAGTTTCTGGGACTTTTTAGAGGTCAACACCCACACAGGTTGTGTGGCGCATCTGGGTGGCGATTGCACACATGCTTGGGCCCACTCATCGCTGCTGGCAACTATATTTATTTATTTATTTATTTATTTTAATTAAAACTTTATTTAGCTCAGATCCAGAGTGAGAGCCAGTTATACAGTCTGGATGGGACAAAACATTGGTCACATGACACCACGTTCACATATTCTTACCATGAGATAATTTACCATAACTCGTCAATATATAGGCGTGCTATTGGTGAAGGTACAAACTGGGAACCCTGAAGCAAATCCAGATGAACACGTAGAGAACATACAGTCACTTGTTTACTGACCGTGAATCGTCAATGCTTTCCCACCGCACCACTTAAACTAAGAAATAATTATATAATATATAATAAAGTCTTATTACAGACTAGCGTTAGTACACGTTGTTGACGGTTAAAGAGTCTGTAATAGTAAATAGTAAAATGTTAAATCTAATAATAATCTGTTGATCTTTAATGTAATGAGTGATATTATTATTATTATTATTATTATTATTTCAGGTTGAAGTCGACGTACATGTCTGTGTGTCTTTCTGTACAGCAGAACTCTCTGTCTAACTTATTAATAAACAGAAATCACATTCTTTAAGGTTGAGTATCTGACGCTTTGTTTACACTAAGTTGTACTTCTTTTGTGGTCAGACAAATACACTCCCTGTTCAGTAATCAGATTATTTTTACTTTTTTTAAAGGGAAAGTGCAGGTTAATTTGTTTTATTTTTATTTTATATATAGTGTTAATTATTTTTATGTATTTATTTTTTTGGGCTGTGAAACGACTAATTTAAGTTTTCATTATTTCTTACGGGAAAATTTGATTGGTTTACGAGTGTTTTGGAATACGAGCCCGCTTCCGGAATGAATTATGCTCGTAATCCAAGGTTCCACTGTACAAAGAAATCACATTCTGTAAGGTTGAGTATCTGACGCCTTGTTTACACTGTTGTACTTCTTTGGTGGTCAGACAAATACACTCCCTGTTCGGTAATCGGAGAGTGAATCACAGATGAGAAATGGAAAAAGTAGATCAGATAAAGATGAAGTTTTGTCTTAAAACAACACCGGCGTGTTAACATTTTTTTACAGATGTTTTTCTGAGCCTGGTTTCGGGTCCTCCGATATATGAAACGTAAAGCTATCACTGAGTTCTGACCCAATGTACAGACAAAACGTTTATCTTTTATATTTATATAGATGATAATGATGTACACTCATCTAGCACCCTAAAAGGTTCATCATCTTTTTTGTTTGCATGTAAAGCCTTTAAACAGAATATACATTTTTAATATAATTACTTTAGAAAGAAAAAATAGACTTATTGTCTATCCAAAGGAAGCTTCCCATGAGAAACCCCTTATTTTTAGAGCAGATGTTAAACTCAAAGAATGAAATATCCAATTAAAACAAACAAACAGTTTCTATATTAAAATAATATTTTCCTTGTTTTATTTTACAGTAATCGATGGATGGACAGAATTTAACGGCCCTTATTGCTCCCTATTCTCCACAATCACACTCCAAACTGTTTCACTCCCTCACTGTCTCTCATTGCGATTATCCGGTTCAGGCTCATGGGAAGCCTGGAGGCTGTCTCAGGGGACTCGGGTACGAGGTGGGGGACACACTGGACAGGATGCCAGTCTTTCACCGGGCACACAATGTCACACACACACTTACTCATACACTAGGTGGAATTTGGAAGCGCCAATAATAGCCTTAGCTGGATAATAATAGTCTTTGGGCTGCTGGAGGAAACCGGAGAACCCGGAGGAAACCCATCAAGCATGGGAAGAGCATGCAAACCGGATGAATTGAATGCTCGGCCCTGGAGGTGTGAGGCCACTGTGATAACCCCCTGTCACTCCATATTCATTTACGACATTATTTAGAATATACATTTCCATGGGTTCCTTAATAGTACTAATTTTCCTAGAATTTAAAGCATTCATGTAAAAAACAAACACATCCGCAAAACTATGAGACTAGACTTGAAAATATGAGCATTTCTTACCTTAAAGACCAGAAACAGACATGTTGCTTGTCTGAGCCACTTTTGTAATGTGATACGGTACAGAACACACGCTGTACGATGCGCACACACACACACACACACACACACAATCCGTGTTTTTTTTTTCACAATAAATAGGTTATGAGGTCACACCACACAATTTACATAACAACCTTTAATAGCGAAAAAAAAAAAAAAAAACATACAGCAGTAGAAAGACACGGAGTATCACATGTAAACACCTAAAACAGCAATCAGGTAAAATGTATGAATTAATAAATAAAGACTATATACAGGCCATGTACACATCTTATCATACGCGAGGTTACATCACAGAAATCTGATTCGAAAAACATTCAAAAGTTTTAACTATGAATCGGACTTGATCAAATTGCCGAAATATGCAGTTATGGTCTTCAGTTTGTTATTCAGGAAGTTCTGCTCCACTTCCACTTTTCCACCCGGGCCGGCCAGAGACGCGATCTACGGTGCAAAGAGACGGGGAAGACAAAAGCATTTCAGATTACTGTCTGAGACACACCGACACACAACTCGTACACAATCCTGATCACATATGTATAATAACATCAAAAGACCAGATTTCACTCTGTACAGCCTTCGTGTCTGACTGGAGCGAGGGGCGTTCGAGTCAAACCGGGACTTGTGATGTGGTGAAATTTCCAGGGAATAAAAGCGCTTGATGATACAGATACAGAGGACTTCAAGCATGGTGATGAGACTCGGAGAGTGGAATGCCTGATCCCTGAAAATAGACGTCTCTCCTGCAACTAATCATCCGTCGGTCTGTGGGAACCGTAAACACGCGCATCCATTAATCAGCACCACTTGCACGTTACAGATACTCAGCTGGGATGATTATTATTGCCATGCGTCCCCCAAATAGTCCTGACCTCGCTCCAAGACGTTCCCACATGTTTGGAAAGGTCAATAAGGGAGTTCCTGGGAGGCCAGGGTTTCAGATGTGAAGCATCATGGCTGAGAGATCTTTCTACCTTGATGGTGTCCAACACTAGTGAGACACTGGGATAAGTGCGTTAGTGCATCAGGGGATTATATAGAGAAATAAAGCGAGTGTTTACTCTCAGAACTGTGTTCTGTTATTCTGTACAATCAAAATAATTAAAATTGTATTTAAAAAACTGGCATAAAAAAAGAGGCAAGGTTGCATGAGGAAGGGTATCTGGTGTAAAAAAAAAAAAACACAAATAAAAACCTGTCGACCTGCCGTGGCGACGCCTAGTGATGATCCAAAAGATCCACGTCGTCTGTGTGAGGATGATTGATGTGTGATCGATAATATGATTTACAGTACAGCTGTTTTAAAACGATGTGATATGATTTAATACAGTATATATATGATAACACCCCTCCCTCTCTCTGTGCATGCGTCCGATGGAGCTTCTCACCTGCTCCATGTCAGCGTTCCTTGGAAGAAAATACACGATGTTCTCAGAAATCATTCTGGCCAGCCGGAAGATTTCAAACGTACGAGCAGGTTAAGGAATTTCAGCTGGAACAAACAGGGAGGAAAACAAACAGTGTACTGATCTGATCAGATCTCAAGAGTCTCGAAGTCAAGGGTTCGGTTCAATCACAGGAAGCTCGTACTCTCTATTCGGGGTGTGGTGCTCTGCTTAAACCACAAATGTCAAAACTATGACGATTTGTTCTAAAGTATTAATGAATGACATATCTGTTAGCATTTTAATGCGCTGTTGTACCACGGCAACGAGACATGGTAGTTTCAGTTCTCTCCGGGGGTCTATAAACAAGGCGTTTCCTCACCAGACTCTCTCTATAGTCTCTCAAAGTTAATAAGAGAGAAATAAAAAAAAAACATAAAAAAAAACATGCAGATTACTGAGAAACTCCAAAGTTTTAAGGTTTTTTTTTTTTTCATCCTTAACTTAAAGGTCCCGTATCTTAAGTTAACGCAGCTCTCAGAGCTCACCTTAAGAGTGTGTGTTAAGTTTCAGGGTCTATATAAATGTGCTACTGCAAGGAAAGGGGGGGGGGGGGCGGTGGGGGGAGTTGTTTAAAAATCAATATGAAGTGAATTTTGCATAAAAGGTTCGCTTTAAAATCACATCCGACACTGGAGACACCTTCCATTTATACATGTTAATTAATCATTGACTTATAAAAAATAAAAACTTCACTGTAACAAGTAACATTTTTTTAAAAAAGAAAAAAAAAGTTATGTGTAGTGTGCAAGAATGAGCTGTTGCTATAGAAACAATAATACATTATAACAAGTGCATTATTTTGCAGCTGTGCTACTGTTGAAACGTTCTGACCAATTAGAATCCCGAATTAAAAAGAATCATCAGATCATTAATGAATAAAAAAAAAAGTAGTGCAGCTTGCTGTTGCTAATACTACTACTACTAATAATAATAATGAGATACTCGTCAGTTATTGTGCAGTAAAAACGTGACGTAAAGGATATCCGTCAGGGATCATCATGGTCTTGATGTCGAAGACGTCAGCGCTGAGGTACTCCGGTCCTCCCCACGGCGGGCTGAGGAACACCACGTCGGCCCGGAGCCGCGGCGCCACCTGCAGGAAATCCGCCTGGATGAAGTCGATCCGTTGGCTGACTCCGTACACTGCAGCATTGTTCTGTGCGAGCGCCAGTCGCACCGGGTCGATATCGACCGCGATCACTGAGAAAAGAAAAAAAAAAAGGAAAACTGATTAAATGCTTTTGAAACGTCAAAATGGTGTACCGTGTTCAAAACCTCTGTACCTGTGTTTCCAGCCAGAGCGAACTGGATCGCGTTTCCACCCACACCGCAGAAGGCATCGACGATGACCAGCCTCTGGGACGCGGCCTGCGCTCTCTGAGCGATGTGCTCGGCGATCTTCTCAGGCGTGACCGAAAACCAGCCCTCTGGGGAGAAAACACACAGAGCTCAATCTAATCTGCTTAGTCAAACCGAAACCAATAAACTACAATCCGATAAGTGTCTTGTGTAAACACCAAAACAAAAGATAAACACACTACTGTAGTAATAATGAGCGCCAGACTGGATGTTATTTTTCATTTCTGACAGGTTGCGATTGCATGGCTTCACCACTAGGGGGCAGTGATTTGTGGAATGGAGTAAAGCGCGAGTGTCGATCCTGACTACTAAACCACTGAAAACGGAAGCTGAAGCCCAAACCAGCTTTCCGTTTCCATGACGATTTCTCGACTCTCGTGTTACTCAGTGGCGACGGAAAGTTTAACAGACTGTGTCCTCCTGCTTCTCTTCGCACATCAACACCATCTGTTTCAGGCTCCACCAGACAGCTCCGATTTTTTCGCCTCTTGTGTTTCACGGTCCTCTGAGAATCAAACACCTGCAGCGAACCATGCGGTCTCTGACACAACTTCCTGTTTACTCCGTGTGCCCAAACACATGGAGGCACAATATAGGCTTTTTAAAAGCACAAATGACTTTAAGTTAATACTGTATGTAGTGTTATATTTCTAACTATATTATTTCATCATTAATGGATAAAAAAAAAATATATATTGATTAAAAGATTAACACTCTTACAAGGTGCGACCTCCGTGCTATTTCAGTCTGAGTAAAGAAAGTATGGCTTATGTGGCATTATAATGAAGAAGGCGTGGCCTCTGGCCTTGTTATTAAAAATTAAGGCGGAGTAATTTGGAATGGAGTCCCATGGGCTCTCCATTTTCAGGAAAGAAGGCGTGGCCTCTTGGAATGCTGGGCTTGCTATTACAGCAAAGGTGTGGCCTCTGGGCTTGATAGTCTCATGAAAGAAGGCGTGGCCCCCTGGGCTTGTCATTACAGTGAAGGAGGCATGGTCTCTGGGCTTGTGAGTCTCAGTAAAGAAGGTGTGCTTCTCTCAGGAAAGTAGGGGTGGCTTCTGGGCTTGACATAACTAAGAAGGAGGCATGGCATATAGGCTTGAAAATTTCAGGAAAGTAGGCGTGGCCTTTGTGCTTGATAGTCTCATGAAAGAAGACGTGGCCTCTGGGCTTGTCTCTAGGCTTGTGAGTCTCAGTAAAGAAGGCGTGGACTCTAGGCTTGCTAATCTCAGGAAAGTAGACGTGGCCTTTGTGCTTGTCATTCCAGTGAAGGTGTGGTCTCTGAGTTTGTGAGTCTCAGGAAAGAAGGCGTTCCCACTGGGCATGTTAATCTCAGGAAAGTAGGCGTGGCATCTGGGATTGTTGCTACAGTAAAGGTGTGGCCTCTGGGGTTGATAGTCTGGGGAAAGTAGGCGGGGCCTCTGGGCTTGTCATTATATTGAGGAAGGCATGGTCTCTGGGTTTAGTAGTCTCAGGCAGGAGGGCGTGTCCTATGCGCTTGTCTTTACAGTGAAGGCGTTCCCACTGGGCATGTTAATCTCAGGAAAGTAGGTGTGGCATCTGGGATTGTTGCTACAGTAAAGGTGTGGCCTCTGGGGTTGATAGTCTGGGGAAAGTAGGCGGGGCCTCTGGGCTCATCACTCCCAGTGGAGGTAGATTTACTTTTTGTTAATTAATGCATTACTTCACGATGACAGGCACTCTGATCTAATTTTGAAAATCAAAAGTTATGCTTTAATAACTCATGTGTCAGTTTGTGTTTGAAATGAATTATTATCTCCGATTAATTCTTGTTGATGCAGCAGAGTCTAAAACTCCAAACTGGCTCCCACCCCGAAAAAAAACAGAGGTGCATGTGAGAAACACTTCTGTAAAGTCTTTCCAAGATCTAATGGAACAATCTATAAACCTAAGTGGCTTAAAACTCTCACTTCATTATTAATTCACCACACAGACGTCACAGACGTACGTCATGTCTGTACCCAGTGGAGGAACTTCCTGGGATTCTTCAGAGAAAGTCTGATCGAGTTTTGTCTTCATGCTCAGTCTTAAAGTCAATATCTCATGAATATTGCTCACCGTCGTTTATATTTATAACACGATGGAGGTAAGAGGAAGGAGGCGTGGCTCGGGGAAGATCCCGCTGGCCGTGTTGATATGATACAGTATAAAGAGAAGATTAAAGCTCTGATGTCTGATCTGAAACGCTCAGGGCGTGCCTGATGATCTGAGCTCTGGGAAACTCCTAACAGCATGGTAGTCATGGAGCTTTGAAGAGGCGCTTGTACAAAAGCGATCTGATAAACCTGACTGCTTATTAAACCTCGCTCGAATTAGAGAAGCTTAATTTACTGCAGCTAATAAACTCTCTGTCTTACTGTTATCAGTTACAAAACAAGAATAAACTGCATTCAAATGGATTTAATTAGATTAGACATTTGGGTAAAAGGTGGTTGAGTCAGTGGCATCTGAGAATAATGAAAAATCATCTGTGTCAGGCCCAGTGAAGGAGGTCTGGCCTATGCATCTGTCAATCAGAGTTAAAGGAGGTATGGGTTAGTAATCAGGAAATTCCATTATGTAGCAGTTCCGAGATGTGTGACTGGCATTACCAGTCCCATTAAAGGAGGTGTGGCCTATGTATTAAGCAATCCAGTCCTAGAAAAGGAGGTGTGGCCTATGTATTAAGAGATCCAGTCCTAGGAAAGGAGGTGTGGCCTATGTATTAAGAGATCCAGTCCTAGTAAAGGAGGTGTGGCCTATGTATTAAGAGATCCAGTCCAAGTAAAGGAGGTGTGGCCTATGTATTAAGAGATCCAGTCCTAGTAAAGGAGGTGTGGCCTATGTATTAAGAGATCCAGTCCAAGTAAAGGAGGTGTGGCCTATGTATTAAGAGATCCAGTCCTAGGAAAGGAGGTGTGACCTATGTATTAAGAGATCCAGTCCTAGTAAAGGAGGTGTGGCTTTTGTAGTCACAGCAAAGGAGGTGTGGCCTATGTATTAAGAAATCCAGTCCTAGTAAAGGAGGTGAGGCCTATGTATTAAGAGTTCCAGTCCTAGGAAAGGAGGTGTGGCCTATGTAGTCACAGCAAAAAAGGTGTGGCTTATGCATTCATCAGTCCCAGTAGAGGAGGTGAGGCCTATGTATTAAAAGATCCTGTCCTAGTAAATGGGTTTTGGCCTATGTATTAAGCGATCCAGTCCTAGTAAAGTAGGTGTGGCCTATGTATTAAGAGATCCAGTCCTAGGAAAGGAGGTGTGGCCTATGTATTAAGAGATCCAGTCCTAGTAAAGGAGGTGTGGCCTATGTATTAAGAGATCCAGTCCTAGTAAAGGGGGTGTGGCCTATGTATTAAGAGATCCAGTCCAAGTAATGGAGGTGTGGCCTATGTATTAAGAGATTCAGTCCTAGTAAAGGAGGTGTGGCCTATGTAGTCACAGCAAAGGAGGTTTGGCCTATGTATTGAGAGATCCAGTCCAAGTAATGGAGGTGTGGCCTATGTATTAAGAGATCCAGTCCTAGGAAAGGAGGTGTGGCTTTTGTAGTCACAGCAAAGGAGGTGTGGCCTATGTATTAAGAAATCCAGTCCTAGTAAAGGAGGTGTGGCCTATGTATTAAGAGATCCAGTCCTAGTAAATGGGGTGTGGCCTATGTATTAAGCAATCCAGTCCTAGTAAAGGAGGTGTGGCCTATGTATTAAGAGATCCAGTCCTAGTAAAGGGGGTGTGGCCTATGTATTAAGAGATCCAGTCCTAGTAAAGGAGGTGTGGCCTATGTAGTCACAGCAAAGGAGGTGTGGCCTATGTATTAAGAGATTCAGTCCTAGTAAAGGAGGTGTGGCCTATGTAGTCACAGCAAAGGAGGTGTGGCCTATGTATTGAGAGATCCAGTCCAAGTAATGGAGGTGTGGCCTATGTATTAAGAGATCCAGTCCTAGGAAAGGAGGTGTGGCTTTTTTAGTCACAGCAAAGGAGGTGTGGCCTATGTATTAAGCAATCCAGTCCTAGTAAAGGAGGTGTGGCCTATGTATTAAGAGATCCAGTCCAAGTAAAGGAGGTGTGGCCTATGTATTAAGAGATGCAGTCCTAGTAAAGGAGGTGTGGCCTATGTAGTCACAGCAAAGGAGGTTTGGCCTATGTATTGAGAGATCCAGTCCAAGTAATGGAGGTGTGGCCTATGTATTAAGAGATCCAGTCCTAGGAAAGGAGGTGTGACCTATGTATTAAGAGATCCAGTCCTAGTAAAGGAGGTGTGGCCTATGTATTAAGAGATCCAGTCCTAGTAAAGGAGGTGTGGCCTATGTATTAAGAGATCCAGTCCTAGTAAAGGAGGTGTGGCCTATGTAGTCACAGCAAAGGAGGTGTGGCCTATGTATTAAGAGATCCAGTCCAAGTAATGGAGGTGTGGCCTATGTATTAAGAGATCCAGTCCTAGGAAAGGAGGTGTGACCTATGTATTAAGAGATCCAGTCCTAGTAAAGGAGGTGTGGCCTATGTATTAAGAGATCCAGTCCTAGTAAAGGAGGTGTGGCCTATGTATTAAGAGATCCAGTCCTAGTAAAGGAGGTGTGGCCTATGTAGTCACAGCAAAGGAGGTGTGGCCTATGTATTAAGAGATCCAGTCGTAGTAAAGGCATATGCATTCATCAGTCCCAGTAGAGGAGGTGAGGCCTACGTAGATATTAGTCCCAGTAAAGGAGATGGGGCATAGGTATGATCAATCCAGGTAAAAGGGGTGTGGCCTACATATATTTTAGTCTCAGTAATGGAGGTATGGCCTATGTATGATCAAGCATAGTAAAGGAGGTGTGGCTTATGCATCTGTCAGTCCCAGTAAAGGAGGTGTGGCCTAGGTACAAGTTAGTCCCAGTAAAAGAGGTGTGGCTTATGCATCTGTCAGTCCCAATAGAGGAGGTGTGGCCTACGTATGTGTTAATCACAGTAAAGGAGGTGTGATTTATTTATTCTCATCTCTAATAAACGGGGGTGTGGCCTATGTATTATCGGTCCCAGTAAAAGCAGTGTGGCTTATGCATCTGTTAATCTCAGTAAAGGAGGTGTGGTTTACCTACATTAGTCACAGTAAAGGAGGTGTGGGTTATGCATCATCAGTCACAGTAAAGCAGGTGATTTATACTTTATACATAAAATTACAACTTATGTCAATAACTCCTCTCAGTAGCACCACAGTCTCCCTTCACGTATCCATGTCGTCTTTTCCATCCTTGTGTCTCTGTATCTCTCATCCTCTCTGTCCATCTCTGACTCTCCCTCATTCTGTCTAAATCTCTAATGCAGGAGGCGCAGAGGGGCTTTTTCAGTAACGTCAGCACTTCTATCTGCAGACACAGGCAGTTCATCAGGCGATGCACCCCTGGCCAAAGCACACACCTTCTCTCTCACACTCTCACTTTCTCTCTCGCACGCACGCACGCACGCACGTTTATACGATGTCACTCTAAAATAAAAAAAGAATTGCATGCTGTGCTTATATATTTATATTATATTACAATTTAATTTAAGTTATGCTTTAAAAGAATACCATGGATATTGTAGAGCCCTCTGCTGGCTGAACGCTGAAATGCAATTTAAGTCATTTGAGTCGATGCTGTCTGAGAAGTGATAGGGGTGGAGCTAAACAAGTCTATTCTGAAGGGGTGGAGCTAATTAATCAGGTGAGAAAAATGCAGTTCAATAAAAAAAACATTAAAAGTAGTAATAAGAGTTATTTTAGAACCCTTTTCTGTCTGAAAGCTAAAATGCAATTAAGTTTATGCTGTTTTCAGAAGTGTTGGGGAAAAGGGGTGGAGCTAAGCAGGTCTGTCCAAAAGGGGGTGGAGCTAATTCATCAGGTGGATTCATTAAATTTTTTTTTTTTGACAAATCAGCCATATTTTTAACATTATCCAGTTTATTCTCTTATACATTATAAAGCCCTTAATAAATGTTCCAAAATGCATGAAATAATTGAACCAAAAAAAAACAACAACACAACATTATATAAAAAAAATTGTTAATCATAAAAGTGCAATAAATTAATAAAGATATTTCTGCCTGACCGTGATCCAGTTTAATGCCCTCGTCGAATCGGGAGAACAGGCGATAGCGCTGAGCCCAGTACTTCGCCAACTCGGGCTCGGCTGCAATCTCGGGAGGCACGTCCATGCCCACGTCCATGTCCCTCCTCCTCCTCCACCTTCTGGCTTTCTTCTTCTTTTTTTTCTTCTTCGAAGCTGAATGTGAGTACAGATGCGATTAGGCAAAAATGATTATCCACATGTCCAAAGTTTAAATAAAATCTTTAAATAAAATATTCGATAATTAATTATTAAACTCAGTTGCATGATGAGGTATGATACATTTCATGATATAGACACTTATCCGTCTTTCTTTAAACATATCAAAATTTTAAATAATTGCTGGTGTCTATATTATTGGGTTTTATCTACATGGTTGTTTCCTTTCCAATCGAAAAACAGCCGATCAGAGTCTATGATGTTTCAGCTGCGTTGCCAGATTGGACCTTTTTCTGATCATTTGAATTCTTACATAAGTGACGCACAGTGTGAGTTCTAGTGCTGATGGTATTTGTCTGAACATATTCATTATTGTTTTTGTTGCTGACAGGAAAAGAGTTTGTAGAAATAGTTGAAAAGTTAAAGCTAAAACTAATCTGATCAGCTTTAATGTAATCGGTGATGATGATATTTCAGATTGGAGCCCACGTACACGTCTGTCTGTCTGTCTGACTCCAGCGTGTTAAAATTCACTTCTACCACTTTAGCGCTGTTATTTCAGCCAAAGTAAAAATATGAACCAATCCCAGTAAACATATTCAATTTATCTTTTCTAATTAATATCTATTGGTGCAGGTGTTTGTTTACATTGAGACAGTAGCGCATTAGTAGCTTATTTTAAAGTAGATTATTAAATCCCACACATAACTGTTCATAACATCACTTTTACTCAACATTTAGATTTCACTTCTGGTGCAGGTTAAACTTCAGGCAGAGATCTAAGTGCTGCAGAAGTTTCATTACATTCTGTTCGGACAGACAGATAATTTTTTCTGAGACTGGTTTCTGGTCCTCCAGGGTATGAAATGGAAAGACATTACTGAAAGAGCGAGTTTTGACCTAATGTACACACAGAGTCATCAAATTTATGTAATATTATGATTCTATAATATATTATAATATGATTAATATTCTCTTATTATTATCTAATATTATTTTATATAATAGTAATATAATATACATCATACTATTTTTCTTTTTCTAAGTGTGTATACATTATTTTGGCCGACTCTGTACTTTATTTATTTTTATCGGGGTGGTTCAGGATTGCATTGTGGAGATTTTGTTGTGATCTGGCGACCCTGGTGGAGGACAGTGTGCAGCTGGGAGAGGGTATGAGTGGATGGATGGATATAATATATAATATTCTAATTAATGTTGCCCAAATATGACGCCATACAGCGGCGGTAAAACTATTTTACTGTATAACGGCTGTGTATCAGGAAGATTGTAACGGCGTGTGATAATGGCTCAACTATGACGTCTCATCTTTTCCTTCATTCTAACCTCCGCTTTCATCGTCCGGAGCATCAGGAAGCAGGAAGTCTGGGAGGTCCAGAGTCACAATCTCCCTGCCGTGTCCATGAGCCTGACAGTCAGAGACACACTCATCCTCCTCCTGCTCTGGTTCTATCAGCGGTTCTGGTTCCAGCCGCTTGATGACTCTGTGTTCTTCAGGTTCTGCATGCTCTATAAGCTGCGCGGTCTCCCTGAGTTCCTCACTACACTCCTGTAGGTCTGGTGCGTCCGTCTGGACTCCGTCTCCTGATCCCGCGGTCCTCTCTGAGGCGTTCACGGTTTGGATCTTCTGGAGGAAATCCTGCACCTAGAATGACAAGCAAGAATGCGATGATGTAATAAAGTGCTTGAGGAGGCGTGGCCTGTTTGAGGTCTCTGTGTCTGTCAGCCTTACGCTTTTTAAAGCATGCACTTTTTAATGTCTACGTGTTAATGTTTGTGTCTTACTTTTTGAAGTGTTTTGTTGATCTTGGGCTCCGCAGTCTCTCCGTCCTCGTTAAAGAACACGTGCTTGTTGAGTTTCCCCATGGCTTTCTGTTTCCCCTTGGCCTTCTTCTCAGTTCCCTCTCCAGTTCTCCTGAACTTTAAAACACTGACAAACCTGCAGAAGCGCAAACACAACGTGTGATTCTGGACACACACATTGGTGTGTGTGTGTGCGAGAGAGAATCTAGGGTGTACGGGTCTCACTTGTGTTGAGGGTCACGTTTGAGGCCCAGACGCTCCCAAGCTTCGTCAGGATTCATCTGAGCGAGTTCTTCGACGTCTAGCTCATGACTGAGGAGGAAAACGAACACACGAGCTCTAAACGTACAGATGATCTAAATAAAACACTTCATACTAAATCCATATAAATGATGATTAACCTTCTCTTCATTTTGACTTTCCGTTCCGGCGGCTCGTCTTCATCACCATCATCTTCATCGGAGCCGCTCTTCACTGGCTGGCTCCCTCTGTCTGACCGGACTGAAGAACTCGACCTCGGGTTCTCATCGCTTTCTGAAACAGGAAGACTTTTAAATCATTACAAATAAGAATTACTATCAGACTAACATACAGAAGCCATGCCTCCTGCACTGAGACTGACAGATACAGAGACAACACCTCTTTTACTGAAACTGGTACAGAAGCCACGCCTACTTTTCTGACACTGACAAATAGTGCCATGCCTCCTGCACTAACCTTAACATAGGTCACGCCTCCTTTAATAAACACTGACAGATATGTAGGCCACACCTTCATGGTGAAACAGAGGCCACGCCTCTTTTACTAAATTACATATGCAGGCCATACCTCCTTTATTAATATTGACAGACACAGGCCACACCTCCTTCATTGAGGCTTGTAGACACATCTATCTATCTATCTATCTACACAGGCCACACCTCATTCATGAAACTGAGATACGCAGGCCACATCTTCATTAAAACTGATAGATACAAAGGCCACGCCTCCTTCAGAAAGTGAGATACACATGCCAAACTTTCTTCAGTGAAACTAATAGATACACAGGCCACACCTCCTTCACTTTTCTGCACTGAAACTAATAAATGCATAGGTTACGCCTGCTTCGTTACAACTGATAGATACTAAGGCCACGTCTCTTTCATGAAACTGACACACAGGCCACACCCCATCACTGAAACTCTTAGATAAATAAGCCACACCTCCTTCACTGAAACTGAGATGTACAGGCCACGCCTTCTTCACTGAAATTGATACATAGGCCACGCCTCCCTTATTAAACTGAGACACATCGGCCACGCCTTATTTATTAAACTGAGATACACAAGCCACGCCTCCTTTATTAAACTGAGATAAACAAGCCACTCCTCCTTAATTAAACTGATAGATACACAGGCCACGCCTCCCTTATTAAACTGAGATACACTGGCCACGCCTTCTTCACTTAAAACTGAGATACACAAGCCACTCCTCCTTTATTAAACTGATAGATACACAGGCCACGTCTCCTTTATTAAACTGAGATACACCAGCCACGCCTCCCTTATTAAACTGAGATACACAGGCCCCGCCTACTTTATTAAACTGAGATACACAAGCCATGCCTCCTTTATTAAACTAAGATACACAGGCCACACCTCCTTTACTGAAACTGAGATACACACCACGCCTCCTTCACTGAGTGCTAAAGTAGCGGAGCTGAAGCTAAAAAAGAAACCAGCGTAAAACGTTATAATTATTACATAATGATGTCATTAAATTATTGAATTCCATGGGATCGTCTCCCGTATGTGGATCTTACTCTGCGTGTCGGTGCGGCCCGATGAAGCCGGTCTTTTCCGCTCTCCTCCATCATGAGGCTCATCAGCATAACTACAGTGTAAATTAATAACATCCCGCCTGTGATTCTCTAAACTTAAACTGTTAACGAGCTCTGTGATGACACACTTCTCCGCTTCTCCTGACATCTGATCACAGCAAGAAGAAGACTTGTGTCGCTCCTCCTCCTCCGACTCCATCACACCCATCTCCTCATGATGTTCCTCAGCGTGGGCTTCCTCGTCTCGAGCAGCATCGGCACCAACCGTCTCATCTGTAGTCCAGCCCTGAGAAGACCAGTAGCTAAACTGCTCCCAGTAATATCCATACGTCTGATTAGCATGCTCCTCCCACTTTTCCTTCCATTCGGGACACGCCCATGGAGCCGTAGGAGACGCGTTGGAGAACTCGGCGTGTTTCTCCACCCAGCTTGTCCACAGGAGGCTCTCTCCGTGCAGATTCCAGTACTGCAGCCAGGCATGCTGGGAAATAATCACAAACACACACACACAAAGTCAGTTAAAACTCGGCTTCATGAGATGGTCTGAGGCACAGTTTCAGTTAAATACAGTAATAAGTGCTGAGTGGCAGAGAGACACAACGTCAATATCATGTTGAATGAAGTTACACCTCAGGAGACAACCAATTCGACTACAGATTACAGATTCACCTAATAAATGCAGTTTATTGTCTTACATGTTTAACTGTTCTAATCTCCTGCTTTTAATCTCCTTTTTTTAATCTCCTGCTGGTAATAGACAGACTGTGTTCAATTATTTTTGGAGAAAACAAAAATAAACATTGAAGTTTTCACAGACACAAAGATTAATAAAGTAATGGACAGAGACAATCAGGCAGACGGATTAATAGTCAGACAAATAGACAGACAGACAGACAGAGATGAATCCACAGACAGACAGAGGTTAATAGACAGACAGGCAGGCAGACAGACAAAGATTAATAGACTGACAGACAAATAACTAGACAGATCAATTGACAGACAGACAGATAAAGATCAGACAGGTTAATAGACAGATTAATAGACAGACAGACAAAAATTAATAGACAGACAGTCCAACAGGTTAATAGACAAACAGACAGGTTAACAGACAGACAGATTAATAGACAAACAGACAGGTTAATAGACGAAAGAGACAGACAGACATATTATAGAAAGACAGATTAATAGACAAAGAGACAGACGGACAGACGGACAGATTAATAAAAAGACAGACAGACTCATGTTATGTCTAATGTCAGGGTGTAATTACATCAGCAGGAGACTCCGGCTCTCTGCAAGTCTCATCCACAACAGCCTTCACCTCCTCTTTCTCACACTGTTCCTCCTCGTGCTTCTCCTTGCTTCTCTTTTCCTCCTCTTCCTCCTCATCTCCGATCACCAGCTCCGGCTGTGAGGTTTTAGAATAATCAGCGTCCTTCTTCTTATTCTTCTTCACTCTGTATCCGTTCTTGCTCTACACAGAACACAGTAAGAACATTAACATTCTCACACACACACACACACACACACACATTACTTTATTCATGCCAATTCTATTTAAAAAAATGTAAAATAATTAAACGAGAGCTCCAGATGAAGACGTACAGCTCTGCTCTGCAGTGAGGAGCTGGAGAACGCTACAGGAAGACCAAGCGTGACCATCAGCAGGGTTTCTTCATCCAGCTCCGTGTCCTCCTCCTCCTCCTCGTCGTCCTCAGAGACGCTGGGCTCCTGGTCATCCTCCTCCTGACAGACTGTACATGGGACAGCAGGGACACGGGGTTCAGAGCTCACTCCAACATAAATCAGTTAAAACAATCACACGGATCTCTCGCACACCTGGCGTCTGATCCTGGGTCTGATCTCGCAGAGACCTCGGATCGGATCTGTACAGCTCTCGGTCCCTGCAGCAGGGAGATGAACTCGATTACTACAGCATGGACTGCAAAATAGGGGGCACATACTTTTAGAAAGAGAAGGCAGGTGTAAGTCTGAACTACTGCATACTCACGTGACAAAAGCTCTGGAACAAAAACACTGGATTGTCATTTCTTCTCCCCCCTCTGCACCTGGATGGAAAAACAGATCAGCGATCGGACCCACGTGCCGCTGAGCATGTCTGATCATCATACCAGACACTAAACAACAAGACGCCTACGAATGTGGGCGGATATCCGGGACAGCCAATCAGCACGCACGCTTCACCGTCGAAGTGACGTTAAGACCTCATAGTTTAAAATGTACATATATCAAACAGAAAGAGCGAAAGATAAAACGCGGTGGAGTGTTTGAAGTGTTGCGCGGCGGCAAACACTGAGCAGGGGATGCTGGGAAAACAGTCGACAAGTTAAAAGACCTAGGACAGCCTACAGAAATGAGGGTTAAATATTTAATTTTATTTTTTAATTTATTTCTTTATTTTAAAAAAAATACTCAGCTTTTTATTTATAACTTTTTATTGAAAAACTCCTTCTTGTATTAAAAAAACTCAAGCAGTTAGAATTTTATTTATATATTATATATCATTATATGGAATACATTTTTAGTTTTTTATTCTGGTGCCCCTTTACTACAATCTTTTTTAACCCCTTTTTGTTCCTTGTGTGTTCTTTATTTATAAATGTATTTATTTTGTGTGTATATATAAACAAATCTTTGTGGGAAGGAAGGAATCGAACATTTGACTTTAAGAATATATTCTTGCTTATAATTCTTCTAGTACTGAATGAAATTATTTGCAATTAATGTTTATTTCTAAAAAATACAAAAAAATAAAAATGAGCGAGCACGTAGGGTAAGAAACAGACAGATTAATAGATTAACATATAATTGTCATAAGAGACGAGCCAAGGCGATGACTTTTGTGTTGAAAGCCAGTTTGCGGAAGTCTGAGGAGGATGACGCTGGAGGCGTTTCCGGTTCGTGTCGCCTGTAAAGAAAGCCGGGTGGGGAAACCCGGAAGGAAAATAGAGTAACATCATCAGCAACAAAATATTTGTATAAACAGTTAGCTGACACTTTTATTAATTTTATTAGATGTGGAGAAGAAGCAGGTCGTGACAGAAGGTGTAAGTTTTGGATGATTATTTCTGTTTACTGTTTTGTGTTTGTGAGTTTGGTGTTTTAATGCGCGGGTTTAAGGAGCGAGTGGGTTTATTATTCGAGTTTTCATTCCAGCAGCGCTGAGACTCGTGACCGGGTTTAAATGTTACATATTACAGTCAATATTCGTTTATTTTCATATCAGTGTGGATTTGAGAAGGAATCTGTCATGTCAGAGTCAGTGTAAAAAAATGTAGGTTCAATTCTGAATCCTAACTGTTCTTATTTATATTTGTTTACTTTTATATGGCTATTATTATTAGTATTAGTAATATTGTCATTATTCATAATAATAATAATTATTATAATTATTATTATTATTATTATTAATTCACCTTGAAAAAAGTTTGCAGTGTTAGTTAATTAAATTTATATAATTTTACTTTAAAGCTTTACTCAATTATTTTTAAACACAGGATTGATTTTGACACATCTGTACTTTTTTTTCCATGTGCAGTTATTCACCATAGTGACTTTATAATTCATAATTTAAAAAAATTTTTTTATAATTATTATATTTTCCTGTATTTTTTCCCATGATTTCTTTCTTTCTTATTGTGATTTCACACACAGGAAACATTTAAACTTTTTTCAGGATTAATTTTAATTTAATTTAATTTAATTTATTTTCAAAAGTAATTTAATAGTTTTTCTTCAGTCTTGACTTTACATTTGATTTCTTACATTTTTGCATGCGCTTTTATAATAATAATATAATATATATATATTTTTATGTGATGAGTTTTTTCCACATGATTCCATTTCACTATTTTTTACTGTATCTTTTCATGTCGATAAAAAAAAAAGGAGACATTTATGACTTTTAGGACTTAAATTTTTTTTTTTACTTTTACTGTAATGAATATATTTGTCTTTCGTCTCCCTCAGGTGTGTGTGTGTTGGAGCCCGAGCCCGAACCCGAGCCGGACGGCTGCTGGCGGAGGGGCAGCCTGAAGCAGGATGTCGGGACAGAATGCGTCGTGCTGGTCTGGGGATGAATCTTCCAGTCTCCTCATGTGTCTCCTCGTGGCCATGGAGGGCTGGGTGGCGTGGGAGAATCTTCAGGACTACCTCAGCTTCCTGGAGTACCTGGTGTGGGTGTTCACGCCACTGGCCATCGTCTTCATCCTCCCCTTCGTCATCGTCGTCCTGCTCTACCTGTCCATCCTCTTCCTGCATGTCTACAAGCGCAAGAACCAGCTGAGGGAGGCCTACTCGAATAACCTGTGGGACGGCGCCAGGAAGACGCTGGCCACGCTGTGGGATGGCCACGGAGCCATATGGCACGGTGCGTACGCTGCAGAGGGGCGAACAGGGAGGATGATAACAGTGAAATATTAGCATTATCACTATCATATCATTGTTAAAATACACTCAATGTACAATATGTATTTACAGTGAACATATGAATAGGCATTGTTCAAACCTCCTAAGTGTGGGACACAAGTCTGGGGTTGCAGTCGTGTTTTACTCTCAAATGTGATACGACAAAACAGAAAACCAAGAGAGAATTCTAAAGTGAAAAATAGACACAGAACATTTCTAATAAGGAGACGATGTTCTTGAACTCTTTTCCTCCTATCAGGTTATGAAGTCTATGGTTTAGAGAAAATTCCAGAATACGGACCCGCCCTCATCGTTTATTATCATGGAGCGATTCCTATCGACTACTACTACTTCCTGGCGAGAGTGATCATCCAGAAAGGCCGCGCGTGTCACTCGGTGGCTGATCACTTCCTGTTCAAGATTCCAGGTAAAGACGCGAGCTGTGAGTGGTTACGCGGTAATACGTTCCAATTAATGTGATTTATTTGTTATGTTTTTTCAGGATTTTGTATTTATTAATTATGGATTTTTTACAGAACTTCATACCAGAACTCGACTGAAGTCCGCCTGTTCTAATGAAGGTGGTGTGGTCTCTGTTAGTCATTGTAAAGGAGGCGTGGCTTGTCAGTAGTTCTGAAGGAGTGGACTATCATAGTAGCTTTGAAGAAGGCGTGGCATCTCAGTAGTTCTGAAACAGGTGTGGTGAAACAGGTGTGGCCTATGCCAGTGTTTCTGGAGGAGGCGTGGCCTCTTCTTCTTCTCCTTGTTTTATGGTGATTGGCGTCCAGTAATTTGTATATCGCCACCCCTTTACTCTTTTCTAACTTCTTTTTAAATTATTATTAATCGTGTCCTCTGTCAGTCGTTCTAAAGGAGGCATGGCCTCTGTCATTATTTTTGAAGTAGGTGTGGCCTCTGTCAGTCCTAAATAAGGAGGCGTGTCCTCTGTCAGTAGTTCTGAAGGAGGCATTGGCTCTGTCAGTCCTAATAAGTGTGTCCTTTGTCAGGGGTTCCAGAGTAGATGTGGTCTCTGTCAGTAGTTCTGAAGTAGGCACGGTTTCTGTCAGTACTAAAGAGGAGGCGTGGCCTCTGCCAGTAGTTCTGAAGGAGGCGTGGCCTCTGCCAGTAGTTCTGAAGGAGGCGTGGCCTCTGCCAGTAGTTCTGAAGGAGGCGTGGCCTCTGCCAGTAGTTCTGAAGGAGGCGTGGCCTCTGCCAGTAGTTCTGAAGGAGGCGTGGCCTCTGCCAGTAGTTCTGAAGGAGGCGTGGCCTCTGCCAGTAGTTCTGAAGGAGGCGTGGCCTCTGCCAGTAGTTCTGAAGGAGGCGTGGCCTCTGCCAGTAGTTCTGAAGGAGGCGTGGCCTCTGCCAGTAGTTCTGAAGGAGGCGTGGCCTCTGTCTGTCCTAATAAGGGGCCGTGTCCTATGTCAGTAGTAATGAAGGAGGCAAGGTCTCTGAGAGTCCTAATAAGGAGACATGTCCGTCAGTAGAGCTGCAGGAGATGTGGCCCCTGTCAGTAGTAATGAAGGACGCGTGGTATTCTCCCAGACCATGTATTAAAAGTCTTTATAATCTGATCGTAAAAAAAAATACTTTCTTGACTGTTATTGCTACTTATTTGATCATCTCTTGCTTTTTTTAAAATACCATCAGGGTTTAAGCTGCTGCTGGAGGTGTTCAGCGTGATCCACGGGCCTCAGGCGGAGTGTGTGAAGGCTCTGCGCAGTGGTCACCTGCTGGGAATCTCCCCGGGAGGCGTACGGGAGGCTCTGTTCAGCGACGAGACATACCCGTTGTTCTGGGGGAAACGCAAAGGCTTCGCACAAGTGGCCATTGATTCCAAAGTGGTGCGTGATCATGTACACATTCTGGAGTATTAAAACTGCATTCAAAATGATCCACTGAGGTTCCACGGGTTCTCCCTTTTCCTCTGTCCTCAGCCAATCATTCCCATGTTTACTCAGAATGTCCGGGAGGGATTCCGCTCTCTGGGAAATCTGAGTAAGTCTTGCGTAGACCCGTTGTATAAATCCACGCAAACTCCAGAGTTTAGCTTCCTGCTGATTAATCACAAACATTTCCTCTTCAGGATTCTTCAGATGGTTGTATGAGAGGTTTCGTCTGCCCATTGCGCCGGTCTATGGAGGATTCCCTGTAAAATTCCGCACTTATCTAGGCGACCCCATCCCCTACGATCCCAAACTCACAGCGGCCGAGTTGGCAGAAAAGGTACGGCATCCGAGAGGCGCAGCTACAGAGACTGAGAGCATCATCCACTAATCCATCCATCTAACCATCACATTATCTGTCTAACCATTCAGTCATTCATATGTCCAACCTGCTACCTGCATCTCTTGATGGACAGTCATGTCTGTCCATCAAGAGAACCGAACATCTACCCAGTTAATCCATCCATCCATCCATCCATCCACTCAACCCAATAGCCTTTCCTTTCATTTATCCCACCAACCTTCCACCTACATTCAACCCCTTTTTAGCCTGTTTTTATATTCATCCATCTTTTCAACCAAACATCCCCTTATCTGTCCACCCACCCACCCAGTGAACAAACCACACACTCGAATCAATCCATCTGTCTTCAACCATTAACACACTCATCCATCGGTCTGTCAATCCATCCTTTCATATACTCAACCAAACAAATATCTATCCATTCTATCAACATCTTTCAATCCGTCCAACATTTAACACATCTATCTAGTTAATACATCCAACAAGAAACCGATCCATCTTTCCGCCTATCCACCTGCCATCTGTCCATCCACTCAACCAACTCTTCTACCATTCATTGATCCCACCAACAGTCCCTCCATTCATCCCATTCAGCATCCTTCCAACCATTCATCATCCATCTATCCGTCCTTCAAAACACTTCTCAGCTTATCTACCTATCCCTTTCTCCAACCATACATCCTCTCAGTTGTCCCTCTATTCAACCCAAACACCCATCAGTATCCCCTCATCCATCCATCCATCCATCCAGTGAACCCACTATAACATTTTATTCAGGATTGATAAATCAGTCCATCCATCTCTCCAACAACCACTTCTCCATCCAACCATTTATCCATCCAGGATTGATTAGCTATCTGTCCAACACAACATTCAACTACTAAACCTGCCATCTATCCATTTAACCCAGGCAACCATCCCTCTGTTCACCTCTCTCCATCCATTCATCTAATCTAACAATCCATCCAGTCATTCCTTTGTCCAACCTTCCATCCATCCAGCCATCCATTCCAGTGCTGCCTCACAACACAGTCGTTCCTATTGTGATTAAAAGTCTTGCTGTGGTTCAGTAAGCAACACTAACTCCATAAAATATTCAGTTGATTATAAGCGTTCCTCTCTCTCTAATCCGATGCTTTCTTCAGGTGCAGGCAGCAGTTCAAGTTCTTATCGACCGACACCAAAAGGTACCTGGCAGCATCCTGCGAGCGCTCCTGGAGCGATTCCACATGCGCCCCAAAGAGGAATAACACTCGCTCCTTTCAGGCGCTCTTCGACCGATTACACAGCAACGCCTGAAGAAGAACAGCAACACCGCTCTCTCTCTCTCTCTCTCTTTCTCAGGCTACAAAACAAAAACGTTGCGATGTCTCCTCCCAGCATAATTCAACAGAGAACTGGAAGTGTTGCAAGTGTTACCAAAATTAATATCTCATTATTGTGCGTGTGTGTGTGTTATAATTTAATTTAAAAACAACGGTGCATTTTGTGTCTCATGTGAAAGAGAGTGCATTGTGTGTTTCATATGTGGGTGTTTAGTTTTTTTTTTAATCTGTGACTTATTTGCACACTTTGATTTTTTTTTTGTTTTTTTTTGGAAGGACCACTGCCAAAACAAACGAGGGCTTTTGGTAACTTGATGTCAGACATGATATAATAACTGTTAGAGCTGGTGTGATTTTAAGATTAATGTTTTTCTTACATTTTAAAAATAATGTGATGATTAACGTAATAATAGAGAAAATGATTATTATTGTTATTTTTTAAACAAAATGTACTGTGATTATCTGTAATCCATGACTTAATGAGATTTATTGGACTGAAGTTTTATGATTGTGAAGAATAAGTCCTATGGTTTTTAGACAGCATGGGTCTTGAGGACTGATAATAATCATTATAATAATAATGAGCGATTAGATTATTGAGGAAAATCATAACATTCCATAACAAGTACGGCGAATAAAAGTCTCGTGCTTATTAGTTTAATAGTTGCGATTTTATCGCATCAAACTAAAAGGTCTTTAAAATGTGTTGTGATAATTTTTTTAACAGGGAAAAATAAATAAATATATATCTATATATATATAGTACCAAGTTGCCAGTTTTAACAGAAGCATCTACCATCCAGATATTACTATTTATCATTTTATATAACAGTCATGTCATGCTGTTAAAGGACAGCCTCAGCGTGGGCTGATGAAGCGGAGTTACTGTTATCTCCAGGAAGATTGTTATTTTCCCGATAACCGCATATGACATGAAGTGTGTTATTCCTTGTTATTCCTGCTGCTTATACCACGATGAGTTTTATTAAACAACGACACGTCATGTTTTTTGTTTTTTTTAACCATACATCCTTCATCCTGGTCCTGCTTCTGACTTTTAAAATCGCAGCATGTTGACTGTTACAGAGCCCCGGCACTGGAGACTCACGAAATAAACCTGTCTTCACATGACGACGTGTTTGTACACCTGTGGAAATGATGATGTGTTCAAACCAGCTGTGATTTGCAGCTGTACTAGTGAATTATACGCCTGTGTTAGAGGTGGAGCTGAAAATCTGGCAACTTCGTACAAGTTCATCAACACTATATACAGTAGGTCATATACAGTATAAAGCAGTGATGGAGTCAGGACAGTGCATTTTGTTTTTCTTCTTCTGTCCCCTGAAGGAACATGTCACTCTCATCATTGTTAGTCCTGCTAGGATAGTGTTCAGAGTGTAAGGACAAGCATGTCGGTGCAAAGCTCAACCGTATGATTGCGGTGCAGCGTGTTTCCCTTGTACAGATCCGTCCGGTGGTGCATTAATTGTAGATCAAAAACACTGAAAATAAAACTTATTTTTTTATAAAGTCTGGGTCTTTTTTTTTTTCATCAGCTCATACCAATTAGCAGCGTTTTAAAGCAGCTGATTACTGAAAGCCTCCGGCATGTTTGAATTTTGCACAAGTATCAAGATTCTGCTACAAGCTCCAGATCAAACATGTTCATACATTTTTAACTATTTGAGTTGTACAAACTTAAATGTTTTAATATGCAGATAAAGAACAGCACCATTGATGTTTAAGGCTAATGTTAAGGCTACCAGTCAAAACTGTGGACACGCCTTCACGGAATTCCATGGTCGCTCCTCATGTTTATTTCTTTCTACACTGTAAAACAATGCGTTTATCCAAAATAGACAATAATCTCCTTTGAACAGTTGATATTGAGATGTATCTGCTACTTCTGCTCTGTAAAGCTTCATAACGGCTCTAATCTGAGGTGCTGGTTGTTAATTGGTGATTTCTGAGGCTGGTGACTCTAAATGAACTTCTCCTCTGCAGCAGAGCTAATGTTTTGGTCTTGCTTTCATGGGAAGGTCTTCATGAGAGACAGTTTCATCATGATGGAAATGTTTTGCAGTCTGGACCTGAGCGACTGAAGCAACCCCAGATCATAACCCCGCCTCCAGAGGCTTGTACAGTGGACACTATGCATGATTGCTTCTTACCCTGACACGCCCATCGCTCTGGAATCGCCTCAATCTGGACTCATCAGATCACATGACCTTTTCCCATAGCAAACTGAAGCCTTTTTCTCTGATGAGTCTCAATAACAAGTGGTTTTCTTATGGACACACAGCTGTTTAGTCCCAGTCCTGTGAGTTCTTATCACATTGTGTGTGTGATAATGTACTGAAGAGTTCTTAATCTTAAAACCATTTCAAATTCCCTTAATAGTTTTCTCTCTATATACAGTTCATATTTATCATAAATATCTTAAATAAATAAATAAATAAATAGATGTCCAAATTGTTATTCACATCACGCGTCATCTAATGAAACATAATAATTTGTGTTCTTAATGATACCCAAAAATCCTTAGAAAAACCTTTACAGTAAAGTTTGATTAGAAAAACATTTCACTGTCGATATGAAATCTTATCCTATCCTATAAATCTAATAAATGTTGCCATTTTAAGCATTTGTTCTGTAGCATCCTTATAATAAATAGGAACAGGAACGATCTAGAACCTGAAATTCCTCATTCCAAATATATTAACAAAATATGGTAAAAAAACAAACAAAACAAAAAAAACGCAATTTGAATGTGCGCGTGGCTTAAATCTTTTTTCAAAGCTGACAAACCTGAGAAAAGTTGAAACAAACTTCTTTCTGTAGAATCTCGGAATTTACACGAAAATCTGATGTATGAAAAACCTCCTGACCTATTATATTTTTTGCCTTGGACGTATAAAGAGCGCTCAAACTTATTATTAATTATTTTCTGTAATTATTTGGTAGTTTCATATCTGGTCTGATTTACAAATAAACCAAAATCCAATTCTAGTTAAGGGTTCAAGTTAAAGGTCAAGAGTCAAGTTGTGTATGTCTCAGAGACTGGGATTCCGAGACGGAGACTGAGTATTTTCACTGTTTTATGTTTTTTCGCCTTAAAGAACTTGGCAAATGGAGGCATATAAAATGACCACAGTGTACTTTATTAAATGAATTTGGTACTTTGTGTTGCATTAGAATCAAATAAAAATTTACAAAAATCCAATATATACAAAAATGTAATGCTCTTTTTGTCTTACTCTTCAATATACAATAAAATCAGGTAACAGAGTCGATGCATTTTAAGCACTTTCATCACACAATGCAACTTAAGACCAATAATGAACAGGTTTTTAAATCTTTTTTTTTTTTGCATTTTTTTTTCCCATTTAATACGTCAAAGTACACCACACTAGTTTAGATTTTAATCTGTATTACGCCATACGGAACCGCTGTTTTTCTATGCAGTTTCGTCATCACCTTCTAGTCAACATACACCCTTTTTTTTACGGTCAGGACTCATAAAAGGAATGTTCGTTTAAACATGTACATTTGCATACATTTATTTACAGTTGAACAGCCGTCTGCGGGTCGCGGCTGCGTCGGCTTGCTTTCCAAGAAAAACGTCTGTACACTGTATTGACTCGAACACGTCTATCCAGAGTTCATCAAACTACTGTGCTTGTACTAATTCCAAGTGCTCTGGTGGTAACCACTAATTAGACCAAAAAAAAAGGACTTTTTTTCCTTTTATGGCATTTTATTTAATCTAATTATCTAATTCTAACGTTGAGGAACAACCATATATACTGTATGTGATATTTAATAGGACAAGTCGAATCTTTGAGTCTTTGAGCCGCATACACATATCAAGGCAAAAAAAAAAAAGAAAAAGTCACACAATAGTCTAAATTGTTTTTTCAACAATTCTACGCTTTCACAAGCTGTAACAGTCGACATCATCGTCATCATCATCATCATGTGTTTTTGATTGTTAGACTGCAAAATCAGCTCAATCGTTGTCACGTGTGAAATCCACCTCCAGTAGAAGCACAGTAACTCGAATGAAATGAAATGCATAAGAAATTAAAATAATGAATAAATAAACGGACACGCTTTGCACCATCACTGGCATGGGAGATGGACCAAAACTCCATAGCTTATAAAAACAAAAAACAGCAAAGAGCGAATGAAGAAGCGCTCTCCCTGACAGTCCTATGTCGCGTTTAAAGTATCTGAAGTCCCCGGTTTTGAGCTCGGATTTTCTAACAAGTTGGGTATAAACAGCAGAACCTCCACCTGGCCGCAGCTTCATAATTCACCTACATCACTTCGTTTGGCAGCAGAATCCAATCCAGAGCTAAAATCCTTCCATAAGTTCTCCCAAAAAACCTTCAGGCACCACTTATTGTCTCTCAATAACATCCATCATGGATAACACCATCTGCCACATTCTAGTCTCATTCTATCTCCAAGTCCGACAGATGGAGGTGCTCTGTTTACTACACCATTTTGAGGTAGGTTGTTAGCATCTACAGTCTTTCCAGAGAGACAGAAATGGCAGATGATTGTTATTTTATTAAAATAAACCTAAATACAACGATACAGTAGGAAATAAGCAATGATGTCACACATCCTGCTAGTTAACAACATATACCTTTAACAATATAGGTACGCTCTTACAAAGAAAAAAAAAAGTAAGTCTATTATTAATTCTCTATGAGAAAGCGTTCATTATAGGAAGCCAAGAACCTTCAATTCTCCGATAAACCCTGCGAGAACCTCTGAAGAACCATTTTTCTAAGAGACTATCAAGTACAATGTTTTGCTAGAAAATAATTACTTATAATTTGCTACCCTACACTTACACAGTTAGAAAAAAAAAAGTGTTCTTCAAGGATTCCCCAGGAAGATGAGAACCATAACTATCCAAAATAAGCTTTGATGAACACTTGAAGTGTTTGTTCGGCACATTCAATGATTATGATCGAGATCAAACCCTACAGGCCTGAAATGTTCTCTGGATGCATTAAAATCATTAATTTTCCAGAACCTTCATCACTAAGGTTCATCACTAACCACCAGGAAGGTTCTAGGTGGAACCCTGTAACAGGGGGTTCAAAAAGGGGTTCATGTAGAAACCTTTGGAAAACTTGAACTTGAAACCATCCAAAAAAGCCCTAAGGAGACACTTCTTAGTTTGAACATCCTGTTTCCTGAATGTACAGGAGTTCCTTCAGGATCCCTCATACAGTTTTAGCTTTAAGCATTAAGAGAGGCTTATAGGTTTTACTCCAGTCAAAAGTCTACCTGATATATTCTGTCCTAGCTTCACCCTAACCAGTTTGCCTCTTCATGTCTTGTTAACATGTTCATTTATAACTCCTTATCAGTCTTAATTCTTGTTGATGTCTTTTATTATTATTATTATTATCCAGAATGTCTGAGATTCTAAGAGTCCTGTGTTTCACATTTTCTCATTATAGCATCTGGTTTTACTCTCCAGTTTAGCTTGGTATTTAGTCCCAGTAAGTAACACCAGTGTTCTGACCTCCAACATGGATCATGACCGTTACTTTTTACCTGGAAATAATTCCTAAAAAGCCCAGGTTCTGATGTAACCTTTGCAGGAACTCGTTACCGTTTCCATTAAAGGAACCAAAATCAGATTACCAAAAAAAAAAATTAGAATGTGGTAGGATTTCAAAACAGAATTCCATCTTCATCCAGTAAACATTTCATTCTCCTTCAGGATTAATCTAGAAACTTGTTGGAAACATACGTTTCTCCTACTTCTGGCACAGTCTGCACCGATCCAATCTATGATACAATATCAGTATCAGAGCTCCAACTATCAACTGTCACTTGATACACAGCAGCCAACTCTTAGTGCCATCAAGTTATGAAAATAGATCTGGGAGAGCTTTGATCGCTGAAGACATTACATGTGTTCAGAGTATAGGATACAACTGGAAAGGAGGTGGGGATTGGGCGGGTCGGGGATCAATGTGAAATCTGATCCAATATGATCCAGAGCGAGAAACCGATATCGGTACTTCCTCACTTTACTGTATATAGATCACGTAAGCGCTGGGTTTATATGCAGAATGAAAAAAAACAAAAAACAAATGCAAGTGCAAATGGACGGACATTCAGTACATGGTTGAAGAACAAATATACGAGTTAAGGGACAAGTTATGTTCAGGAGAACGTTCAAACCTGAAGTCATCCAGAACTCCAGCCCAAGTTTCTTCTCACGTTTTATAGTTCCACAATCACTCCTGTTGTCTTATCGCTAACATCATTAGTCTACATTCTCCAATCCTGTTAAGCTATTAAGGGGTGATTTGTTCATGAGATTTGTTCATGAGGACATGATGGATGACCGTGAAATGCAAGCGGTGGACGGTGAACATGGCAGGAACAGGTCAGCGAGCCCCAGTCAGCAGTTGCACAACATCAACAGATCGGACCTAATGTTGACACACCGGCTGAACAAACAAAAGGTCTCATGACAAGGCTGACATAAAATAAAAAAATAATAAAAGGAAAAACACCTATTGATCTTACAGTACATAAAGTTAGATCCTGAACAGATGCATGAGTATTATTGGGGGAAAAAAATTATGACAAATTCACATTGTAATGTTGCATCGTGGTTCTTTTAGTAGCTTCACTGAGGGAAGTTTTTCAAGGTTATCTGGATTAAGGTCTTCAGAGATTCAGAGTTCTGTAAAGATTTGTCTCAAATTAAAACACACACAAAAATAAATAAATAAATAAATAAATAAATAAATAAATAAATTCATGAATTAATTAAAAATTGACTAAAGGACATGGGCGTCAGCCATCTTTAAATATTTGTACAATTTACATGTTATTTATTGACTAAAAATCTTACTAAGTGAAGAAATCTTTATATTAGTATCAGGAGTTGAAAGGGTTTAAATTTAAAGCTCATTTCACTTTTTTTTTCTTTTCAAAATTTGATTGTAAATCAAATCAAATGTGCTATCGTAGTCACCTTTACACAGTTAATGGCATACAGTGAAGCATTGTGCAGGTTAAAACATCCAGTGTAAAGCGAACTACGGTGTGTGCACTATGCACGCGCCCGATTTGAAGCTTTCAGGTTTTCACAGTATGTGAAATGATCAAAAAGTTTTATCTGAATGATTGTGACATCACCTTGACACAAAGCACAAACAATTCGATTGTAAATCTGCTTGGGAGAACGGGAGGACTGGCACCCAAAATAAATAGTGTTCTTGTTATCTGAATGTTTTAGCTGCGCTCGGTGAGAGGGAGGTGACGAGGAAGAAACGATGCTGAAGAAGCTTCAATTCCAGATCCAACCACAAAGAGTAACAACACGAAGAGAGTTTCCATACCTGGGTTTATGCACTCCAGGATTTTTCTAGATGTTCCGCCTTCAACCACACAAGAGCCTGATCATGGCGGACGATTAGCTGTCCACAAGCTAGATCACATGTTTCATCCCGCCTCTTCTTTAAAGGAATAAATGGCAATCAGATAAGGATGTGGTTAGGGTGGTTCGGTGATTAAGCTGTTGCTTAACCCCTGCACCCAGCACCACCAAGCTTCTGGCCTTGAGCAAGACCCTTAACCTCAATTGCTCAGATGTATAATGAGATCCCCTCTATAAGTGTGTCTGCCTAATGCCAAAATGTTATGATGGGAAAATTCAAACCATCTCCATTTTCGATCTTCTGTACAACAAAATGAAGTACTGTCTTTTCATACGTGGGGTTCTGGGGTACCTTTCTAAAAGGAGAAGCTGAAGAAAAAAAGTACAAACCCTCTGCTGTAGAGTATATAGAACCTCTAAATGTTCCTTCAAACTGAACAAACTGTTATATTGAGAAGGTTCAAGAGGTTGAAGCTCCACCTTTTAACTTGTTCACCTTTCCATTTCTGTTTCTCCATGAATGATAATGTTTTCCCAACCACCACCACCACCACCAGTCCCATCTCTTCAGGTCTTTCTGCTGGACCTGGATATCTAGAGTTCTGCCAGTTGTTCTATACTTCCATAGAGAACTTTGATGTGGTGTCTCCATTTATGAAACCTACAGTATATTTACTCTAAAAGTGAAGGTTGAAAAAGTTGTTTAACCATGTTGTTTAACCTTTGTTCAAACCATCATTTTGGGGAACTTAATGATTAAGCATGTGATTGGCCATAAGCATATTATTTTGCTTTGCTCTGGGATATTCTTTACCTCAAGAGGAATAAGGACTTTAAAAATGGTGGTGCGATGTGTAATGTTGTTACAATCTGTGTGGAGTTTGTTTCCCTAGTGTCCATAATGCGGTTCTTTTGTTGTTCTCCAGTTTCCACCTACCGCCCAGTTGGCGAATTGGCTAGTCTATATTACCCCGAGGTGCGAACAATTGTGGAGTGTGCTTTGTAAAAACCATGGCGGGGTGTTTTCCCACCTCATCCTCCTCTAGCGTTCCAGGGACAGGCTTCAGATCCACCACATCCCGACTGGGATAAACTAAATACTATACAAAGAATGATTTCATAAATGAACTTCTGTCCACTATGTGTCGAATTATGACGTATTAGAGTTTATCATTTAACAGAATATTGGGAATTTTTTTGGGAATATTGGGAATTTTTAGCCACATGCCTAGCGCACACACAAATCCATCAAACTCCGGAAAGAAAATTACATCACACGTCTAAAGAAAAACAACAATCACGCTTGTCCCAGTCTAACAATGCATACTTCGTACTTGTAGCATTTATCTTTCTTCGTTCCTTACAGCAACTATTCCTGCCGTGCTCAAGTCTTGTGCTTGTCGTACTGTGTCCTCTCCCGGCGTCCCCAAACGTCTTTGCCGTCTTCTGACCTCCTGTAAAAAAAAAAGACACTAAGAAGCACTTTTAACTGAAATAGACCGGATTTTTTTTCTCCCCCTTTCATATGCAGATGACAGATTTAAAGATACAGTGTTGTAGACGTGGCACGTGAAGCGACGGATGCCCGCCGTGTCTGATAGTGCCGTGCAAACACACACACACACACACACACACACACACACACACACCTACGCGTGCTCACGGAAACTGTGATCGTGAACACTCCTGCGAGTTCATACACAACCTCAAGCAGAACACTGTATCTTTAATCTTGTGGAGGTGGAATCCATCTTGGGTCCCATGAGTGCTTGGCTGTTGCAGATTGCCCTGTGTTATGTGTGTGTGTGTGTTGTATGTGTTTCTCAGGACATACATGTGTGTGAGAGCGTTTCTTGAGAGATCCATATCAGCCAGCGTGAGCCGAGCTGCCAGGAAGTGGTTTCTTGGCCTGGTTCCTTCTCCAGGAGGAGAGAAGTTTGAGTGTGTTTGAGCCTGGGTCAGTCCCACGTGGCTTGCTTTCATTCACTTGGATTTTTTTTTTTTTAATGCAATATTCAAGTAGATGATTGAAATGCTGCCCTGTGTGTGTGTATGTGAGTGTGTGTGTGTGTGTGTTTTATGTACAGTTACTGGCAGAGACTCCAGGACCACCATGTTCACTACGGAGTCCAGTATGGACCAGGATATATATATATCTCTATATTTTTCTTTTTTTTTTTTGGCACTGCGAGAGTTTTGCTGATGTCAGACGACTTGTGGGTTTCAGCACCCCTAACTCTGGCGAGTTTCTTTGTGTCTTCACAAGACAGGGTCGTCTGTTTGTCCTGTTTGTCCAGGTAGTGTCTCATGACTTCCTGAACAAGCGATGCGTGATGGCAGATTCGTGAACAACACAAAAGAAATTTTGATGACACCCCCCCCAAAAAAAAAGGAGTGGTGTAGTGGAGTTAACTCAGCCGAATAAGCTAATGATCGGCGTGAAGTGTTGGCAGACTAGTTTTCTGCACAATAATGAGGGGAAAAAATATATTCCCTGGTGAGATTAAAAAAAAGAATTAATATCAAATAATAATAAAACAAAAAATTATATAAGAAAATATCAATCCTTACACCAGTGAATGTATTGTGCCTATTTCTTAGTTGTTGTTTTTTTTTAAAGATTTTATTTTTATTTGTTTTTTTGTTTTTTTTTTCTTCCTTTTTTTGCAATCCATGACAATCAACATCATGGCTAAATGCTATGGGCTTGACAGTCCCGCTCTGCTAGTCATGTTATTGCCACAGTCCTGCTGTTAATGGATGGTTATCTATAAGATTCCACGAAAAAGTGGTTGAGCTACAACGTGGTCTCATACTCTAGCCGCTCCTGGACGAGCATGTCATCCTTGTACTGCAGCCGAGGTGGCGTGGGCGAGTTAGCGATAGCCAAGATGGCTCTTCGTATGCCGCGGTCCAGCACGTGCCTTTCCCAGGCTGGGTATCGGTTCCTGCATACGTCTATTCTGATCACTGTCTCCTCCACTCGCGGGGTCCGAGAGGACGGCGTGGACGGAGCTGTGGGACGAACTTGAAAAACAGGAGCGCATCCGTCTCGCTCGGTGTACTTAGCGTCGCGGTCAGCGTCCCTCGCCAGCGTCCCACCCCTGTTCGAGCGAAGGGAATTGGTGGCGCCTTCGGTTGGCATGGCGAACCCTGTAGTGACGTTGGTATCGTCCAGCTGGCTCAGGCTGGCCGAGCGTCCAAATCGTGGCCCGTTAGGATGGAAGAAAGTGTAGTACATGAGCATGAAGACGATTCCTGTAAAGAAGCTGGAAAAGATGACGCACAGGGCAGGAACGGCAAAGGCGTCGGTGCTCCCTGGTGAACGGTACAGATACCAGAGCGCGCTGAGCGCTGCGTTTTCCAACAAGATGACCAGGTAGTAGATGAAGAGGCGGCAGCGCGTGCGGCCCTCCTTTACGTTGAACCAGCTGAAGATGTAGATGATCCCCACCACCATGTCAAAGACGATCTCCTCCCATTTGGTGACGCAGAACTCGGTCTCGCAGTGAACGATCCAGAAGGTCATGATGCACCAGTGTAGCACTATGAAAATTCCGAAGTAGAGCTGGAATACGGAGGCAAACAGGGCGAAGGTCACGACACGCGCCGCGATGGTGAAGAAATGCCAGCAGAACTGGATAATGACGGCCAGGTAGCTGACGGGCTTCTTGTCGTCACGTGAATCTCGTAAAGCCTTCTGGTAGGACGCAAGAGCCCAAGCCAACGACACCAGAGAGGCAGCAGCGGTCATTCCTGAAACAGAGAAGAAATATATGCATGAGCTGGTAAAAGTAAATACATAGAACAAATAGGAATTCTAAATAAATAAAAATAGGAAAAAAAAAAAGATACAGTAAGACCCAAACATACGGACAAGTTTCGTTCTGAGAGCTCGTTCATAAGTCCGATTTGTTCATAAGTCCAGCAAACACTTTATAGGTACTAGGATACTTTCACAATTAGCTATAGACAGTATAAAACTAACATGTTCCACGGCCACCAAGTGGCGCAGTGGTAAAGTTTGCGAGTTCGATTCCCGGGTGATGCTGTAACCTCTCGCAGCCGGAGGTCTAGAGAGAGCTGTTTGGCCGAGCTCTATCAGAGGGGAAGGATGAGAGGAACTTAGTGCTCCCACATTAATCACAGCTCTACAGCCAATCAGGGGCGTCTGTGAGCTCACGCAAGTGGAAGGAGAGGATAGCGCTGTCCTCAGAGTGTTATGTCACCCCCAACGGTGTGTGAGCGAGCAGTTCGAAAAGATGCGGTCGACTGGTGTTTCCTCTGAACCACATGATAGTCTTCAGCCCTCCCGACTGAGGGGTAGTAGTAGCCTTAATGTGGGAGCCCCCTAGTGACGGGGAGGAATTGGACACGACTAAATCAGGGAGAAAATTGGGGGAAACCCCCCCCCCCTCCCCAAAAAAACGAACATGTTCCTTGTTCCATTGTCCTTGTTCTTTAGGATCATGGTGATGGTTGAACAATTCATGTTAAAAGAACGAGTGATGTCTGCCATCTTTTTACCTCACTTCATTCTCTCAATTATTTTCCCTTTTGTCTCCATGATGCTGGTGCTGGTATGCTGGTCGCTTTACTGATGCTGGTCCCAGGCATACAGGCACCAAAACACTATATATGCTGGTATAATTGCTGGTCATGCTGGAGACCAGCTATGATGGTCAATGCTGTTCCCCCCCCCCCCCCCCCCCCCAGTTTTAAGTGATTTTCATTGATTCCTTTTTAGAAATAATGCATTTATGGCCAGTGAATTTGTATAAAAGGTTTGTGTTATGTTTTTAGACAACCCAGCAGATAATTAGGAAATGTAAAATAATGTATTTACATGTTTTTGTCTTTTGTATGTAAATGCATTTAAAGATAACACTACACGGGCCATGTATTTACATCACACACTATTTTCAGTACTAGCTATTAAAATACAAGATAATGAGCTAAAATGGTAATCTATATAAATATAAATATAAATCATGCTGGCATATGCTGGATTTTTCAGCAGGCATGCTGGTCTTCCATCAGTTATGCTGGTTCACCAGCTAAACTAGCGTCAGACCAGCACTAACCAGTAGTAACCAGCATAGACCAGCATATAAATCATGTTGTCTATGGTGGATTTTTCAGCAGGGACACTGCTAATCACAAGATAAATCTAACAGACATTTCATTTGTGTCCTGCTAACCAATTTCTTCTTACATTCACTCCTGTACAATATTAGCAACACATACTGTGTTATGCTAATCTGAAGCCGTTTGCTAATGAAAATCTTAGTTGTTTTAGCAGAAAGTGGCATTAAGTTTCACCTCAGAAAAAAATTTATACATCACAAATACTGAGTATTTAGTATTAGTAATACTACTACTACTAGTAGTAATAATATTTTCACCTGGACATTGCTAGCATGATGATCTATTGCTAATATCGAAGCTATAAACCATTACGCTAGTGTTGTTCAGCAAAACAATAAAACATTTTAGATAGATTAGCATTTTTATTTTCTCAGGTTTTTCCTTCCAAAATAAAAATAAAGAATAGGACATTTTTTGAGGTAAAAACACCATTAAGATGACCTAGATGATGTAAAACTAGGACAGGAGGAGGGAATCGATCAATTCCACAATAAATAAATAATTTAAATAAATAAATAAATGAATGAATGAATGAAAATCTTTATTGCATCTTTGAGGATGTTCACGGCTCCCGGGAACACGAGTGCTAATAAAGAAAGAACAGGCTAATAACAGGTGATAACTGTGCTTCGCGCATCCTGCTTCGTACACCGATTCTGTGGAAATTACAAATCCCAAGCAGCGCCAAAGCTTCAGACGAAATTGTAAGTGAAATGTGGAGAATGAATCATGAGGCGGGTTGAACATTAGCTCCGTCGAGTCTCCTCAGAGGGATGTCTTATTTACGCTCATGGATCGGCTTTGTGATGTCTGAGCGTGACGCTAACTGTGCGGCGGCGGCTCGGCGATGATGGAGGCAGTGGATTACAGGAGAAAATTCCACTTGATCGAGGTTAAAAAAGACAACAGTCAAGACTAGACGCAGGACGAGACTGAATTTATAGAACACACAGAGAGAGAGAGCGACAGAGACAGAGACTCCAGATTTCAAAGAGGAGCAGGGTACCATGGTTACCAAGAGCACGCAGTGATAAAGCGATCGCTCCCAAGGAGGAAGACATGAGGCTGGAGGAGAAACTGGGACAGAGGTACAGAGAACAATTAAGGAATTAATTACTAAAATAAAAAAGCCTGGCTGTAGAAAAAAAGAATTGGCAATGACGCAAATTATTTGCCAATTGATGATGTATTCTTATTAACTAAAGGACCAGAAAATCAGAACGTACTCCTTACTGTATCTGTGTATAGCTACGTTCAACATTGTGGAAAGTTACTGTTAGAAAGTTAAGTTAGAAAGAGTCATTTTCTCAAGCAAACAAAAAAAAAAAAAAGAGATAAAAATCACACATTGTTGTGTTACATATTTTCATGTAAAAATGTCCTACATCGTTTCAAACCCTGACCCTGAAGACTGCTAAAATAAATGGTAAAAAAGTGTCTTCTCACAAGAACAGAGGCCACACCTCCTTCACTTCAACTGACAGATATAGAGGCCACACCTCCTTCACTTTCATTAAGAGGTAAAGAAGCCACACCCCCTTAACTTTGACTGACAAGTAAAGAAGACACACCTCCTTCACTTACAGTATACTGACAGATGAAGAAGCCACACCTCCTTCACTTTGACTGACAGATACAGAAGCCACACCCCCTTCACTTTGATTGACAGAGACACAGGCCACACCTTCTTCACTCTGACTGACAGATACATAAGCCACACCTCGTTCACTTTGACTGACAGATACAGAAGCCACACCTCTTACTTTGATTGACAGAGACACAGGCCACACCTCCTTCAATTTGACTGACAGATACAGAGGCCACACCTCCTTCACTTTGACTGACAGAGACACAGGCCACACCTCCTTCACTTTGACTGACAGAGACACAGGCCACACCTCCTTCACGTTGATTGACAGATACAGAGGCCATACCTCCTTTGCTTCTAGGAGGTGTGGAGGTGTGAAGGAGGTCTGGCCTGTGTATCGGTTAGTCGAAGTAAAGAAGGTGTTGCCTCTGTATCTGTCAGTCAAAGTGAAGGAGGTGTGGCTTGTGGAGGTGTGGAGGTGTGAAGGAGGTCTGGCCTGTGTATCGGTCAGTCGAAGTACAGAAGGTGTTGCCTCTGTATCTGTCAGTCAAAGTGAAGGAGGTGTGGCTTGTGTCTCTATTGGTCAAAGTGAAGGAGATGTGGCTTCTTCATCTGAGCCACAACTCATTCACTTAGAGTCACAGATGAAGAAGCCACACCTCCTTCACACTGACTGACAGATACAGAGGCCACACCTCCTTTACTGCCACTGACAGATATAGAAGCGACACCTCCTTCACTTTGACTGCAGCCCCCACAGGCCACACCTACTTCACTTTGATTGACAGATACAGAGGCCACACCTGATGGACTTTGTTGTGGCAGAAATTGACAAACCCAAAGAAACAAATAAGTGTGTTCTGGAAAGTAAACATAATTAGCAATAGACCTGTCATCATTATTGATATTATTTTAAACAGATATAGTTTTTGTTACGTTATGTTATTTAACACATCTTGATTTCTCAGTATATAAAGTACTAATGCAGCAGCTTTAATGTAGTCTACCTTTTCTCATAGATTAACATGCTAAAGCAACCGAGATGGACAGATAGTGAGATAGGAAACAAAGGATGATGTGACAGCAGGAGACCGAGTGAGAGAAGTGAGAAAGGCGGACTGACCAGTGTTTCAGGTTTATCGCCAGAAAAGAAACGCGATCCACCTCGCTCTCCGTTCTCACACACTTCCACACTTGATCGCACTGCCACGAGAAATGAAGCGTAACACAAATAAAGGCCCGGGCTCCAAACAGGAGCTGATATACTAAACTACACACACTTAACCTGATTTCAGGAGGTCGCTCCACCAACACAGCGTCTGTCTGGACTCATATGTGACGAGAGTAAAATACGGGAGGAGGTCCAACGCAAAGCCAACTGAATGAGATGTGTTAAAGGATGCATGAACATGATGTGTGTTTCATCAAGGGCAGACTGGCGCAGATGTAAAGAAAACAGCCCTCATGAGCAACTGATTCTCTGATAAGAGTCAAGCGCTTATACTCAAGTGCTTCTGCTCGTTTCTAATTCGTGTGTTGGAGGTACTGAGCTTGCACACTCATGGCTCAAGGTTGTGTTAAGTTTTTGTTTAAAGTCTACAGGTTACTTCTACATGCTCTAACCCTAACAATACCTGATCTCAAGAATTTGTATGTTCCTACTAAGATCTGTTAAAATATGATTCACTGTTGGGCAAATAATTTGATTAAAAACATTAGATAAAGGATACACCTCCTTTATTTAAACGGAAAGACATACAGGCATTTTTTTTACTTACAGGTACACAGGCCACAGCTCCATCGCTTTGACTGACAGACACAGGCCAGACCTCCTTCACTTTGACTGACATATAGAGGCCACACCTCCTTCACTTTGATTGACAGGTACATAGGCCACACCTCCCTCAACTCAACTGTGAGGCACATAGGCCACCTCCATCACATTGACTGACAGGTACATAGGCTACACCTCCTTCACTGCTACAGATGAATACATAGGCCACACCCACTTCACTTAGGCTAACAAATAAATAGGCCACACCTCCTTCACTTCTACTGAAAGGTACATAGGCCACACCTCCTTCACATAGACTGAGAGATACATAGGCCACACCTCTTTCATTTAGACTGACGGATAGATAGGCCACACCTCCTTCTCAAGTGCCAGGTACGAGACTTCTTCACTTTGGCCGACCAATACATAGGCCACGCCTCCTTATTCATACTGATGTACAGAAGCCACACCCCCTGTAATGAGGCTGATTGATTGGGCTAGGGTCAGCTGATAGTCGTACAAAGACCCAAACATACAGAGTAATACATTAGAAATGACTGTAGACTGTACAGAGACAGACTGATACAGTATATAATATTAGAAAAAATGACTCTGAATTAATTTGCCGACAGAATCGCGCTAAAGAGAGCATTACAGCAACGGTCAGTTAAGATGCTGTGATATAATGTACAGTATATTTCTCTTTTATCAACTGAAGCATCATCAGGAAGTCCAGTCGAGCTAACTGTCTACGATTAAACCGATCTGAACGGCTCAACAGAGAGCAATCAGCAGACAATCAGCAGACGCCACTGCCATGACTTTCATTCATCCTTTCCTGAAATCCGGCAATGCAGACACAGCGGGAAGATAAAACGTCAATGAGAGGACAGACGAGTGTGTGTGTGTGTGTGTGTGTGTGTGTGTGTGTGTGTGTGTGTGTGTGTGAGAGAGAGAGAGAGAGAGAGAGAGAGAGAGAACTGTCCTGTCCATTCAAGTCCACTTCTACACACTGTGTGAGGAGTAACATCTCATGTTACTCTGCTTACAACGTCTCAATTATTAAAGACGCCTTCACATCGCAGTGCTCGGAAACGACACGCAGTGACATTCCGCACAGTCTCAGTAAACACACCGGATATTTCACCAAAGATCTGAACTGACACGATGACGTCATGATTACACCGGTACCTCGGCATACAAACGCCACGACTCATGAATTTTCACATTAAGAACTGAAATTGTGCAAGAAATGTGCCTCGACATACGAGTTGTGCATACGTCCGAGAGCTGATGGTCTGCATCAGTGGAAAGCCAAGTTACACGAGTTTACATTTTTTGCATTTTGTGTAAAATTTAGTCTAGACATAGCGCCATGGGTCCCAAGAATGTTAGCAAGGATGGTAGCAAGAAGAAAGGGGAGCCGCTTTTAGTTCGGATTTTAAAGCAGCCGGTGCCGAGAGGAATCATAAATTAAGGTTAAGTGGGATTTAATGTCTATTTATTTTATATTTTACTTTGTTTTAATGTATTTTCTAAATGTTTTGATAGTTTTTATATGCAGAAATAAGATTATAGTGTTGGAAATTGAAATTATTGGTAATAATTTTGTGTGGTTAATATAGTTCATATGGGACAATGCATTTTACAATGCGAAATGTATCCTTTAAAACTTAAATAACTTAAATAAAACATTTTATTAAATTTGTACGCCGAGGTCCCGCTGTATTATTACTGTATTCTTAAGAAATTCCACCTCATGTATAATGTTGCTACAACAGCATCTCTGAAAAATAAAAAACACACACACACACACACACACACACACAAATGAAATCGAATAGCCTTGTTCTTCTGGCCTTTAACACCAGGGATCAGCTCAGTCCATTTCATTTGCCATCTCAGTGAAACACGTATCTACCTCCTACTTCACTCCTAATTACTTTTTCCCTCAAAGCAGATCGAAGGAGATCTGGTTTATTCCCTCTCCTCTGCCTTCTCGTCTCGCTGTCTTTTGGAGAGCTGCGATGAAAAGGCGACGTGTCAGAACGTCAGCTCGGGTTCTCGATCCGCAGCTTCATGACACAAAAACATGGTTATTACATATACATATAACGATGCATGATGCTATGTTGTGTGTGTGTGTGTGTGTGTGTGTGTGTGTGTATTGGCATTCCACCTGTCCTACAAAAATGACAGGATATTTACAAATTGTTCGGGTTAAACAAGCTAATTTTTTAATGCCTTATTTATATATTTAACCCACTTAGATTAAATCCTCCCATTAGGAACCCGACGTGGTTTAATGACTACTTTGTGAAGTGGGATAATTAACGGGCAGAGGCCAGGCTGTAATTTTTCTTCCCTGTGTGCTTCACTCTGAAGCCTGCACGCTCTATTCTTCGTCTTACTTCCTCTACTTCTTTTTCTTCTCATCCTTTACGTCTTTCGCCCTGCTTCCCCCCTCCCTCCCCCCCCTTCCCCCCTCCCACCCCTCATGCGCATGCAGCACATCCTGAGGAGACGGTCGCCACGGGAACCGAGGCCGAGTCAGGAAGGTGACGTAATGCTCCCGTCTCCTCGTGGAGGCTGCAGTAATTCAGGACAGGCACAGAGGGAGGAGTGTGTGCATATATATGTGTGTGTGTGTGTGTGTGTGTGTGTGTGTGTGTGTGTGTGTGTGTGTGTGTGTTTGAAGGAGAGATAGAGAAACCTCAATGCAGTGTCTCCTGTTAAGCCTCCTTTTAAAGAATTTAACAGGAATCTCCTGTTTGAGTGATGGATTTTGGATGCAGTCCATTATTTTAGCTCAAATTAGATTAGTGTTGCTGTTTTTTTTATGGACCAACAGTTGCTCCATTTATAAGACGATAAGACACGCCTCTTATATCCTATATGTTATCAGCTTAGAGAATAAATATTTAGTTTCTGTCACTTTGGATTGTTGTACATGTTAGATTTATATCCCTGGTCATATTTGATAGTCAGATTGTCACATTAAAGTACACAAAGCCTGTGCTTGAGCAAAAGTAGAGATTCCCTAGGTCAAATATTACTCAAGTAAAAGTAGATTTCCTCCATTTACTTGTGTACTTGAGTAAAAGTACAAACATACGCACATTTAGATGCACTTAAGTATCAAAAGTACATGGAGGGTATTAGCTCACAGTAGCCTTTAACATAGGACAAAATCTCTCTCTCTCTCGCTTCTGATGTCAAAGACCTGTGATTAGTAGGCGTGTCTCGAAGGAAAGGAAAGTCACACAATTACACATAACAGTCAGCAGGTGGTGAAATTCCTGCTTCAAATACTGCACACCAGTATAGTCAGGTATCGCAATGCCACCCAGAAATGTAGTTCAGATATTTTTTTCTACATTTGAGCAGAGTTAAAGTAAAAAGTATTCTCTAATTAAACTACTCAAGTAAAGTACAGATACGTGAAATTTGTACAGTAACGGGATTCATGTACTCAGTTCAAAATGCTTTTTATTTATTCATTGAGCCCACCCCATTTCCACTCATAAGCTCCGCCCTCCACATTTATTAATTACTTTCATTAAGTTCAGCTATAGTTAGAATCTAGTACCATTAGTGTCATGACATCACCATCAAACATGGCCAAGCTGAATACAAACAAACATTCCAGACGAGAAGATGGGTTTCCAAAAACTCTTATTCTAAGACCATGAGATCAAGAGTTATTTATTTTAATCATACCTCGTTCATTTTTCATATTTTTTGTACTCGTAAGTAATGAAAAAAAAACACTATTGCACCTTTAATTTGTCAGATTCAAAGCAATTATCACTTTTAATATTTCAGATTGAACATAATTATTGATTCTATACCTTTTTTAAAATGAAGTTTTACAGCCAAACCTCACAAGAATAAAGGTTTGTTCTGGGGAATGCGTTCATGTACGCTAATTCATTTTTCCTTTCAAAATAAAAACATTAACAAAAAGAAAGAAAGAAAACATATTATTTAACTTAGTTTTCCCTGGCACACACACCACAACTGTATTTATTTCATAAAATAATAAAGAAAATCACATACTGAGACAGTTTTAAATTTTTATTCTTATATAACCTCAAAAAAAAAATTCTCGAAATCAAATATTAATGAATTTGACTATGAAAAGGAATCCACTGGAGAATTATATAATTAACATATGCAGAAATATATATATATATATATATATATATATATATATATATATATATATATATATATATATATTTTTTTTTTTGTTGTTGATTTAAACATAACATGACAACATCTGGAAAATCCTGCTGATATTTTTATCTGGCACGTCTGTGTGGTTTTTTTTGAAGCACGTAGTGATCTATATTCGCAGCACCTCGGGGACTGTAAAGGCAATCTGTAATCTATCCTTCCTGCTTGTATCTACCCAGTAATTGCTTATACGCATCTGGGTCACTCTGGATCGTTCGTCAAATTTGAAGAGACTTGAACGAATCAAATGAAAGGAGAAATAAGAGGGTTTTTAATGATATTTGTTATTTTAAACCCAAAAGAAATGAACTTGTGTGGACTGTAGTGACGTCAGATGTCAGATGATCTCGATGAGGTGTAATACAGTACGCTCGCACCTCAGAGCCGGCCTTTAAAAAGGCAGGTTTCTAATGCAAAACACGAACATGGAGCTTTTTGAATAAAATGTGCCACTAAAGAAATAAAATCAGAGAGACATGGCTTCACCCCTGTCTTTTTACACGCCCCCTTCATTAAAATATGACTGATATACAGGCCACGCCTACTTGAATAGCTGACAGATGTATATGCCACGCCTCCTTCACTGGGACTGACAAACACACAAGCCACGCCTCCTTCAATGGGGCTGACATATTTATAAGCCACACCTTTCAATATGGCTGACAGATTTACAGATTTACAGGATATACAGGATTCGCTGCCTTTAAAGAGACAGATTTATAGGCCACGCCTCCTTAACTAGGACTGACAGATATACAGGCCAGGTCTCCTTCAATAATTCTGACAGATGTAAAGACCACGTCTCTTTTAAAAGGACTAACAGATAGATAGGCCACACCTCCTACAATAGGGCTGACAGATTAATAGGCCACACCCCCTTCAATAGGGCTGAGAGAGTTACAGGCCACACCTCCTTCAATATGGCTAACAGATTTATGGGCTACGCCTCCTTCACTAGGACAATATTAAACAATCCATATGGACACTCCATATGGTGTCTAGGTAAGTGGTTGTAGTGTTACTTTTAAGGGAAACCCCACCTTATGTGTGTGTGTGTGTGTGTGTGTGTGTGTGTGTGTGTGTGTGTGTGTGTGTGCAGAAACAGTAACCCTATTAATTATTAATAACCTGCATACATAATAACCTGCATACATACAGCTACATCTGCTGGAAAAAAAAATATCTGACACCAACGTAAACCTCCGTGAGGAAAAGAGAGCTTCACCGTAATAGCTAAAATAATGCGCTCATTACACAACTCACTGCTGCAAGTGGAGCCGCTGCTCACCGCAACTGTGGTCAAATTGGAAAATAACAGGATTTCATTGGCCGATAATATGTAATTACATCTTTAATTACATCTTCAATACCGTAAACATGCCAGCTCTCCGCAGAGTTTACGACCAACTTTAAATAAGCTCCTATAAAACGCCCTGAAGCTGAACAGCTCTGGAAATGTAACAGAGGCGGAGAGAGAAGGAGGGAGGGGAGGACACACACAGAGAGAGGGAGAGAAAGACAGAGAGAGAGATCATTTATAGTATTGAATAAAACAGTCTATTTGCACTATTTACATTTATATGTTTCCATATTTATATAGTGTGCATATATTGTGCGCCTCAAAAATGTCTTTTTTTCATTAAGTGTTGTATTTGTTGTACTGACTATACTGTCTTTGCTGACAGAATTACTTAAGTCATAATGAAGAGTTCATACTCCATGCAATAAATCCAAATTTCAAACATCATAAAAACCGCAACGATTATATTCCCTTTTTATAAAAAACATAAATAATACACTGAAATGAAAATGAAGCAAATGTAGAAGCAAATGTAAATGAAAGTAGATGTTCTTAGTGATTATCTATTTTCTGTTCCTTCTCGTAAATCGTTAAGTTAATAAAGCAATAATTAGTAAGTTTACGTATCCGTTTTTTGACTCTTCATCAATTATTTGTCCTCATAGCTCACACCTCACGCATTAACTCTGCCGTTCATGTTACAAGAAAACATACAATAAGATTATCGAATAAGAGAAAGAAGACTCTAAGAAGAAGTAAATAAGAAATAAGACTGAGTCGTGCCGAGAGAAGTTTCAGAAATCCAGAATCGAGGCTCTAAATGTAAATGGTAAAGGCGCTGTCTATTTTCACTCACGCGCACACACACACACACACACACGCACACACACACGCACACACACAGAAGCACAAAGTGCACCGTTTTGGCAAATCTCCTGTAAAAAGTAGCAGCATTTTATTTTGCCTCCTTTTTTTTATTTTATTACAAATCTACACACGAACACACTGAAGAGTAAGTGAGAGTAGCTGATCCACCCACAGCCTCGTGTCCCGGGTGAGAACCTAATGAAAGTAGAAACACTCAGAATCGAGTGCAGAAAAACTCCTGAATTTATATAAAACTTTTAAATTACAAGAAAAAATCTTAAATTCGGTGTTTCTAGTTTTGCCTGTTTCTTTCTTTCTTTCTTTTTTTTTTTAACTTTAACAAACGTGTTCAATAATTATTAAGGTTTCACCAGACCTTTATTCAAACTACATCTTTTATTTTTAATCATATAAAAATGGTTATATATTTAAAGACTATTTTATGACATTATAATTAGAATTTTTGCTGAATTTATTCAGCTGTGCTTCACATCGTTAAAATAAAAAACTAAATTAAATTTTAGTGTAAAAAATGAACTTCAGCAGTTTCCTGTTCATGATTTTCCTGATGAGAGAAAATGAAGGAAATCTTTGTAATTGCAATGCTGAAAAGAACTAAACAAAACAACAAAAACAAACAAACAAAAAAGAAATGGCCAAATATACTTATTTTTTTTAAAAGATGTTTTGCTTTATTATTCAATCACTGGATAAAATTAGATGTCTAGAATTCCTCTGGAAACAAATGTAGAAATTTTTCAATATTCACAAATTAAAGTTGATAATTTGACAATTAATTTTCTTGTATCACAAATATATATATAAAAAATATTTTAATTTTAAATATATGTTTTTATTACTTCTAAAATAAACATTATATTCATACCCTTAATGTTTATTTATATGTTTGTTTTTGAACACTTGTTAGTAAATATTTTCGCTTTAAAACTAACAACAAATAAATAACTAATATTATTGATGGCAAACAAAATACTAAAATGAAATCTATGTATTAGCGGCCAAATTTGAACAGTTCATTAGCCTTCATTAGCCTTGACTAACGTCTCACTGGTCTTCACGAGGTTTATTAAACATTACTGGCCTCCATTAATCTACATCAACATTTCACTAGCCTTTATTAATCCTAATTTCCATTAAACTTCACCATCCTTCACTGGTATTCACTAGGTTTGTTAAATCCCTCATCAGCGTTTGCTAGCTTTTATTAACATCACTGATTTTCATTAACCTTTGCTAGCCTTCTTTAATCTTTCCCAGCTTTCACTAGCCTTCATTGGCCTTTCATTTAATTTCACTAGCCTGCATTAGCTTTCGCTAACCTTTACTGTCCTTCAGGCTTCACTAGTCGTCATCTCCCTCCACTAGCCTTTACTAGCTCCCATTAAAGTTTACTAGCCTCTCTTAATCTTTATTAGCTTTTATTACCATGCACTTCTTTCACGAGCTGCTCGTTAGCCTTCACAAGCTTTCCCTGGCTTTTATTAGCCGCCCGTTAGCCGTCTGGCCGCGTTATATGATATTTATTTGGCTACCTTGCACGGCCTGAAGCTTGTGAGTCTGGATGATGATGCAGAGCTGCAGGACGAGCTGAGGCGCGCTCTCCAGGAAGGTGGCGAGCAGGTGGAGCATGCTGACGTCGGCGTACTCGTACACCATCCTCCAGTAGAACCTCCAGCGGTCGTTCTCGCCGCTGCGTCTGCTCCGGATGCCCAGGTAGATGGTGCGGAAATACCTGAGGAGCACAAACGGCGGGTTAAAATTCATTCACATTCTGTCTTAGCTTGTCTTTCATCTGTTTACTCTGAATCATTGATATCTTTATTACATTATTTAGATTTATTCCATATTTCTCGGCGACCCGTACACACGAGGCTGAAATGAAACAAAGTCGTTTGTGATATTTATGTATTGTTTCCACTCTGTCCCAGATTGAGGATCTACAGTACTGAGTGCTCAGCTGCTGCCCCTAAGGCCGGGGGGCGGTGGGGGTGGGGGGTGGATAAGGCGGTTAGCGGCTCACCGACTCTGCAGCTACGAGGCTTTACGACTTTTAGGACTCTTTCCATAGCTGAAGTGCTTCTGGCTTTACTACCGCATCTCTGCCGAAAAACAGATCCTGATCCCTGATGGGCAACCAGCCAAAGCATACACACACACACACACACACACACACACACACACACACACACACACACACACACACACACACACACACACTTAAGTAAAATAGGAACCAAAATGCCGAGTGCATTCCATGCAGTTACGATTTTATTGCATGATTCTTTCAAGATTAAATTTGGTAGACATGATACCATCAGAGCTGAATAAACCGTGTAATAACATCCGGATTCTGGATTAGTTTTCTATAACAGCCACTCTGACAGTACCGCCGCTACAAATCACAGGTTTATTTTAAATTTATTAAGTTTCCATAGTAACAGTGCATTAAAAAGCGTTGACATGCTGATGAACATGTTTATTAAAGGTGGGGGAAAAAATCTATTCAGTTACGTGTCACGATACGTTTGTGTTACCAAATCATGTATCGCCTGTAATCTGACTCCAAAATCTTTTTTTTAAAATTAGTATTATTTCATAATTTATATATATTTGGATGCGAGTTAGCGGCACGGTGGCTTAGTGGTTAGCACCGTCGCCTTGCACCTCCATTCCTGGGTTCGATTCCCACGTCAGGTCTGTGTGCATGTTCTCCCTATGCTTGGTGGGTTTCCTCTGGGTTTCCCTGGTTTCCTCCCACAGTCCAAAAACAGGCAGATTAAGCTAACTAGCATTTTCAAATTGCCTGTAGTGTGTAAATTTTGACCAGAGGTTTTTACAAACGGGAATAAATACAACATCCACCATTGGCTTCCATGGACTACTTCTAGTTGGACTACAGAGGTTCCTAGATAGATGGATGGATGGATGTGAGGTTGCCATTCCTGTTTAATCCTGCAGGTAAATGATTCACCCATGGTTCGGCACAACAGTGTCCTGGCCTGTGTGGTAGGGGCAAATTATTATATACTAAATATAATAGTATACTAAACTATACTAAAGTTAGTTTAAAATTATAACTACATCTGGAAAATTATGTAATACCAAAGCAGGATATTTATAAAATCGTCATAACCACAGGACAAATAGAATCAGCACCAAGGAATCACAATATACAGTAGTAGGTGATATCATATCGTGTGCGGTCTGGTGATTTCCATCCACATGTCTTATCTTCAAGAGTCAAAGGTTAGAGTGTAACCTTAAGAAGTTTAAACTTTTTGCGATTTCTACAATAAAGATACGATTTTAAATAGTTTGCATCTTTACTTTTGCATGACAGTGATAAAACTTATTGGGACTAAACAGCTGTGTGTCCATAAGAAAACCACTTGTTATTGAGACTCATCAGAAACAGGCAGATTTTTTTGACAAAAAAAAAAAAAAGTCTTCAGTTTGTTAGTGATCATAAAGACTGGACTTTGGAGCAATGGGAAAAAGGTCATGTGACCTGATGAGTCCAGACTGAGTCTATTCCAGAGTGATGGGCGTGTCAGGGTAAGAAGGGAACCGCATGAAGCGATGCTCCCATCATGCATAGTGTCCACTGTACAAGCCTCTGGAGACAGTGTTATGATCTGTGGTTGCTTCAGTCGCTCAGGTCGAGACTCAGCAACGTTATGTGGAAATAAAATGAAGTCACATGACCACCTGAATGTACTGAATCACCAGAATATCACATCTATGGAGTATTTCTTCCCTGATGGCACGCGCCATATTCCAGGACTCAGGAATCATTTTCATACACAAACTGGACACCACAGCGTGAGCCGTAATCAAAGCTGAAGCTGCTCCAGTTAGTAGATAGACTTTTGGCCATGCTTTCTTAACCATAGTAAATAATGTACTTTATTTAAAAAAAATCTGAATCTATAATTCCTGATCGTGTACTAGTTTTAACCTGTCACACTAATTGGCAGGCCCTGTTGTGGTGTCGCTAGGTCGTGTAGTGATTAGCACACACAGTTTTGCTGCACACACACGGTTCACACTGCTTTAATAGAGGTCTCAAGAGACCATAACGCAGAGCTGAGTGGAGCTGAGGGGCTTGAAATCCCCAGGGAGACCTGACACACACACACACACACACACACACACACACACACACACACACACACTCTGAAGTGTGCCAACAACAATAAGTGAATTTTTATATGTGTGTGTGTATATGTGTGTGTGTGTTCGTGTGTGTGTGTGTGTGTGTGTGTGTGTGTGTGTGTGCACGCTGTACACTGCTTAAATGTCTCGGTCAGGTTTCAGGTCCGCTGCCACGTCCTGTCTAAAAGACACAATCTATCCGGGTGACACCGGCACGACTCCGGCTCACGTTCGCCACGCTGTCTGCCCCGTCTTCATCACTGCCTCGTTTAGCTCCCAAACCCTCGGCGCTCACAGTCATCACACACACACACACACACACGCACACACACACACACACACACACCCCTCTGGCTTGGAGAGTTTGCACTCTCTTACCTGCCAATCAGATGCAGAAAACATGGAGAGAGCTCTGTGTGTGTGTGTGCGTTATTACAGGTTGCATCATGGTTTCAGGACTATTTTCGATTACTTAATCAGATCACACACAGGCAAAAACATAACGCTGAACCACCTTAAAATAAAAAAATGTAAACCAGGATTTATGACAAAGCAAGATATCTTGGTGCTCTCAAGGCGAAAAAAACAAAAAAACAAACACACATTTCTTATTTTAGCGCAATTTTTTCCTCCTTTACTTTTTACCTGTAATAGTAGGTTTATATCGGTTCTACAGCAACAGCCTTGATGAATAACTTGTCACAGAAGAAAGAGACGCATCTGTGTGTGTGTGTGAACTGTACACACGATCATTCACCAGCACTACTCGCACGTTACAGGAACTCTCCTGGAGTTATCGCCACGACCTCACTCCGAGACATTTCCACATGTTTGGAAGATTAAAGGAGTTCCCGGGAGGCCGGTGTTTCTCATGACTCAGACATGAGCAAACTTTCTACCGTGATGGTGCCCAAGCACTGGTGACACACTGGGATGAGTGCATTATTATTATTAAAAAGAGATTATATTCTGCATAATCAAAAGTCCCGCTTTGGCTCGAACGCCCCTCATACAATGACACACGCAGAGTTCATCCACCAAGATCAAGAACTAAGATTATGACATGAGCTGTGTTAAGAAACTGTTTCATTTATAGTCCGTTCACACACTCCGACTCGAGTAGCACAGTCTGACTTGACTAGAATATGAAACATTCCCTTTGATGCGTCTCTACTTTTACCAAGTTCTTGCTTTAAAATATATATATATTTACAGGGCTTTTAAAACTCACCATACGCTCTTTATGTGTTTATTTCTTTTTTTTCATTCTGATACCTTTGTGTGTGTGTGTGTGAGTGTGTGTACCTATAGCTAAGTGAGTTAAATTTCGTCTACTAAAAGAAATACAGAATTTCAGTCGTATAATAAAAACAATAATAACAACAAAAACAATGATAATAATAATCTCAGCATATTCATGTTCATACAAACTTAAAATTAAAAGCAATAAGCAGGAAAGACTTTTTGCGAGATCAATAAAATCTCTCATTCCATCCATCAATCCACATCCAACACACCAGAGTTACATTAAATATTATTATATTACATGCATATAGCGCTTGCATCCCCTCTATTTTCCTCTCTAACATGTCAATTTGTTTCTTTTCCATTCCTGTCCTTACTGGTGTTTGAGGACTAGTCACATTTTCATCCAAATATTTTAACTGAAACTCGTCGCAGTTTGACTGATGCATGAAATGGTTGCAGCTTAAAACGGACGTCATTCTTTATTACAAAAAAAGAAATGACACAATGCTATGCTAAGTTGCAGATGCACAGCAGGGGCGAGCTGGAGAGCCGACATCCGAGGCACGTCAAATACCAGAAATCCGAACAGGAAGACGTTTGAGATCACAGGCTTGAATCCTGACAATCCAACTGCCAGCCGAGTCCCGGAGAGCAAAACCAGTCAGGCTTCCTTAGCGAGAGAGACGGACGGATGGTGTTTTGTCTCCCTCTCCCCTGTCAATCACAGCGACACTCGCCAATCAGGGCCAATCTCTGAGCTCAGGCATGCGTAAGTGGGTGGATAGTGGTTCGACTTCATACGAGTTCATATTTAGTAGCCGTTATATGACGAGAGTTATCAGGTGACAGATCCGAGAAACTAATAGCAGCACAACATTGTTTTGACTGATGACCAGTGGAGCCGAGATTTTGGAGCATTATGATTAGTGGTTCGAGTCCATAGCGCTAATGTTTGTTTTGTCTCAAGATGCTATATTTCTTACAGGTTTTGAAATACAGAGGTACCTCGGCAAACAAATTTAATCTGCTCCGGAGGCGAGATCTTAAGGCGAAATTTCGTATTGTGAAACGCATTGTCCCATAGGAAATAATGTAAATGAAGATAATCCGTTCCAGCCGCCCAAAAATATCACCAATATTACCCATTTACACCACTTTAATCAAAAATTGGTAAATTCTAAAAAATTTTAAACATGGGAAAAAATTAAAAGATATGTAAAAAAAAATACATAAAATAAAAATAACTATAAATAAGAAAAATAGGTAAAAAAAAAAACGTTTGGCTAAAAATACGTTAAAAAATGTCATATTGTGAAACGCATTGTCCCAGAGGAAATAATATAAATGCAGATAATCTGTTCCAGCCAAAAATATTGGCAATTTCCAACACTATAATCATATTTTTCGCATACAAAAACAATCAAAAACATTTAGAAAAGACGGGTAAATTAAATAAAATATAAACCTTAACCTCACTTAACCTTAATTTACAATTCCTCTCGGCACCAGCTGCTTTAAAAACCAAACTGAAAGCGGCTCCCTTTCCTTCTTGCTACCGTTCTTGCTAACATGGTGCTATGTCTTCAATAAATCTTACACAAAATGCAAAAACAACAACAACTAAAATATTTAAACTTGTTTTGCTTGGCTTTCCACTGACGCAAGCTGGTTTTGAGCGGCTCACAGATGTACACATGACTCAGCCGGCGTTCGGCTTGGTTCTGTAACAATTATGCCAAAAATGCATAAAAGTGCTTGCAAAATTTCAGTTCTTAAGGGAATTCTTTGCATGTTCTCCCTGTGTTTGGTGAGTTTCCTTTTGTGTGCCCTGCAATGGATTGGCATCGCGTCCCCTGTTACAGGCTCCAGGCCTCATGTGACTCTGATGAACGCTGAAACAGTTTCCATGTTGTTATTATTTTTCTCCTCCACACTCCAGTCCAGCAGGTGGCGTTATTGCACAAACTCAAATGAAGAATAAGAACAAATGATAACCTAGTGAAACAAGAGTAACGTTTTAGCTACTTTAACTATATCCAAGTTTAAAAATGTGACTCGACAATGAATGAAAAACTGAACAGCGGTTCGATGATTGTGTAATCGATTTAACGACCGGCGCTTGGTGTCAGCACTGAGCGATCTGGGAGTTGCGAGCTCTCAGCGATCCGTTTATTTGTTTCTTGACCACTAAGGAACACTAATAACCTTTCTGAAACATGTCCTCCGTGTTAAAGCCTCTCACCTCCAGACGGCAATTAAATTAAAACGAACGGGACACGCTTCTGCTTTCTGAAAGGTTGTTTGGTTGAGAAACTCGAGGCGAAGTGCAATTAAAGAAATAACAGGCTCCCAGATGTGTTTTTTTCACTCAGTAATAAGGTTTCTGAATGAATACGCTGTCTTGTTTTGCAATCTGTTTCAGTACGCTGAAGATCATTTTCAAACACAACATCATAAGCAGTGTTTTTGCCAATTCCTCACGTAGCTCTCGTCAACTTCACGGATATCACGGTGATGTTTACTCGCAAGCTCGTTAGGAAGCACGGGACGCACGAGACGTAAGCTGAGACGCACGAGGATAGCGGTCGTAGACGAACCAGGGGGTTGCATAGCACGTCGCGCTAACCTGAGAGTGAACCTCACGCGGTCACCCGAGATGGTCACGGGCATTGTTTATTCATAAACGGAAGCGAGGCGAGAGCATACAGAGTGTGGCGTACGTTTCTGAGCTCCGTACGGGGTGTACAGTATAGGTTTAGCACTGCAACCCAAAAACATATCTCAGTGACAAAATGATAACACGGTGTAATCTCCAAAAAACACATATACATATATATTTATATATAAATAAAAAACCCTAACCACTAACGCTCCGGATCGATGCGTAAAGATTCGACCGATCCAGCGCTGGAAATTGCACGAAATCACGACGAACCACGACTTTCACTCCACGTCCATCACCCGCTCTTTAAAAATAGCACTTATTGAGTGACACACACACACACACACACACACACATACACATCCAGCGTGGTATCTTTATTTTTCACGCTTAAGAGCACTTGACCCGCTGGCGCTGGCTCAGGAAGCAACACGGCTTTGCTTTTAAAGCCGGAGAGATCCGAGCCGCGTGACTTTCTGTCTTCTGCTCTTCATACCGCGAAGGCTTTGCGACTTGCGGTGCCTCTTCCTCCTCTTCCTCCTCCTCCTGCTGAGGAACAGCGTCCCAGAGCAGATGATGGAGCCGCAGAGAAAGCGTCAAATCCCGGGCTCAGAGGAGAGCTGGAGCTTCAGCTGGATTTAACATTTCCCTCCGTTTAACCGTCAAACATCTAAATAACAATCTGAACTTTCAGCCTCGTTGTTTATGTCATTTTGATCAGCATGGGTCAAAATATATAAGAGCTCACGGATCTGTTTTGTGTCCAGAAAGAGACAAAAACGGATGAAAAAACTAGAGGATTTTCATTAAAAAAAAAAAAAATTCTGGAAATATGATACAGAAAGACTTTTGCATCTACAGTATACATCGACATCTATAATTAACATCACTGAAGAATATAATACGGACATTATAACTGACACTATTTTACAGGCTCGTGTGCTATTTTATTATTTTCATTATTATTAATGGTGCTTGTGCAGAAAAGCATAACTTGTATTATCTTGCAGGCTTATTAGTCTTTTTTTTGACAGTTTTGAAGCGTCCAATAAGAATCGCTATAGAGCACCATTTCGGCGCATAGCATCGATTAGCATAGCATGACTGTATGTTAAGAATCAATAGCTATCCTACCATCATGTAGACAATGTTATTGCGACTCTAATATCAACACGGTCCCAACATTCCATATCAATGCCAAATTAATATCACCGCAATGTTTTGACAAGAAAAAATCCCAGCAGGAACGTGCAGCTACTGTATATAGTGGACGGTATAATACATATCCAAAGAGGATCTTTACCATAAATGGTTAACAATGCAGCTAGAACCTGAAATGATCAAGCTACTGAAACCTACAGTAGCAAACTACTGAAACTCAAACAGCTGGGATTCTCAAGGGCCAGAAGTATTGGAACATTATCAGGATAAAGGTTCAACAATCAGCAGTGCTCGTTCCAGTGAGACGCTTATTGACGAGCTGAAGACTAAACTTCTGATTAAACACAGAGGATTGATATCCGAGGGCGACGTGACCTCGCATGACAATGCACGCCCGCACACTTCCGCCCGCACTGTCGACACTCTGAGCGTCCTCACTATAGTCCTGATCTCACTCCATCAGATTTTCACCTGTTCGGTCGCCTGAAAGCAGAACTACGAGGACGAAGATTCACTTCTGATGAAGAAGTGAAGACAGCGGTGCATTCGTGGCTCGCAGCTCAAAGATTTATTCCTCATGTCATCTTCATATGAAGACGTTTTCCCCTCTGTCCTGACGTCTCGGATCCAAATGTACGTCCAGATTTCTGTGAAGCTGTAAATCTGAGTCCTGCATAAAATGCTAACTAGCGCTGTCTGACTGAGTTTGGTTTGCCTGGGTCATGTGTGAATGTGCAAAGTGAAGCAAAACGATCAACAACCGTTCATTATTTATTAGCCGCGCGTGTGACGTTTGTTTAGGTTGCAGCCATATCTGCGTTGTAGCAATAGCATTTAGTTGGGATTGATGACCCAGACCTCCACACGGCCCCGGAGACTCGGTGGCTGACGGGAGGCTGTCCGGCTGCATGATAAATGCTTTCTGTTCCGCTGCCAAGAGGAACCGACTCGTTCCAAATCAATTGAACCTTGTTATTCGACAATTACCGAGGCCCCCCCCCCTTTTTTTTTTCTTAAAAGCTGCAGCGCACAGAAGAAGAAGAAGGTCAGCGAGATACAGCATTGTAAATAACGCCAAGCGCTGCTTATTATCGCATACTAAATTCCTGACACCTCCATTTTTCCGGTATTTACCGTTCAATGAGAGGGCGTACGTTACCGGACGCAATGCCCGAGATCCTGGGAGCGATAAAAAAATAATCTCATATGATTGAGATTATTAGAACTATGCTATAGAGCACAGTTTCGGCGCTTCTCGGGTACACGACTGATCCGGTGTAATTAAAAGATTATTCGAGTCACAATGGATTAATAATAAACATTTCGATTCCTTTTAATATTCCCCCGCATGCCACTTGCTGTAGAACATCCTGCAATTAAGAGATTAAAAGTGATAGCGGTTTGTCACGGCGCTTAAATCGAAAAGGGGAAAGGAAAAAACACGAAGCTATAGAGAATGTCTGAGGATGGATTGAGCTCTCGAGTCAGCGTGGCACCGCGGGGACGTGCCAGTCCTTCATGCCAAAGGGCAGCATCGATGCTGTCACATCACAGCATCACGCCATGACAGAGCGCCGTTACCATGGCGAGCGCTCCTCCGAGTGGACCCTGACATTCACTTCAGACAACAAGCGAGGGAGGGAAGGGTGGACGAAGAAACAGGGAGACAGAGACAAAGAGTGAGAGACTGCACACACACACACATGCACGCACCCACACTGCCGCAGAGGTTTATGGGTAGAGGCGCCCTCTGCGGCTAATGTAGCCCTCATTAGGTGTGTCGGGAGCCGGTCCCTCCAGGCTGCTGTGCTCTGACACCGCAGAGTAACAAGTGCATGCTTTTAGCTCCTATTTACAGACGACTTTCCATCATATGCTAAGGTTACATCATCACAAAAATGTCAAGCTAACCTCCTGAAAACCTCCCACTGAACAGGGATTGTCGAGCATCCTTATTTCTTCGCTACTTTTTTTAGGGGGTTGAATTGGTTACCATGACGGTGCTGAGTCACAGCTAGCGTGACGGATTTGTTGCGGCGTCAAGCCTTGAACTGGTGAATGCTCCCATGACATGATTAAAGGCTCTAACGTGCATGATCAAAAGATGTTTTTTAATGATCTTAAAAAAAGAAAGGGTGTTTAAAAGAAGCCCAGTATAGTAAAAGTGTGTGTGTGTCTGTGTGTGTGTCCCACTGAGAGCCAACAGAGAAAGTGTACACTTGACTGGACTTGGAAATAACCCCTCTCTCGGTGAAACAATGCATCCGGTGGTGGGGGGCTGGGTGTGGTGGTGGGGCGGGGGTGTTTGCAGCTGAGAATGCACTGTATTAGACACCAAACATCGCAAACTATAAAAGTAACAAGCCAACACCGTGAAATGGCTAATCGTTTCAATAGCCCGCTCAACAATTAACAATTAGCGATAATGGCAAACATCTAAAAATACGCCGCTAGCATGGCACCATTTCGTGCTGAAACTCCTGATTACACTAAGAACGGGAGTCGCTAGGGAGGGAGCAGCTGTGTAAATGATTTAGAGGATTATAGAGGAACTGCACCGTTTTACAACCAGAAATGCTAATATAGCATATATAAATTAAAAATTTATTTTAGAATGTAGTCGCAAGCAGCGATGATCGGGCCCAAGCACCCTGCGCCATCACTCATTGTCATTGCCTCATTGTGATGTTACTGAATATAATGTCGTTCAGGAAGTTATGCGCCACTTTTTGACACAAGTTTAAGGCATCTTCGCGGCTGAACCGTTTGAGATACAGTACCAAAAGTCGTAATTTTGCATCCTCAGTGTGTTGAGATCACATCAGCTCGGTTTGGTGGTGATCCTCTACGAGGAGGAGTATGTATGTACTGTATATCAAATTCCATTCCGTTCCATAGAGCCCATGACATACACGGCGAAAGTTGTAGCTCAATGAGATCTGAAAGTGTACTGGGTTTCGCATGAATACGTGCAAGTGTTTATAAGCTATGCAGCAAAATCTCGCGTGACGGCCCCGCCCGCTCACGCTTCCTAATGGCAGCAGATTCCAACCTGTGTGCTGATTTTCATGATTTTTGAGCATGTTAAGACCTCCAAAAAGTCCCAGGGCTTGAAAAAAAAACATCCTTAGAAGATTCAGAGGGCCTTTCACACACTCTGATGACACGGGGCTGATAGTGCTTGACCCCTAAAAATCTATTCTAAAATCTACGTACCTGTATGAATCGATATTTCCCGCATCTTTATTAACACAAACTTGAACAAAATGTTTAAATGCGTTCAACCATCGACAGCGAATGATACACATCTATATGTATATACTACTGTACGCTGCACAGTGTGTAGACATTTTAAACCCCAAACTGCACTCAATAACATCCAAAACAAAAATAACTACGAAACTCTGAGTACCTAAACCTCATGTAACCTCAATTTATGATTCCTCTTGGCTTTAAAGACCAAACTGAAAGTGTCTCCCTTTTCTTTTTGCTATCGTCCTTGATGACATTCTTGGGACCCATGGTGCTGTGTCTTCACTAAATCTTACACAAAATGCACAAAAACACAAAAAATATGTAAAAACACACTTCGCTTGGCCACTGTCCCAAACAGCTCCTAGAGGTACGCACGACTTCGGTTCAGCTTGGTTCAGCTCGGTTCGGTGGCTTGTATGCCGAGGCTCATTTCTTGCAAAATTTCAATTATCAAAGGGAAAAGTCATAAAGGAGGGCGAGGTTTTACTGTACTAATAATATACCTACTAGATACTGGATCAATATACTACATCAATATACACATCAACTTCTGGTTATATATGTTTCAGTACAGTGGCATCCTGACATGCCTATAGGTCATTCAGCTTTTCCCCGTCATGTTTACATTCTTAGCAATTACAGGAAAAAAGTGTTTGTGTTTATCGAATCCTGAGTAATCCTGTCCTCATGTTCTTCTACCTGACTGCAACACTGCCACCATCATGCCAGCTGTTATCAAGACGCAGCGCTCTAAATCGTGCCTTCCTGCCCTCTTAATCCCAACATTTGTATCCATATTGATTATTTGATAATACGCAAGTGAATCTAAAGTGAAGCTGCAGCATCATAATATCCCTATTCATTCATCATATCACTATAAATCTATCCTGCGTCTGCTCTTCCGGCTGAGTGCTGAACGGGCTGAATGGATGAGAGCTGCTTCGGAGGCACCACACACACACACACACACACACACACACACACACACACACGCGCACGCACGCGCGCACACAAAAGCAGAAAAGTCACGGGAAAAAAAGTCAGATTGCTCGGATTTGTAAATACGCAAGCCGCTGAAGGGTTGATTTATTTCATTCAGATCTTTGACGAATGCGCAGAGCTTTATGTCGCACCACGATTCAGACCGACTCATAGATTTGGTGGCGGTTTCGTGATTTTTAACTCTAAACTTAGGGAACTGATCTCAGATGAAGCAGGTAGAAGGAAGAGAACAATCAATAAATCATCAAGGCCTAGTTTCACATTGTGCTCGATTTCAAACAGGAATTTTCACTAATAATTTAGTTGCGCCCTGGATATCAAGTTCCACCCTGGCTCCGCCCCCTCTGCTTATGAATCAAGTTCTGAATCAAGTTCTCCGGTTTCCTTCTACAGTCCAAAGACATGCAGAGTAGGCTAATTCCCATATTGCCCGTAGTGTGTGAATGTTGCCCGGAGGTCCTACCACGATCGTAAAAATGGAAATAAATACATAATGGTTATGACCCTTGGTCTCCACGGTCACTAGCTGAACTGCAGAAGGTCCTAGATGGATGAATGGATTTACATTTCTACTTGAGGAAAAAAGTTCCAAAGTATAAAAGTTCTTCTTCGTCCTTGTTGTTTTTATCGGCGGTTGGAATCCAGTAGGTTGCAAAGCTGATATTTCACTCTAGCCTTCCTTAAAAACAAAAACATCACATACTTCCTTCTCTGATCTTGTCTTGTTCTGTGTCTCAAACTCTGCTTTTATCCGGCACTTCCCCACTCTATCTTCTCTAAATGTTCCCTTTCAGTACCGCTTTGTGTAAAAAGTTTCATCACTGCCACCTATACGAATACTTACCTTCAAATTTACGTAAACATTAAAAGTTTTGAGCTTGTATTTGTTCGAGCCCTGCTGTCGGTCGAGTTGCCGCACCCCATACTACCCAGCCACTGGGCGTAGTGCCAGTCCAAAATCCGGACAAAATGGGAGGGTTGCGTCAAGAAGGGCATCTGGCATAGAACCTGGGCTAAGTCATGTGCGGATCGGATGGTCCGCTGTGGAGACCCCCTGAACAAGAATTAGTACTAAGCTTGTGTTAGCAAACAGTAGCTTTTATGTCATAGTGAAAGTCTTTCTCTCTCTTTTTCTCTCTCTCTTTGCTTCTTGACTGTAGATGTGCTGTTTCGTCGCTGTCTACAACTGTCCCTACTTCAGATTTCAAACACCTGCTACATGAGTAGGCATTTCACGGAGGGAAAGCTAATCATGCAAATACGCAGAGTAGTCAGCAGGTGGCGATATACTTTCTTCAAATACCATATACCATATATACCAATACTGTGGTTACCTAACGCAACACCATGCAGAAATGTAGTGATATAGAAAGTACAGATATTTGTTGTAGTAAAAGTAAAAAGTATCCGCAAGTATAAAACTATTCAAGTAAAATACACAGACGTGAAAGAAGCACTTCAGTATAGTGGTGAAGTAAATGGACTTTTTTTAGCATTGGCCTCAGTTCTCAATGATGTCAAATCCTGTTACTGGAAAAGAATCAACTTCTGGTAGGTGACATTAATTCATTCATTTACCGTACTGCTAATTATGTATAGGGTGATGAGGGAGCTCAGAGGCGCGGTACACCCTGGAAGGCTTGCCAATCAACTGCAGGGCAAAGGAAAGCACACTCACACACCCAGTCATACACTGTGAGAACTCTTGAAATACTGACTGGTGTAAGATCATGCAAATTCCTCATACTGTACACAGAGACACCCCACCCAAGTAAGAGTAATTCTTTAAACATGCCATCCCCGGAATTCAGACTGATTAATCCACTAGAATGGTGGGACACCGAGGAGTTTATCCTGTGTAGAGGACAAATGAATGGTTACCTCAGTGTATAAGCTACAGCATAACCCACTGTATATGCAATAATCCGGCAGGGTTCTACACTCCTGGTGATTTATTGATCAATCAAAGCTTTAAGAACAAGATTTACTGGCTTGTAGGAACCTCGTTATAGACTGAAAGAAGGTCACGGCTAAGACATGTTTTAAAGTAAGGAGTACAGTGGAACCTTGGATTACAAGCATAATTAATTCCGAAAGCAGGCTTGTATTTCAAAACACTCGTAAACCAAATCAAATTCTTTACTTTAATAATAAAAATACTTTACCAAGACTTGTTCGTTTTCCAAGTCACAATTTATTGCTCGGGGCCTCCGAGTGGCGCAGTGGTAAAGTGCTCGCCCTATCATCCGGAGATCGCCAGTTCGAATCCCGAGTGATGCTGTAACCTCTCGCAGCCGGAGGTCTAGAGAGAGCTGATTGGCCGAGCTCTCTCAGAGGGGAGGGATGAGAGTTACTTAGTGCTCCCACATTAATCACAGCTCTACAGCCAGTCAGGGGCGTCAGTGAGCTTGTGCAACGGAAGAAGCGGATAGCTCTGTCCTCCGAGTGTGTTACGCCGCCCCCAACGGTGCGTGAGCGAGCAGTTCGAAAAGATGCGGTCGGCTGGCGACACGTGGTTCGGAGGAAACACATGATAGTCTACGGTCCTCCCGGCTGAGTGGTAGTAGTAGCCTTAATGTGGGAGCCCCCTTAGTAATGGGGAGGAATTGGACATGACTAAGTTTCGGGACAAAGTCGGGGAAAAATCCCCACAAAAAATACAAATAAAAATCTTTGCTCATCTTGCGGAACACTCGCAAACCACATCACTCGCAATCCGAGGTTCCACTGTACTTAGGAACATTTAACTGTACTTAGGAACTGAAATTAACTTAAATGCTTATAACTGCATGCTAAGTATTTACCTAGTATTCTTTGGTAGTTAATATGAGTGACTTCCTATTTTATTACTATAGACCTTTTGACGTCACAACGTCTGTCCCACCCACTATTGGACAGCCAAAGGGACATTACTTACTTATTGGATGTCAGTGCCAAAACCCACAAACAAAACCGGTCACGGAAACATTTTCTGCAAGAAAACACATCTGATAGCATTATGTCATGTCAAACAATATTTTGTCTCCTTAGTAATGTAATTTATAACAGAAGCGCTAAATGAGCTAATGCTAATAGTAGCCAAATCCAGGGGGAATCACATTTGTATTTGTATAGCGTCTGATGTAACCATGCTACGATAACGAATAAATTTTTTTTGCAAACCTAGTTATAAACAGCTTTTTGAATCGCTAGTGTATACTCCTGATGTTCATTTTCTCTAATATTACCTTTTTGACTCTGCTTTGGCCACGCCCACTGTCCATTCTTTTCATCTGCCTTTATTTACCTACTGTTATGAAATATTTTTCAACTATTTATTTCATTCGTTTCTGTTTCCCAGCTTGTCATTTTCATTCTGTCTAGCCTGTTTCTTATTTCTAGTTTTGGCCCAATGTGGAATCTCTGAACCTACGCTTTGGCCGCGCATAAAAAAACTAAATGAAACCTTGTGTCTACAAAGCAGTTGACTGTTCCACTTTCTCCACAGAGGTACTAAAATAAACATCCTGCTGTTTTTGCTTCTCGAAGCAGTTTTTTTTTTTTTTACACATTTTTACACACCAAATAAATCGTGACATTCCGGACCCTCGTCACTTTACACGAACTGTTTGTGATTCAGAAAGGACATCCAGAAGGAAACTTTGTCCCTGCCACAATTTCTGTCCAGGAGCAGACACGAGACAACCTGTCTGGGAGTGTATTGATTAGATGTGGACCATAATGATGAAGATGATGATCGGGTAATGACAAAACATCTTCTCAAAGCATCTTCTTAGAGTACTTGGATTACTTGTTTGTTGTAACGAGTAATCTAACGCGTTAGCTCCGCCATTCACTAAGTTACTTAGTTACTTTTTCAAAAATGTAATCCGTTATTCAGACATTTTATGTAATCAGCAGTCATTCGCAATCCATTAGTGTGAGTGTGTGTGTGTTTGAGAAAGTTGTCCTACAAGCCCCACCACTGATAACCCGCCCCCTCTGTTATTCGTTAACTGTACTTTAACTGTACTTACGGCCACCGCACGAAACCGCGTAGATGAGATAGGGGTATTAGTAGTTAACAGATTATGGGCCAAACTTCACTGAGTGATGATGTAGAATAATTATAAAGGTCTTGACTAAAACAACATGCATGAGGAAGCACAAAGGAGTTTTCATTTTCTGCAATGGAAAAGTACTCGAACTAGTTACTTTTATCAAAAAGTAACGCAGTAATGTAATGGATTACTTTTTGAAGACAGTAATTTTGTAATTTGTAATTATGTAATTAGTTACTTTAAAAAGTAACGTCCTCCAACACTGACACCTGAAACTGATATTTGAAGTGTGGAATTGCTCATGTGGAATTGCTCAAGTTTAGACTAATGATGATGATGATGATGGCAAAGGTACAACATCTGGCACCAGATCAATTCTGGTAGCAATAATAATATACATTGAATAACATTCCTATACACATGTATAAAAGCAAATTCTGTAAATCTGTATAGGTGAATATCCTTAATTTTTCAAAGTTCCCTTTGAGTTTCCTGTTGAAAACAGATAAACGGATCTCTATTTTACACAACAAAAAAAATGCAAACAAATCTGATTGGCCAAGCTAGAACAGATATTAGAAAAGATAGCTATGGATTCGACAGTTACGTTTAAAAATGCGAGTACAAACTTTTGAACTGATTATATTTCCAGACTTTTCATATTCATACCGCAACATTCACTATTTGACCAATTTTGGTACTTTCATTCTTAGAACCCCAACACGCTTGGGTCACCATTGTCAAGGTTTCCAATCAGATTTCCAGATGCTTTTTCGCCACCATCGAAATGGGTTTAAACAAGTGCTGTCAATAGAATGAACATTTTAATGTACAGTAGTTAATCACAGTCAGGCAATTAATCGCAAATTAAAATCTCTCGAATGGGACCGGTGCTGCATACAGCGACTGGGCTTTAGACGGCGGGTCTCGAACCCGGATCCTCAGGTCAAAAAATAACCAATCTAGAGCCTTAGCCACCGGGCCACCACTTACACACCTTACTTAATTTTTTTGGATTTTTCCGCAATTTTCTCCCTAATTTAGTTGTGTCCAATTCCTCCACGTCACTAGGGGGCTCCCACATTAAGGCTACTACTACTACTCACTCATCATCTATACCGCTTAATCCTGTATTCACCCTGGACAGGTGCCAATCCATCGCAGGGCACACACTCATTCACACACTACGGGCAATTTGGGAATACCAATTAGCCTAATCTGCAGGTCTTTTGGACTGTAGGAGGAAACCGGAGTAACCGGAGGAAACCCACCAAGCACGGGGGACAACATGCAAACTCCATGCACACAGAGACGGGAATCGAACTCGGACCCTGGAGGTGCAAGGCGACTGCACGCATAGCAAATTAAAAATAGAAATCAGAATTTAAAAGCTGAGGAGAGCATCTAAACGTCTTACGGATTAGCATGAAATGTTCGTAATTCAGCATACAACTTAAATCAGAAATGAGAGACAGCTTGAGTTTATGATGCGTTCTTTTTATCAACAACAGCTTACCATATGGTCTGTGTTATGGATTTAACAAGCTTTAAATAACACTGAATAAAAACGGTTAAGGAGATACTGTATATTCTTTACTGTTTTGCGCTCTGAGCGGACATCATATGCTAAGTTCAGGTTTAAACGAGACTTCCCACCTGTCTGAGGACTTGATTTCTTGGTTTTTGTGTTGAAATTCCAAATGACAAGCCTTCGATGAGCTCAGTACAAGTTTTGCATATTCTTTGAAGTTGAAGTACAAAAAGAAAACGGAAAATGGGTCTCAGTTTTTTTGGGGTCAGACTTCTCCCGGGACGAGGCGCCAGACGCCGCGATTTCTTTCTTTCTTTTTTATTATTTCTTTTTTCTTTATAGACCACCTTGGATAACATTCCTAACCATCATCAATACATGCCTTTGGTTTTCAGCGCACAGAAACCTAATGGAGCCTGAAATTAACTTCCATTGTCTGTGGAGTGTTTGGAGATGAGGAAGAACCCGAGCGCCGATGCTCTCGCGCTGAAAGGGTTTCTCTCTCTTCGCTCAGGTTTTTACGCTACGCAGAGTAATACTTTGAAAACACACTGATGAAACATGAGTGTGTGATAGTCAGGTCTGCAAACACACACACTCACTCAGCAGCAGCGATTACGGCTGCTCCACCTGTTCACACGCGCGAATGTCAAACACCGTCCTAGTTTTTAGGACTAAATGACTCTCTCTCTCTCTCTCTCTCTCTCTCTCTCTCTGGCCTAAAGCTGAGCTAAGAACCCTGTGAGACCGGCTTCACTCTGAAGTCTGGCTTTGTTTGCATGGATCTGAAACCGGCATGTACTCAAACGCACGCCGGTCCAGGAGCGATGAAACCTCTACTGTAGCTGACGTCTTTGAATAGTGACTCACATCTTCTGAAGGAAAGAATCCATATAGAACATGAATAAATACGGTAGGATAACACACTCTCCCTGTCGTTCCATTGACGCTACGTTAAAAGCATTCATAAGATTTAAGAAAAGAAATCTGGGATTTCTTGTTCCCTGTGCCGCCTCTTAATCTTTGTCATATTTTGCAAATTTTCTACTACTTCTGTCAGCAATAGATGTCTGTATAACTCTTATCTCTTCCCCTATGTTTCGCTAACGCAGAGCAACTCCTGCAACAGGTTATGAATAAAACTGTGAAATAAGCAACCAACCAACGTGTCCTGTAATTATCATGTAATCCTGATATTTTCTTCCTCTGTCTTTTTTTTTTTTTTTTTTGAGAGCGAAAGCAAATGAAAAGATGCGTGGGAAGGCGTCTGCGATGAACCAAAGCGGATGCGAAGGCGGCTTGATTTGATGTCTTATTTAAACTGGCTTGACGGGAAAGCCACTCAGTTTAAATGAGTCACTCGTTAAAGGAGTATCGTTTGCGTGTTCGAGGGCCACCGATGTCAAGGTTTCCAGTCTGATTTCCAGATGCTTTTTCACCACCATCCAAATGGGTTTAAACAAGTGCTGTCAATAGAATAAAATTTTTTATGTAGCTAATCACAGTCAGGCAATTAATCGCAGTTTTGAACAAGTGTTAAATTAAAATCTCTCGAATGGGACCGGTGCTGCATACAGTGGCTGGGCATTAGACGGCCGGTCTCGAACCCGGATCCTCAGATAAAAAAAATAACCAATCTAGACCCTTAGCCACCTGGGCCACCACTTACACATCTTACATTTTTTTTCCTCCGATTTTCTTCCTAATTTAGTCGTGTCTGATTCCTCCCCGTCATTAGGGGGCTCCACATTAAGGCTACTACTACCACTCAGTCGGGAGGGCCGAAGACTATCACGTGTTTCCTCCGAATCACATGATGCCAGCGACCGCATCTTTTCGAACTGCTTGCTCACGCACCCTTTGGGGGCTGAGTAACACACTCGCTATCCGCTCCTTCCGCTTACGTGAGCTCATAGAGGCCTCTGATTGTCTGTAGAGCCATGATTAATGTGGAAGCACTAAATACCTCTTATCCTTCCCCTCTGAGAGAGCTCGGCCAATCAGCTCTCTCTAAACCTCCGGCTGCGAGAGGTTACAGCATCACCCGGGAATCGAACTCGCAATGTCCTGATGATACTGTAGGCCGAGCATTTTTGCGCTACTCGGAGGCACACATCTTAAATGTAATGTGCTCTTATAAAAAATCGTTCCCTTTGAAGGTTTCTCACAACTTTGGTTTTATCCAAACTTCTATCGAGAAGCTTTTTTATAATCAAACTTGCCATTCAGCACACCTGGTGATGTTTCCTCAGTCATCTTATTATTATAAGGTAAACGTCCCATTATCACACACAGCCGGGGTAACCGCACTGCTATTATGGAAGCCATTAGGATCAAACTTGGTCATAGGATTCGTTTGCGTAAATAAAAATAGTAATGCGTTCAAATTGACAACCGAATGTAAGATGTAGAGGTTTTGACGTTTTGTAGAGTTTTAGTCTGCGTTTCACTGCTACACTATGGCACAAATCCAGCATCCAAGGTTTGATCCTGAGCTCGGGTTACTTTCTGTAAAGGGTTTCATCCTGGGTATACAGTTTCCTCCAACTGAACCAAATCATGACTACACCAAGTTGCTCATTTTCTGCCTTGTGTCCCATGGGAATTAACATGATACAAGGGAAATGTCTTGGTCATGACCTGGCCATGGTGATCAGGGCTTCCAGCGGCTACCTGGACAATCAAGTGTCCATCAAAAATGGCAAAAAAAAATTTTTTTTTTTTTTTTAGCTCGTTCACAATTATTAGTCAATTTTTCAAATCCTAATTAGTATAAATTTTAGTAGTTTAGTTTTCATTTTGCTAATTGTAATAGAGTTTGATCAGAAATTGGAACTTTTACAGAACCAGACGACCAGAACCCAGAACCAGACGACCCCCTTTTACATAACCAGATGACCTCCCAGTGTGACCGCACCAAAGAAGAAAACACATCAAGTACTGACTCAAAAAGAATACACACTACATACGTGAAATCCTTCTTAACCGTTGGATGTTATCGTCTCTGTTAGAACATCAAAACCCATTGAAGAACATCTTCAAGCTTATAATTAATTCATCTTGTCCTTCATTGTATTTCGGCATTGCCACGCCACGCCACTTTGAGCCAGACCGCCTGCTGTTCATGGTTCCAGCTCAACCCATTTCTTTTACCCTCACTCAACACTCCCCGCTATACATCTCAGCGGTCACATCACAGTGGTGTCCTTGTGATGTCACATCTCCATCGCCTCCAGATATTCTTCCTCCTGACAGCTTTGTACAGTATCTCAGTACCTCATCCTTCAGGGTATGCGCGCCTATCCATATCCTCGTCCCACGAACATCCCCTACTAGGAACCCAGCTCAAATTCCAAGACACACCACATGGAAAATAACGCATCAGCAGAATTTTATATTTAGCCCGGATTGGAGCTGAAAATTTCCACTCATATCTTTCCTGCTCTGGCAAAGTGGTAACACACTGCTTTTAAAAAGAAGCATTTCACATTCTCCTCAAGAGGGTTTGACGAGATATTTATAGGAGCAGCTTAGGACGTGCTTATTTTTTCCCCCAAATTTACTTTAACAGCAGAAGTGGAATCCATGTGGCTGCTAGGAAAACTGCAAATCTGAAGTTCGGAAAGGATTCATGGATGCTTCACGCATCACTAAAGCTCTTCCTGCAATTTAGTACCGGCTCAACACATACACAGTTAGTTCAATTCCAATTAACACCCCGCCGGGTTCACCTTGTGTAGTGGTGGAGTTTTTAGGCAAGCAAAAAAGTACTTTAATTATTCTAGCGAGATACAAAAGGCGCCATTGCCGTTAGAGCTACGGTACACCATGATCTCATTAACAACAGGATTGGCTTATTTTCTTTCCAGTTCGCTGAGTTTAAAGTGCGTGGGTTCAACAGTTCAACAGAAAGAAAATTCCCTGAGGAGAAGCAAAGTTAAAAAGCAGGGATTCTCAACACCAGTCCTGGATTAGGTTATTATCAGGAGTTCATTATCACGTTCTTCTATCCAGTCCAGATCAGATGCGTAAGGACTGAACGAGATTGTGGTTCAGAGAGAACAGAAGACAAAAATTCAGCCTTGAAAAGGAAAATGCAGCTGGAAGTATAAAAATGCTCAGTTCGTATGCCAGCTCTAGCTTTGCACAGGAATTAAGCTGTACACACACACTGTATAGAGATAAATATTAAGGGTTTGAGCGAATAATGGCGCCTTTATATATATCAGTACTCAGGAAGTAAATCCACTATACCTAAGATCAGGGGTCACTCATGATGCAGGTAGGATATTTCTTGTAAACATGAACGGACCAGCTTTGTGTAAACCCCGATCAAAGACAAAAGTCTACTGTATAATTTTCACATGCCACTCTAGTTTAAAATGATGAAGCTTGATTGACAGACAAGGATTTGTAAAGCAAGTTAACGGACCGGAAATGACCAACTTTGCTGCTTCCTCTATTCACGGGATCAAACAACAGTTTAAATATGTGGTTTCTAGATGTTAAATAGTAAACGAAAAACTAGTGATGCATTTCTACAATAGCGTGAAGAAGTGAGATTGCTCCACAGCAGCAGAGGGCGCTGTGCAGCTGGCAGAGCGAGTAACTCCAACTGTCACAGTCGGGCGAAAATTTGTACATTCACTGCGATAGAGGAAAAAAGGAAAAGAACGAGAGCACTGGAACTGTTTGTACACACAGATGACAAGTAATGAAGTACAACTACTCTGTTACAGAACTTCTATACAGCGGTACCTCTGCATTCAAATTTAATCCGTTCCTCAGAACACGAGAAACGCATTTTCCCCAAAATATTACCAATATCACCAATTTTCAACATCATAATCATATGGTTGCATTTAAAAAAAACAATTAGTGGCTCCCTTTTCTTCTTGCTACCGTCCTTGATAACGTTTGGGACACATGGCCTTATGCAAACTTGCCTCGATTGGCTCTCCAAACGCAAATGAGTTTTGCTTTGTATGCTGAGGCAAATGTTTTGCAAAATTTCTGTTCTTAAAGTGAAAAATTCTTAGGTCTGGCGTTCATACTGTATGCTGAGGTACCACTGTATGTTTTTTCTGTATCTGCACTTTATTTTTAACTTCTACTCACTACATTTTTTAAAATTATAAACCTGTACTTTTATTTTTAAATAGAGATTTGCTACTTTTCAGCTGACGTTGATTGTCTAATCTAAACATAAGTATTTACTGTATGCAGTCACTCCTGAACTCCACCCCACATGGGTCCAGTCCCAGTTTACAGAAATGTAAACTAATGGGCCTCCGAGTGGCGCCGTGGTAAAAGCGCTCGCCCTATCATCCGGAGATCGCTAGTTCGAATCCCGGGTGGTGCTGTAACCTCTCGCAGCCGGAGGTCTAGAGAGAGCTGATTGGCCGAGCTCTCTCAGAGGGGAGGGATGAGAGGTACTTAGTGCTCCCACATGAATCACGGCTCTACAGCCAGTCAGGGGCGTCTGTAAGCTCGCGCAACGGAGGGAGCAGATAGCGCTGTCCTCCAAGTGTCTTACGCCGCCCCCAACGGTGAGCGAGCAAGCAGTTCAAAAAGATGCGGTCGGCTGGCGTCTCCTCCGGTGTTTCCTCCGAACCACGTGATAGTCTTCGGCCCTCCCGGCTGAGTGGTAGTAGTAGCCTTAATGTGGGAGCCCCCTAATGACGGGGAAGAATTGGACACGACTAAATTAGGGAGAAAATCGGGGGGAAAAAAAAGAAAAGAAAAGAAATGTAAACTAATGTGCACTAAAGTAATTGATGGTTATATTTTGGCAACGAATCCGCCCCCACACACTTCCAGTCTCTGGGCTACGGATTCTTTTATCCCTTTTCAAGCCTCTTGAACGGGTGCATTCGTTCAGGTAAGATTAGAACCAAACTAGCTAATGAGCTAATATACTGAGCAAAAGAGTTCCATGCAAACTCTCATGCTTTTGGTTTGTTTCACACCAATCGAAATGCAGTTTTTATAACAAACCCATAATTATTAATTACGTCGCTGAAACTTCCATGTTTAATTGCATGGACTACTTGTAGCAATGATAACTAGCAACTACCGAGCTAATCACTCAAAGTAATGAATGACACCAACAATGCTGCCTGTCATTTGTTTAATTACTGTTAAATGTTGTCTCTATCAATCTCTTCTAAATTTGCACATTCACATAAATAATCAACATCAACTTCAATTGCATTTAAACTACTTTAAAAAACAGTTTACCGGTAACTCGGTCAGACAGATATCCAGAAAATTCAGTTTCTTTATGGAGGTCTTGCACTTCTGTAGTTTATTGTCCATTTTAAAGCACATGCTTAGTGCTTCAACTTGAGTAAAAAAAAAAGTTGAGAACATTTTTAGGGAAGCATTTGTAATTTAACTTGAGAATTGTGTTTGTGTACAGTACTTCTCCCACCTCTTTTTGTATGCAGTGATTACTCTGGAACAGCACGGTTGAAACGTGGTCGATGTGTCAAAAGTTCTAGGAGCAAAAATGATGCTGGGATAAAGATAGAGATGATAAAGCTAAACTGTTAAGGAGAACACTAACAGGAGTAGAAACAAAAAGTTTTTTTAATGGTGGCTTGCCGCTCAGTAAGGTGGCCAGATTGTGAGAAATGACACGAGTCTTGGCACAGCATTGGGTACACCAGTTCCAGATGTTGGCTGGCAGCCTGAGGAGGCTCGGTTGGTGATCTTTCCTGGCATGACCTCTTCTTTTTCCCCTGACCTTGTTGTTCTCATCTGACGTTGTGGTGCTTATGTGGCCTCATCTTCCTCCTGATGATATCACTTCCCCATCCTCATCTGACTTTGAATTTCTTTGATTAATCGCTGTCCTAATTGTTGTCTCCTGGCCTTGTCTGATCTCTCATGATCTTCTTGTTCTTTGCTGACCTTGCTCATTTTTATACACTTTTTTGGTTTTGGAATTTTCTCCTGATCTGGTCGTTGTCTTTGACCCTTGTCATTTTGTCCTGGCCTTGTTGATCTCACCTTAGCTTGTAGTCCTCTCCTGACCTTGACATCCTTCCCTGATCAAATCATCCTCTCTTAGCTTAGCTTGCCAATCTCTTCTGGCCAGAATGCTCTCTCTCTCTTGTGACCTCATCACTCTTTCATGGCCTTCCTGCCCAATTTCCTTCTTAATTTTTAATTGTAATCCTCTGCTCCACTCATCCTCCTCTTTTGATCTTGTTCTCTCTTGATCCTCTTCTTCTCTGCTGGATTTGACTTTCTCTATTCTGACCTCTTCATTCTTCATGTACGGTCCCATCTTTGCCATGCTCATCAGTTTCTCCTGAACTTGACTTTGGCTTTACCTCTCTTTAGATCTTGCTAATTGCTTCACTGCTTGTTTGGATCTCATGTTCCCTTTTGATCTTGTTTTTTTGCTTTTCTCTCATGTCCTCATCATTGTCTTTTGACCGGGCCACTCGTTCTTAATCTCATTCTCTCTTTCTCTCTCACTCCAGTTCATTGCTTGGTCCTGAACTTCTTGTTCTCTCCTGATGTTGTCATTGTTTTTATTCCACTGTGTATAGGAACCTACTGCTGCGAAATGGAGACTAGGGAACTCTCTGTGGTCTCTCTCTTTGTCTTGGCCATCCTCTTCCGTCTCTTTCACACTATTTAAATCTCTCTTATTTTTCACACTTAGTTTCTGTCCTGCTTTCGGTTTTTCCTCTTTTTTTTATCCATCTTCCTTTTGACATCCGTTTCCCTATGCCTCTACTTCCTTTGTCCTTTTGTAATTTCCTCTCTCTTGCCTTATAGTCAATCTCTTCATCTCCACTCCCTTCTCTTGTTCATCATTCTTTCACTTTCCCCGGTATACTTCTTCATTCCCCTTTATATCTTCCTCACGCTGTCCTTTATGTTCTCTCTAAACAACAGCCAAAATCTTATGTATACACCCTTTGACACTTCAAGAAGTGATAAAGTTGTCCAACTTTATTTTAAGGTCCAAAACCAAGGACTGAGAGTGAAGGGAAACCGTCTGTCACAAATATTTTAAGAAATGCTTCCTCAGACGTACGTAAGCACACACTGTTTTAGTGCTGGTGAGAACATATCATGCCACTGGAAATGGCACCAGGAATTGCCTTTTTTTTTCTCTCTCTCCAAGAAACGGGAGCTGAGTGGTGAGTCATTCATCTTAAATAGTGTGTGTAATAAATACAGAACACAGCTACATGTGTTTGTTCATGCAGGTGAGACGATATAGTGGACAATGAAGGACTGGGTGAATAAAAAACACGTAGCAGTGTCCTAGGGACACGGGTGTCTGATGTTCTGTAATTTACATTCATTAAACTGTATTTGCGCAGTGATCTGAGGGGACATCTGATCTGAGCGCCGTGAATCATGGGAAGCCTATTGATTCGATTCAAGCTCATTTTTGGACATTGTGATTTTCTATTCGAGTCAATAGCGCTAAGGTTTACCGACTGATTTTATTTCAGGCAGCCTTGTTTCTTACAGGTTTTGAAGCATTCAAAGGTATTTAATAAACATTGAGACCCTGTGTAACTTGTCTTATTGATTGTTGCTCCATAATACAGTCCAGCAGGTGGGGGTATTGCCCTAGCCATCCAAAAAAATCGAAAGAAGAAGAAGAAGCAATACTCTTACAAAGCGTGAGTTTTTCTGACTGTTTACTGTTTGTGAGTTTACCTAAATCATAAAAGAAAATAGTAATCAATTTTGAATAAGAAACTGTTTGACAATTTACTCACTCACTCATCATCTATACTGCTTAATCCTGTATTCAGGGTCACGGGGGCCTGGAGCCTATCCCAGGAGACTTAGGGCACATGGCAGGGTACACCCTGGACAGGGTGCCAATCCATCGCAAGGCACAGACACACACACACACACTCACTCATTCCCACACTACAGGCAATTTGGGAACGCCAATTAGCCTAGGGTTAGGATTGGATTGTGTGCATTGGATTGTGGGAGGAAACCGGAGTACCCAGAGGAAACCCACCAAGCACGGGGAGAACATGCAAACTCCATGCACACAGAGACGGGAATCGAGCCTGGCCGGGAATCGAACCCAGACCCTGGCGGTGCAAGGCGACAGTGCTAACCACTACACCACCGTGCCGACGTTTGACAATTTAAATTTCTCTAAAAAAGATTGGATAATTGTTCCAAAACTGAACTTTTCATCTAAAAGAAACTGCATTTTAGAGGGGAAAAAAATGGTAAAATCAGTCACAGTTACTACTTTACATGTAATTATTTTCCTATATCAGCATGTCCTGGATTGTTTTTTTATTCCACTTATACCTCACCAATTACTTTCATTCAATCATCTTCTATACCGCTTGACATCTTGATACAGGGTCATGGGTTTCTGGAGCCTATCCCAGTAGATTTTGAGCATGAGGTGTGGTACACACTGGACAGGGTGCCAATCCAGCACAGGGCACACATATACACACATACACACACACAGACTACGGGAAACTTGGAAACGCAAATTAGTCTGAGGAAACCCACCAAGCACGGAGAGAACACGTAAACTCCACACACACACACACACACACACACACACACACACACACACACAAACACACACACCCGAGGAGGGATTCGAACATGGCCCCTGGATGTGTGAGGTCACCACTACGCCGCCTTGCTGCTGACCTAATACTTTTTTAGTCTGTCGTGGTACTGAGAAACCTCAAAGTGCAAACTACTCTTTCCTGAAGGCATAAAAGTACAACTTTAATGCTGACACGAGTTGTTTTTTTCCCCCTGTGGAGCATACGCCTTATAAGTCCGGGTAAATAAGCTGTTTCTGTAGAATCAATAATGTTATAGAAAAACTGCAGTTATAGTACAATAATCAACATCATAGGCCCAAAAAGGTTTGAGAATTAAAACAGCGCTGTGATGAAATAAATTAAAGACACAGAGATGGTTTAAACAAATACTTCTACTGTTGTCCCTCCTTGTTTTGTTTTTTTTGGCTACTGTTGGTGTTAACTATACCTGAACTAACACTTTTGAACTTAGGCTCTTGCTGCTTCTTGAGAGTTTATGCTGCTGTTGTGTGCTGTGGTGGTGGTGGTGTTTATGGCCACTGTGACCCGGTGTAGCAAGAGACAAACAAGAGCATGAGCGTTCTTTAATAATGCAGGAGCTACAGCCTGAACACACAAATACACACAAACACACACACACACGTCCGTCAAACTTTAAATATTCATCCCCGGTAGGCATTGCTGTGGGCAGTACGAGGACACACGATATCAACACCAAAAGACTATGAAAACTCGAAACATATCCATATGAGTGTATGTGTTAAGAGATGTTAAGTGGAGATTGTGGAAATCTGGCATATCTGATGTCAAATTCTGGTCCAACCTTGGAGCTTTCTTAGAAGCAAAGCCCAGGCCTAATTATTCTCATAAAAAAGTCGTGATGACATTTTTCAGTAAACCAATTAAGCTCAGAATGCACACAATGGGTCGGTTCACTGCTCTCATCCAGAGACACGACGGAAATATCAGTAAAGAATCACGCCGGAGTTTATTCCAGGATATTCTGCATTACTTGACTTTCTTTCTAACCTTAACCCTGGATGCCAAGAGTTTTTCTAATGATACCTTGAAGTCTCAATAAACCAAATGACCAGGTTGTACTCATGCTCATACATAATCATGACAGTTGAATGCATCAGACTAAATGAAATGCTATGCCTCTGCCAATAACCATTAAAACATAATGGCTTGACATAAGATGTTAACAAGCAGGACCAGGACTCTTTTAAGAGCAAAGATGTAATCAAGATCGATATAAAGACGGCAAGTAATTTGTGGAGCTGTTCTTCAGTCCTTCGAACAAAGAACGACAAAATGTGGATATAGAAGAGACGCGGCACTACACACCGGACGTAAATCTGAGTCATGGGGACACACATAACATTACAACACACAGTATTGTACCCGTTATTGTGTTAGTTCTGCTTTTGCCCCTGGGGCAGCTCTGGAGCCTCGGGGCATGACTCCACGAGACACTTGGCCATGTGTTGTGGTGCCTGATGTTAGCACCAGATCCTCTGGGGACTGTTGGATGCAGGGTGGAGCCTCCAGGGATCGGACTAGCTCGTCTCATCAGGTACTCAATCGAATTGGGATCTGCGAAATGTGGTGACTGGTTTAAAAACCAGCTGTGATGCGCTGGGTGTTCTTGCACCGTTCTATTGTGGCCAGGGTTTACTTATTGACGATTTCTGTGGCGTATTTTGGGGGGGATGAGATCGCCACCCATAACACGAGATGGACGAGGACTTGCCCAACCCCTTCCCAATCCCCACTCCCCCTCACCTCAGACATGCCTAGTGTAGATTATCGGGAGGATAACAAACCCGACCCAAATTACGCCTATGTGCCCAAGTGCCATGTGTGCTTTGACAAGTCTCAAAGCTTGTCAAGACTCAAGTTATAGGATCCTAGTTTTAAAGTTACAGAGTCTGAAATGATTTAAGGGACGTATACCATAAAATATGAGTCAAATCCAAAAGTACATGTTTAGCACATAATTCAAGTCCAGATTTCTGAGTACCAATACACTGTCCCAATCTGCACAGCTTCCAAACCATGGAGTAAGAGTCAGGTCACTGAGGTGTCCTGAGCTGAGGAGTCTAAGTCTAGTCCAAGTCTGAAGCTCCGCCACAGTCTAAGCTGGACAAACTTTTAATGTTGGTTAAATCATCCTGTTCAAATCTAGTGTCTAGTCATAGACTCACCGTCCAATCCAAAGACCCAAGCCGTAGAATTCCAGTCAGTTTAATTGAAAGTCTTATTAGCTACGTGTTAAGCTTAGGGTTTAACTCACTCACTCACCATCTATACCACTTTATCCTGCGTACAGGGTCATGGCGGACCTGGAGCCTATCCCAGGAGACTTTGGGTACAAGACAGGGTACACCCTGGATGCCAATCCATCACAGGGCACACACGAAATACACACACTACAGGAAATTTGCGAATGCCAGTGAGCCTAATCTGCACGTCTTTAGACTGTGGGAGGAAACCCACCAAGAACAGGGAGAACATCCAAATTCCGTGGACAAAGACCCCGAGGCGGGAATCGAACACAGACCCTGGAGGTGCAAGGCGACATTGCTAACCACTAAGCCTCCGTGCCACCAGGGTTCAACTGGAGTCCCAAAAGTGCAATGTTGACTCTTAGAGACAGTACAATTTTGAGTCTTGGGCAAATCATTCTGCTTGACAGCACTACCAGTTTCTTTAAAGCTGTACTACTGGTTAGAAGTGTGTGTGTCTAACCAGATGAATTTCAGATTAGTTGATTTGTTGATTAGTTAGTGTTTCTTGTTCAGCATCATATCCTTTAATAACCTTCACACTATTTATATTGTCCTATTAACACTACAGAGAAGACCTGAACGCAAGTCAAGTCTCATGCAAGTCAAGTAAAGACTTGAGAAGAAAATCATGAAAAAAAAACAACCTTAAGAAGAGATATATTACTAGTCTACAGTATTTAAAGCAGGACAAGACAGATTCAGGATGGACGGTCCATCATTTATGAGCTTAACATCATGAATGGCAGCACGGCGTGGTCTGAATCAAAACTACTGGCCACAAAAAGAAAAAAAAATCCTCTGCACTCAAGTATGCAAAGACTTCGATCACAGAAATAAAGTGTAGAGTCGAAGTCGAACAGTAAGAGCTGAGTGTTTAAAGACATCAGTCTAGCTAATGCCTCCTTTGGGGAGGAGTTCTTCAGAGCACACATATACATTACACACGGCACGACGCACCCTTCCACCGGGCCTCGCTCACTTTCCAACCTGTTTGTTTGTTAAATGAGCCATGCTTGCCATCCATAATTGTATTTTCCAACATTAATTAAAAGGCAAGTGGGAGGAGCGAAACAGTGAAATGGTGTGTGTGTGTGTATATATATGTGTGTGTGTGTGTGTGTGTGTGTGTGTGTGTGTGTGTGTGTGAGAGAGAGAGAGAGTAAAGCTGCATTAAGAGAAAAAGGATTGAGCTCCAGGAAAGGATACGGTGGCCACATCTGGACTCTCTCGGGCTTCCCGATTTCCTGCCTTCTAGAGCCAAAGGTGCGTCTACCTTTCATATATCGGCTAAAACTAATCCACACAGCTGTACACACCAGTCTGTTTATTTTACATTTTTCCGAAGGCTAATGCAGTACTGCTAATCAGATAAACAGAGTGTCCATGGATCAGGCTGGTCACTGATAAAGAGAGAATCCACGGATCATGCTGGTCGCTCATGCTGCCAAGACGGCCTCCAACCAGCTGTCGTAAATTCTTCACACTCAATTTAACTTGGTATGGAGCACCTGGTCACTGAGGAAGCCCACCAGGTTATAATAAGTTACTCTTCCAGCATTAAATAGTAAAGTGAAGCATCAATCCAGCGATATGATTTATGCTACGATTCATGCCCCGAGGCTTTCCTTTTAAACATCTCCAAAACAGCTCATGTTCAAGATGTGTTAAAGCTATGTCATGTCCGTTACCTTCCAGCTCCTAACCCTAACCCTTCTGTTTTGAGTACAATTACTGAACTGGCTGCTCTCAGCCCCACCCAATGGCCCATTGGACGAGTCTTGATGAACAGTCCTGCCTCCGGCTCCAGTGTGTCCCTTGAGACCGGCAAGAAAGGTGGATTATAGATTTTACCTCTTTTATCACGCTAGGTTTAGACATTTTCCAGGTCCCTTGCATTTGCCTCGGTTGCATCAGCCTGAACATTTGCACTCTGGAACATGGTCATCATTCCTGGGGTTATTAAAAGAAAGGACACTGTGGTTTGTTTCTGTTTTGTCCTACACCGGAGCGTGACTCGAACAGCACCTCGAGCATGCATTCAGATAAAACCGAAAGGTCTGCAGCATTGCAACACGAAATCCATCACGAAAGCCGAAAGAGCCAGTACGAGTGGAATTGCATGCGGGTGCAGAGATAGAGGACGGAGTGATGAGCCAGCATGAACTGCACAGCATGAACAGCGCTCGCTGCCTTCTGTTGGACTCGTGATCTCTTTGAAACATGCGTCAACATTTCTACCCGGTGTCAGTTAAAGGAAAAAAAATCCAGCTTGCATATGAAACTTTGTAATCTTTGTTGAAAAGATTTTTGTTGTTCCGACTAGTCTTTTTAAAAAATTTTTATTATTATTCTTTTTATGATAAATGTCTTTCATCAACATGCTGGTCACTAGAGTTTAAAGATTTCCTTCATTACATCTTAAAAAGCTACAAACTTCACGCTAAAACCGTTTTGCCAGCGATTAATATTTCCTCATGTGACAACCGTACAGCATGAAAACAGCTAGCGTCTTACACGTATAACAGCGAAGGACAACAAATTAGCACCAGAATCACTAAACACGTCAGGGTGGAGTTTTGCACTAGAAAGGTCACAATGTATGACCAACAACAGTTCTGTTTTTATCCTTTGATTGGATTCCTGTGGCCTTGTACCACAAGGATCGAAGTTCGATTCCCACCTATGGATCCTCCCACAGTCCAAAGACATGCAGATTAGGTTAATTAATGTTCCCAAACGGCCTGTAGTCTGAATGTGTGTGCCCTGCGATGGATTGCCACCCGGTCCAGGGTGTACCCCGTCTCGTGCCCAAAGTCTCCTGGGATAGGTTCCAGGCCCACGGCGATGCTGTACACAGGATAAAGCAGTATGGAAGCTGAATGAATGGATTCTGTAGTACGTTTTTAAAATTTGCCATCAATTTCCGAATCTCACACACGCCAAGGCGCGAATTCGATATTCATTTATAATATTAAAATAATCCTTAAGCATATATGAGAACAAACGTGTTAGCTCTCCTGACGCAGAGTTAAAATGGATCGCTACAGCTCTATTTACATTCCCTCACATAAAACCAGCTGCATTAGCATACATCTGCATGTGTAACTTAATATGGTAATTCAGCACAGATCGCGGCGACAGAGCGAGCACGTTATTGCCTCTTTATTCCAGAGATATGAACCTTTTACTGGAAAAGAATACCAGGAGCTATTCTCACTCCCACAGTCGCTTAAATCCTCCATTTAACCAGATCATCCTCGATTAAATGACAATATATTTCAGTGTTGTTAAGCAGTCCTATATTTAACCAATATCAGCATGCGACGTGTTGAAGTGAGAGTGTCCCTGTGCCACGATGACGCCTTTGAAGACCTCAGCGCGTCACACGGGTCGGTCAGTCGCGCTGCCAAGATGGCCCCCTCACCAGCTGCTATAAATACTCCACGCTCCGTTTAGACCGAGCACCTGGTCACCATGGAGGCCCGAGCACCCTGGAGTTTGGTGCACGCTCATTTGCAGTGCAATCATGTAGGTCCAGCTCATTAAGGGAACCGATCAGCCGAGACCACATGCAGAGGAGCGCGGCTGCTCCACTGGCAGGCTTTAAAGAAAGCAAAAAGGGGGAAAAAAAAAAGTGTTGCCCCAGCTTTCCGTACAGCAGATTTACACCAGCAAAATGAAGGCAAAGACTTGTTACAGCAAGTACAGTACATTTCTGTAGGTAATGTCCTGGTTCTTTAAACACTGGGGTCCATGTCGCAGTGGTAGCTTCCACTGAGCAAGCTCGCTGGTTTAGATAATAACCACCAGGAGGCGATGTTAGAATATCCAGGTACCTTGATGAGACCTTCATCATCAACATTAGGGTTTCACCATGTGACAATGATAGTAGTGATGGTGTTGGAACCCAGGTATTATTATAACATCGCCTCCTGGTGGTTAGGAGGGGGAAATAAAACACATGCTATCACATCTATTATATATACTAGCGTGAGTACCGGTCACTGACGGCAAAATAGTTTGTAGAAATAGGTAAAAGGTTAAAGCTAAAAATAATATTATTTAATTTTATCACTCAACTTAATCAAATGTTCCAGTATGTTCTAATCAAAACTTCCGGTTTGTAATCTGACACATAACTGCTCATAACTTTACCTCTAGTCAATATTTTGATTTAATTTGTAGTTAAATTAAATCAAAATATTGATTTAATATTTTGTATTACCAAAGTAATTTGGTATTTGCCTAAAGTTGGTATTTAACTACAGGCAAATACCAAATTACTGGCAAAGTTCCATTAAATTATGTCCAGGTAGGTTTCACGTGATGCTGTGACAAAATCTGACTGGACAGACATACGGACATGCAGACATTCGGGTCCTACAATATATGAAATGAAAGAGTTCTGAACAATGTACAAACAAAACCTTTTTTTTATTTAAGCAGATACCAGTGATCTTGAACTCCAGTCCCTTAGGGCCACCGTTTGTATTTCACTAACACCTTAATACACCCACTGAATTTACAGATTAGTTGAATCTGTTGAATCAGCAGTGTTTGAGAAGAAGAATGACCAAACCGTATTGAAACTGCCTCTCCAGGACTGGAGTTAAAGAAGAGATCCTCCTCCTGCTCTGCACATTTGCATGTCTGAGATGCTCTACAACACCCAGGTCAATTCAGAAAGGATATTTATTAGCTGATTAGTTAAATCCGATGTGCTGGAGCTGAGAAAACACTAAAATTGTGGATTGAAGTCTAGACGTTGCCCTGCGATGGATTGGCACTCTGTCCAGGGTGTACCCCGCCTTGTGCCCTAAGTCTCCTGGGATAGGCTCCAGGCACCCCGTGACCCTGAACATAGGATTAAGCAGTATGATGAGTGAGTGAGTGTGAGTCTAGAAATGGAGGTCCAAATATGGATGTTTTCCGTCGTATCGATCCAAATGCTTGAAAAGAAAATTGCAGCACATTAAAAATACTGTCCATACTTTATTGACTCTTGATTTCTAAACTTGAGCCATCATGTTCTTTGGTGTTGTTTAGATCAGATACACTTACCTAAATAATTTAGCTGAAAGTAGTTCATCAGTCCATGGACTAGCTTAAAGAACAAAAACAGAAGGAGTCTGTTTATTCTTGTCGGATCAGAACCCGTGGCTCTGTGGGCCAAAACCCGGTAGCTTGAACAAAACATAACTTCAAACTGACTTCAAGCCACAACCTAATTGTTTACAGTTAAGTGTTAGAAAGTACATATTGTCACCATTCGGTCATTTTAGCTGCTTATTTCACGGCAGCATTACGAGTTATACTTGAACACTCATGGTCTATATGCTCTTCCATAATACATACATTATGCAGCTAACGCTGGAATTCATCATTCCCCCACATCGTCCGTCAGGATGAATGAATGGCAATGAAATTTTATGGCGTCTTTGACTATAAGGATGCGTTTAAAATGAAGGTCACATGAAGAATCTGACCGAGGCGTGAGACATAATACTGAGAAATCACAGAGCAGAGTGTGAATCCAGGGCTTTGTGGAGAAGCAAAGTGAAAGAAATAAAGAAATAATCCTAATCAGAACTTTAGGAACCTAAAACCAGGAATGGGGATGAAATCTCTGAATCACTGATCTGATGTGATTTATAACAATTCCAATTCTCACCCCTGAGAGGCTCAGAGAGAGCGCTGGCAATCAAGGGTGCTTATTAAAAGACCAGGCCACGCCCATTAGCCTTGGCCTATGATTGGTCAGAAATATCTGTCCATGTTTAGTATCAGTGATATTGCACATGATTTGCAATGTGCGTTGTGACATGCTTTTATTGGAAAATAATCAACAATCAGGTGGTATAATGAGGCGGAGTCACTGTTACGTCTGTGACTATTTTACATTTTTCCAGCTTGTCATATTAACTGAAAACTCCTCTGGGCTGAAGAATCAAACAAAAACTTTCAACAAAGTTAAAGCTTTACCTCTCACACTGGAGACTTCTTCCATAAATGTTAAAGGTCCAATATTTCACTACCTCTTTAACAAGTTAAGACAGATCACAGACCTGCTCCAGCTGAATTACCCCCTTAGATAATGCGCTTTTTAAAGTTCAAACTCCCTCCGTTTCACTCCTCTTCCAAGTGCACCGTTTCTGTGTCTATTCAAATAAGCTACTGCCGTGCCACGCCCTTCTACAGAACAGCAGAGCGGACGAAACAGCTGGAGCAGGGGCTCTTCTTAAATGAGGTCACATTAGCAGGAAATCTACACACACTGGAGACCCATCTGGATGTCTAAACATGACTAAAAGAATGACATTAGGCATAATAGGGCCCCTTTAAAATCATATCAATAACCACATATAGGTTTAACGTGCTTCTCCGGATTGGTTCCAGTGTGAACGGGTTGTTTCTAGAAACTATGACGTATTCGAATGAAGGCTTTGATGTAAACGTGTAATTCGTAGCTGTACTACTGAAAGGGGTGACATGAAAGAAAATGAATCAACACCTTCTAACCGAGCCGAGTTGAGATTCATTCACACAATAACTGAAGCCTGGAAAAAGTCCAGATGTTCACATGTTGAGATTTTCTGTAAGCTCTAACACACATACACATATACTCTTAATTGAAGAATAGTGCTAAGCTAATTAGCAAAAAAAGATCTACAGTATTTTTGGATCGAGGATGCAATCAAAATATCATACCTGCACCATGAGCAGAAAAAAAAACAGCCCTCGATACTGTCTGATCTCATTGGTGTCTTTAATGTTAGCATTTAATTATACGTCTCATTTCTAGGCTCGTGAACACCTTGACAATCCTCCACTGAGAACACATCGAGAGGCTCTCTTCAAGTCTTAACATGTGATATGGAAAAATGGCATGAAATATTGAGCCGCACACACACACACACACACACACACACACAGAGTGGTAATCACTGCTGAAATTGTCATTTAATCTAAAACTAGACTCAACCAGTCCCTCAGGTCCCTCAGGTCCAAAACTGATTTTGGTTTCTCTGTGTCTAAGCGTCTCATCTCTCCATCTCACCTTCTCCATCAATGCTCGTAATCCTGTTAGCATCTCCCGCTGAGTAGACGCCTGTGTGTCTACATGCACTGCTAATTGGGTTTAAAACACCATGTCAGCATTCGACCAATAGTGTGCGTGTATATATATATATAAGTGTGCTTGCAATATCATGGTCAGTGTGCTAGCAATAACACATTGCTAATATTGTCATTGAATCTTTCATTTCCTTGAAGCGTAAACTCCATCTCGTTAGCATTTTCCCGATGTTCTCAGCTTTAGCAACAAACAGATCGATAAATGGCATCTTTTTTTTTTTTTTAAGACTCGGGACTCCTACTTAGCATGAACCCAAGTTTCACATAAAGACAGATAATTAGCTGAACAGTTGTACTTCATCCGTACATCTTGAAACCTCTGTAGTCCAACTAAGGACCGTGGAGGCCAATGGTGAACGTTGTTCAGTGGTACCTCAGCAAACAAATGTAATCCATTCTGGATGGGGAAATTTTTCTTAAGAGGATAATTTGTATTGCAATATGAATTTTCCAATAAGAAATAATGTAAATGCAGATAACCCGTTCGAGCCACCCAAAAAATATTATCAATATTACTAATCATTACTAATATTTTTAACAACATAATTATATTTTTGCATATAAAACAACCAAAACATTATGAAAAAAAAAAAACATGTACTGTATATGTAAGTACATGCACCGACTGCTTTAAAAATCAAAGTGGACTTCTTTTCATCTTGACAGCAAGCTAGCATTAGCGTAACTGTTTTATTGTGTAATTAAAAACAGTAATCTTTTTAAGCAAGCTAGGAAGTAAGCTATTCAAGTTTATAGCTTAATGAACTGTGCTTGTATTCCAGATAAAGGTACAACGTGTTAGCTTCTGTGGTGATGATGTGTTATGTTTTGCTTAACCAAGACTGTGACATATTAGCTGTTAGCAAGTCAGTAAACATAAGCTAAACTCTTTCATTTTGTTGTTAAAAAAAAAAAGTAAAAAAAAAAAAAGAGTCCAAGATCAAGTTCACTAGCAAGTCAGATAACATTCAGCTAACTGCTAGACAGTTAGCAAACCAGCTAACAATAATCAAATTGTTGTGCGCTGTTAGCACATGATCAGGTTTCTAACTAGTTTAGCATAAGCAAGATTGTTAACAAGCAGGCTAATTTAAACTTTTTTTATTTTTATACATTTTTGTAATATTATAAATGATTATTTCATAACTAAGACATTTAACAAATCTAACTTTAAATACTGTAGTACTTTATTTTATTGTCTAATGTATAGCTGATACAATGCTCAGTTAAGATTGTTAGCCAACCAGCTATCACAATGTCATGTGACCACGTTTGCTAGCAAGCCATACTTGGCAATTATTTTATTTTATTTTTTTGCTAGCAAAGTATCATGATTTCACATGATCAGGTTCCTAACTAGTTAGCATACATGAGATTGCTAGCAATTAATCTTATTAATATTAATCTAAACTAATCACTAATCACTTTACACACCAATGAATAAAAAAAGAAAAGAAGAATAAGATATGACTAAGTGATTTGGCAAAGATAGATAACTTAAGATTTAAGCTAACTCTAATGTTCAGGATTGTTAAATTAAAGTTTAGCTATGAGGTCCTGTATGATGGATCTCTGTGCTCAGATTAGGACGTGTTTCACTTGAAAGAAACATAGATGTGAAGTGAATTTGCATGGCTTTTTAAAAATAATCCAGAGCATCTGTACAGCCCAGAGTAAAAACCACCGTACCGACCTGCTAACACAGAAAACGTACCGTGTGCGCGGTGACCCGGGAAGTTCACACGCCACAAGGTGCCATTTGGGAAACCGGTGCAACCTCGTTCCATCAACACACACCAGCAAATCAGATGCTAGCTGCTTTTAATAGCTCTGATGCTAAGAGAGTGATTTTTAAAAAATTGCATTATTTATCTAACTGATTAATAGGATTAAGCAGAAGTTCTATGTTTCTAACCAAACCCAGGCTTACATCGTTTTACAGCCTGTCTAAAACATGCTAGGCATAATGATTAGCCAGAATTAGCCTCACAGCTTGTCTGTGAAAAAAACACCCCAATACAAACCCTTCTTTTTTTTTTTTAAACAAAATAACACTGGTCAACATTTGTAGCATTTTTCAGCAAGTAAAAAATAACTCACAGCAGCAAGTTTCTATACTGTATAATTATTACATGTTATATAAGTGAGCTTTGAGAGCGTTACGGATTTAAAAAGGTTAAAAAGTTATAGTCTTCTGAGAGTCAAGGATTCTGAAAAAAAAAAAGCAGAGGTGAGTTCACCTTTGCAGATATATCCTTTTTACCCCCTTGATATTACCTGCTTAGCATAAGTATTAGCATGCGTATACCTTCGACTTCCTGGGATCCAAAAAAAAAAAAAAAAGAAAAATTCCATGCATATATACATACATACATAAATAATATTTGGCTCTAAGCGCTTCACGTCCACTTTAATAGGAAACTATTTACACTTCCTCATTTACACAATCCAAGAGGTTCAGTTGATGTTGACGTCAAACATCAGGACGTGTGATATGAGTGAGTGATTAGCATGACTAATCAGTTGATGAGCGGGTTTAAGTATTTCAGAAGGTTTCCCTTATCCCCTAGCGGCGCAGCAGTAACAAGCTCGCACTATCAGTTCGATGCGGTAGACTCATGTAGCCAGAAGCCTAGATAGATGGGTGGCTGAGCTCCCGGCCCAACTGTCTCTAGGATTTAAACAATATGGTGTGAAAAACAAAAAAACACTCAACAGTATAGAATGGAATGGGTTTGTTGATGAGAGAGGTCAGAACAGAACAGCCAGACTGCTACAAACTTCCAGGAAGTGTATGGTCACTCTTTACATCTGCAGAAAAGCATCTCACAACAATACCTTGTCAAGAAATATGCCAAATACCATTAGCAACAGAGCCATTCATTGCACTTTTTGATGTTGACACAAGTGGTGCTCATCTGAATGATGCCCAGGCCAATATGATAGCCTCCAGCTCCCTTCTCGCTAGGAGAATGATCCTGTCTAAGTGCAAGGAGATGGTACCACCAGTGGGTGCTCACTGGATTAGAGAGGTCTTGTTTTATATCTAGAAAAGATTCGCTATTCAATAAAGCGATCCACTCAGGAATTTTATGACATCTGGCAACCATTTATGAGCCACTTTGCAGATAAATTAGATCTATAAAGAAAGAATTATTTAAAAAAAAAATTCTAATGCTTTTTTTTATTATTATTATTATTATTTTGTTTGATGTGTATTTGTTTATTTATGTAAATTCACATTTCTCTGACTGGCTGTTGTTTTCTTATGGGGGTGGGGGGAGGAAAATGGGTAGACAAAAAATAGTATACCATGTATTTATGTATGTATATATATGCTGTATATATATATCTTGTTTAAATTTCAGGTTCCACTCTTATTAGACAAGAACAGAAAACTATGACATTGGGCAAAGAATCTCGACAGCTTAAGATTTAAGAATATGAACTTTGTGCGATTTTAACAGTTCCCATTGTAACTTCAGTTTTCTGGTTGACAGAAGTGAAACCGATTGTTGTTTTTTCACACCAGATGTGGTTATGATATTATCCTGCCTGCATGAGGATTATTCAAAAAAAGATAAGATTTCTAGACTTCAAAACAATACACAAAGTTGTAAAACAATCACTCATTCACTCATTTTCTATACCACTTATCATTTACAGGGTCATGGGAGGCCTGAAGCCTATCCCTGGAGACTTTGGGCACAGGCAGGCTACACCCTGGACACTGAGCCAATCCATCACAGGGCACGCACACACACACACACACACTATCACCCTATGCCCAATTTGGAAACAACACGTCTTTGGACTGTGGGAGGAAAACCCACCAAATATGGGGACACTACACACAGACCTGAGGTGGAAATCAAACCCCTGACCTGTAGATGCAAGGCGACAGTGCTAACTACTACACCACTGTGCCGTCTGGTTGTAGAACAAATTGATTAAATAATTATCTAGTTAATTGCTAGCTTCAGGTATTAGTCCATAAAAGGAAGCACAGTATGTATTATCTGATTATACAAGTACTTAGAATTACATCAGGCTGTGTTTTGGGTGAATGTTTTATTAATTTGGATTAGCATAGCATAAATATTAGCACATAAAAAGCCAGCAATGCAAAAGGTAAATGGGCAAAAGTGAAACGGTGACTTTCCAAACTCTTCATAAAGACTCCAAGACTCACTTTTATAGACACTTACAAATGTTTGCAAGCTTACATACCCATGTACAAGACCAAGGTTTGTACAGTTCAAGAGGAAAAAAAACACAAGGTGCTGTCCAGTTCCATCTTTCTTCCATTTGCATGTCTAACATAAATATTGGCACATGCTTATTAACACCGCAGCCCAAAACCTAGCACTTTCCAAACAACACTCCATGCATGGTCTAACTGTGAGTCAACTCCGGAGTCAAGGCTAAAATGTGTAATCACTAAATACATGCCACCTGCTTGGAATAGCAGACTACTAGAGAGTACAATTGAGAGTTAGTTAGGCGACTTCTTCAGTTTCCACAATACCTGGTTAGCGTACGAATGAGCACAGCATGCGAAAAAGCAAAGAGTAATACACCACAGACTGCATGCACATGTAGCACCATGGTGATCCCAGATACAGGGACGTTTAAACACAAACATAAAAGACGGAGAAACACACCTGGGCTAGGCATTAAAGTTCTTTAAAAATGACCCGATTAGAGCATGAATAGCACCTCGTTAGGGCAAGGATACGAGAAATGCATGGTGTGCAATGCTTTATGTCAAGATATTTCTTCATTCCACATGACACCAGCTCACACAGAAACGCACAGCCATCTAAAGCTAAAGGTAACACGCTCGAGAGCTGGTCATTTCCACCACAAACACAAAACACAAACGGGCCAGAAATCCATCAGCTGATCAATAAAACGACCTGTTTAGAGTGTTCATAACAGCTGGTTAATACAAGAACACGGTGTACATTTTCTGATTTGAGAGGGAAGGAAACACACCCTGAAGACTTCTCAGAGAGGCTGTACACCGCGTGAGTGTGTCTATGGGATCAAATGAAAGGTGGAGAAATGCTGGGCACACGCGCACACACACACACACACACACACACACACAGAAAGAGAGAGACAGAGAGAGAAAGAGAGAAAACCTGCTGGTTAACAAAAGCTTGTTAGTGCATGAATAGAAGGAGTGCAGGGTGTGTATTGTTTGTGAGGGGAAGGGGTAGCTCAGTGGTTAAGGCATTGGACTACGGTCCCAGGTTCTAACCCCCACCAGCACCGAGTTGGCCCCTGAGCAAGGCCCTTAACCCTCGTATATATATATATATATATATATATATATATATATATATATATATAAAAGACAAAAACGAATAAAGGCATCTGGCAAATGCCCCAAATGTAAATGGGATTTCTGCTAAAGAGAAAGAGGGTAACACACCCAGAACACTCTGCCTGAGGCCTGTGTGAGGGGTGTAAATGTGACTCTAGGTGCAGTATAATTTAATGCAGCGAGGAGCCTATGAACAGCGATGAAGTGGATTATTATTTAAATAAACCTTAGGTGCCAGTGGATCCCACAGAATGGATGTGTTTTTTATTTATTTATTTTATGATGGAGGCACGAGGCTTTCCGTCCCGGCGCACGGGGAGTCCCGTAGGCTCGCTCACCTCCATATCTGGCCGAGCTGCAGGATGTGAATGACGGACTGTAAGAACCAGAGACAGAAGGCGCACGGCGCCGAGCGCTTTTCGTTAGTCCTGCCACCGGTGCCGTCGGCGGCCGCGGCGGCGGTGTCGCTCTCCGAGGTGCTGAAGTCGTGCACGAACCATCGGAAGCTGAAGATCTGCACGGAGACGGAGCCGAGCGCGACGAAGAACAGCGTCAGGCCGAACCACCAGTAGTCGCGGCGCAGATAGTAGTCGACGGAGAGCCACACGTCCGTGGCGACGTCGGCGAAGTACACGGCGGCCGCGGCCACCAGCCAGAGTCCGTCCCAGGCGCCGTACTTCCGCCGCTCGCCCCCGAGCCGCAGGCACGTCGAGTCCTCGGGTCCGCAGCAGCGCGCCTCGCCGCGCGTAAAATCCGCCTCGCCGCTGCCCGAGCCCGGCCGCGAGCCCGCCGCGAGCCCCGGCACCGAGCCCGAGTGGTCCGAGTTCTGCAGGGGCGTGAACGCCACGTCGCTCTTCTTCATCTTCAGCACGCCGTCCGATTTGGCCGCCATCGCAGCCGCGTTCCCGTTTTTTCTCCCCTTTTCTCTTGCTTATTCTCTCTCTCTCTCTCTCTCTCTCTCTCTTTTCTTCTCTTCCCTTCACGTCCCTCCTGTCTGCCTGCCTGCCTCCCTCCTGTCTTTCCCCTGGGCGGAGAGAGAGAGAGAGAGAGATGCTCTTCCTCCAGCTACACGGCGCCGCCTGCGCATCACAAAGCGCCGCTTCCTCTTTTTTTTTTTTTACCGGAGCGCCTGCGAAACCTTACGCTCTCCTCTTCCCTCCCTCTCCCTCTCTCTCACACACACACACACACCCTCCCTCCATCCATCCTCATCCTCCTCCCATCCGCTTAAAACCATGACATCATCTCTTTGCACGTCTCTCGTCGCTCATCATCGCCGTGCGCGCGCAGCTCCACGACTTCTCCACATTCTTCTGCTGCAAATTGCATTAGGACAAAAAGGAAAAAAGAAAAAAAAGAAGAAGCATGAAACAAAACAAAAAAGAAAAGAAAAAACATGGAACCTGTATATATATATATATATAGCGTGTAAAAGGCAGGCAGGGTTTTGTCAGGGTGAGACATGGAGAGCTCCATACAGCCAGGACAGATGTGTTTCTGCTATTGTTGGAGTGATAATTTGTCTTTATTACATTTACTGCCCCATCACACCACACAGCAAACCACAACCTACCACAACACACACACCCCTCCCCATGGAGCAGCTGCGACGCTCTGTTGTCTGCACGCCCTCCTTTGGCTGCTCTCTCTACCTCTCTCTCTCTTTCTCTCTCACTCACACACACACACACGGACGCACGCACACTCATTATGTTCTCCAAAGTGTAAATTTAAATGAAAACTCCACCCTGAAACACGTGACACAAGCTGTGGGTCGGATTCGCACTGTACAGTTTTGTACTGTGTTGTCATTAATCCCTTAAGAAGCTAGCACTGGGTCGTTGGTGTGCCACTCTGACGTCACATGGGGACAGTGATATCATCAGTGCGAGGGTACTGACAGTGAAATCTTTATTTAATGGGGGGGGGGGGGGATCTGCAGTGTCAAACGAAGTGATAATGGTCACTTTTGTTAAAAAAAATCTCACTGAAAACAAAAAGAGATGTGCAACATTGTGTTCGGGTTTTCATTCATCTTCTGTAACGCTTTATTATGGATAAAGGGTCGCAGGAAGTGAGGAGCTTATCTGAGGAGACTTTGGGCATGAGGCGGGGGACACCCTGGACAGGGTGGCAATCAATCACAGGACACACACATACTCATTCACACAATAGGAAACATCAATTAGCCTAATCTGTACTGTATGTCTTTAGCCCTGCGATGGATTGGCACCCTGTCCAGGGTGTACCCCCCCTTGTACTCTAAGTCTCCTGGGATAGGCTCCAGGCCCCTCGTGACCCTGAATACAGGATTAAGCGGTATAGATGATGAGTCATTGAGTGAGTGAGTGTATTTACACTGTTGGAGAAAACTTGGAGTACCTGGAGGAAACCCACCAAGCACGTGGAGAACATGCAAACACCATGCATACACACAGACCAGAGGTGGGAATCGAACCCGGAACCAGGAAGTGCAAGGCAATTATTTATTTATTAATTCATTTTCTATACTGCGTATCCTGTATAAAGTGTGGAGCCCAAAGCAGGAGACTTTGGGTACGAGGCGTGGTATATCTTGGACAGAGTGCCAATTCACATACACACTCACACACTCATTCCCTGGGAACGCAAATCAACCTAATCTGCAGGTCTTTGTGGAAGGAAACCGGAGTACTTGAAGGAAACCCACCAAGCACAGGGAGGACATGCAAACTGCACACACACACACACACACACACACACACACACACACAGACCCTGAGGCGGGAATCGAACCCAGGACGGAGGTACCAGGAAGTGTGAGGCAACAGGGCTTACCACTGATCCACCCACAGTCCGCCTATCATATTAATTAGAAATGAGAAGATGTGAACATTTCAAAAGGTGACATAGCTGAGTGTTGGTTCGGAAAGTGATCTTCAAGCTAGGTCGAGGACACCCGTGTTGACCGTGTTATTCACAGTAAACTCAGCATAAAGCATTGAAAGCTGCTCTGTTTGAGTACAGAGTGTACAGATGACATGGTGAAGGAGCTGGACAGAGTTAAGGACTGACGCGTCGCTGCATCGCTCTCTTTGGTTAGAAATGACATGAGAGATAAATCCCACCGCAGCACTATCAGAGTGGCTTTGTGTGTAACGTTGGAGAACCATCAACCAAAGTGATAGCAAAGTAAAGCGGTCACATGCGAGTTTTAAGGATGAATTAAGATTGATATGGGTGGAGTTTTTTTTCTCCTACTCCACCATCCTCGAGATGGGAAAATTGGCTCGGAATTGAAACCGGCGAGCGCGTCTCGTAGCGGCCATGAAGAAAACGTGACAGCTTGCGATTGATTGAACTGGACATCCTCGGACAGTTTGCATGCGAAATATTTTAGTGCGAGAGAAAACAAGAGCTTGATGTACAGTAAACAATCACCGCAGCGCGCTGCCTCGGGCCGTCATCTCGGCGCCACCTGGTCAGGCTTCGGAGATGACACCATCTGTCATCATCAAGTGTGTGAGGCCTTGGCAGCGTGTCATGAGCTGTGGGTTGAGCTGTACAGACCCCACTGACACTCGCATACACGCTCACAGAGCCATCATCATGACCTCAGCATTCAGTCCTGGGTTCTCACACCGTGCTCTATCTGAGCTGGATAATTACAGGTTTCAGGCTTTTTGCGCTCATTGAGATTTAAATTTGATTCAAACCAGCATGAATGCCTCTGCACAATACCGATTATTTCAAAATATGTTAGATGAACTTCTAAAATGATTAAGATAATGCTCTTTTATTGAAGCAGTAATGGGCGATAATTACAGACGAGCACAGAATCCCGCCCTGCTGTAATTTCCCTGCTAATTTATGTCCACAAAATATTTAAAAACTATTATCCTAATTAGCTTCCTACGCAAAAACACACAACTGCTCCATGGCTTACTCAGGAACTCAATTTATATCTGGTGAAACTTCACCGTAATTTAAATGAAAAACATATAAACCAGGCCAGTTTTTGATCAGCAGAGCCCGGGCCGTTCTGTGCAGCCGGAGTATAATCACGGCTGTCTTCTCTCATTGATCTGAACTCGAGTGTTCTTCAGAGGACTGCGGCCGGATCCCTGGAGCACCGCTTTCTCGCAGCAAGCATTCACAGATTGATTCTTTATGACAGCAGCGATCACACAGAGCAGCCATCATGCTGTAACCGAACCCGCAGCTCGCGCCGCCGTACCTGAGGCCTGAGCCGAGCTCCTGAGACGCTCACGGAAGTGTTCGGGGGAAGTCTGTGCGTGCAGCTCGACCTCCAGGAATGAATTTACATATAAAATATAAGGATTAAAGGATTATAGCAGGATGTACTGTTTTAGGAAAACTATAAATTATTGTTGTTATTATTATTACTATTGTATTCCTCTTACATTACAGAAACAGACCAGTGATTAGAACATTTATTAATTTAAGAATGATTTAAGATTTAATCTCTTACTTTTAGAGTTAAATGTAATGCTTCTTGTGTTGCAAGTCACTTCCTGTCCTCAGCTACATCAAAGCAGCCATAAACATCAATTATCTTAGGAAGATTTCTTTTATTTCTCGTTCCCTTAATGAAAAACTCCCAGACGTCATGGAGTCTCCCTCCATGGATAATCACAAACAACAACTCACTTTCCATCTATACCGCTTTATCCTGTATTCAGGGTCACGGGGGGCCTGGAGCCTATCCCAGGGGACTTAGGGCACGAGGCAGGGTACATCCTGGACAGGGTGCCAATCCATCGCAGGGCACAGACACACACACAGTTATTAACACACTACGGGCAATTTGGGAACGCTAATTAGCCTAATCTGCATATCTTTGGACTGAGGGAGGAAACCAGAGAACCCAGAGAAAACCCACCAAGCACGGGGAGAACATGCAAACTCCACACACATACAGACCCGAGGTGGGAATCGAACCCAAAACCTGGTAGTGTGGGGCGACAGTGCTAACCACTAAGCCACCATGCCGCCTACTGGAGTCTCCTTACATGGTTAATCAAAAACCACGAATTCATAATATAATGATAAATTAATTCATTTATACTTCTGTATAAAGTCGACATCATTGATTTTTTTTTTGTTTCAGTTTTTCTGAAAACTGGTTTGTCATGTAATATGTCACTTTCTTTACCGGCATGCAAATATTCTTCTGTAATGTTATTTATTCATTAATTGTAGTGTATCTTTGTAGGGAATGGTCTTGTACATAATAATGCAGACATAATAAACTTGTATAGCAAAATTTGTACTACAGATAATATGGCACCTAAGACTTTTGCACAGTACTATATGTATATATGGAGTAAGTGTATTAATTTACAATTCTCTGGAGACTCTCCAACCACGTTCACATCACATCCTGTTTATAAAGAAGCATCTATCTGACATGATGTAAGGGGACAATTTACCGCCCAAAAAATCCCACTGAGACTTTAACTTGGACTGATTCTAGCGCAGAGCAAGAGTTTTGTAGAAATCTACACTTGAGCACTTTTGAAGAGGCTTGCAAGCTGTATGAGCACATACCCCGCAAGTGGATAGAAGTTGTACGCCTGAGGCGCAAGAGGTGCCCAAATTTGCCCCATTGAACCAGGATGTGCTGTTTCACAGTTTCATTCCCTGCTAAAGTCACTTCCACGGGAACTTTGTCGACCCGATCTGAAATGCGATTCTGTACGAGTATCACCACTTTAGAAATGTCCTGAGTAGATTTTTAGATTTTGTTACAATTCTAAACAAATTTACAAATCATCTGCTTCCATTTGTGAATTATTCAGAGAGCGCCACCTGTAGGATTATAGCGCAAGTGTGATATTTTACCATCTCTAACGCAAAACCTATACGAGTTAAAAAATGAATAAAAAAATGGAATGGTGAGAATGGTGAACAAGAACGGTGATAAGTGAACTGAATCGATAACCCCCCCCCCCCCTCCATAGATTCCCCTCCCCCTTATCTCTACTGGTAAGCGATGCGATATGAGAAGAATTAAACACTCCAGAATGTGATGCTTACGCAACCTTGCACATGTATAAAATCTTCATCACTTCATCTTATAAGTGCTGCATAAAGCATTTCTCTCACTTCCAGCCAGGATGTGAAGCGTCACCGAGGCCGGCATGCTGTGGTTGCCTGGCAACAAATCTGCATTTCCCAGGCTCCGAGCGCGAGCCTCGGGTGAGACAGGCGGCCGGTGTGACAGAAACCGGAAGCGATTCTCGCGCCGAGAGAAAGTCTCGTCAGGCAGAAAGTGGGTCGGAGTCAAAGTAGCCAGAGTCACCGTGAAGCCGAGATGCTGACACGCTCAAGCCTGAGCCGTGATCCGAATCAAGCCTGTCATGGCTGCACAGAAAGTGTGTGTGTGTGTGTGTGTGTGTGTGCACCAAACTTTCCCCAAGTGTGCGAAACGACTTCAGGCTGGAAAGAAAATCTATCAGATTTGGCAGCACTGGTCATGCAGCATGCACGGAGAGGTTCATCAGTAATGCATGCACATCAGTGGGAATTCAGAAGAAAAAGAAAAAAAACAGGAAAGAAGCTTCATGGTGTCGACGTGCACGTGCATTCCAAGAAGCTCGATGTAATGGATTTGGTTATGATTTCTGTTTCTGTCAATCTGTCACTTGGTTCTGCTAGACTAACAGCCGTTGGCATGGAAACCTCCTCTCATAGCTGAGCCCTTTGGGTCTGTGCGAGTGTGTCTGTGTGTGTGTGTGTATAAGGACTCCTGTCACAGAGGCCCATGGCATCGGGGCTGATGGCGTGTTAAGCAGATCATTTCATCAGCATCAGTTCAGCAGCGAGGTGGCGGGAACGACACGTCCGGGGCCGGTGCGCGATCTGCACCCTGGACGCGTCTCCAGACTAAATTTTGATCCAGACACGAAATATACAAGTGAAACACACTTCAGCATTAATTGGACTATAAGAAGAAAACTCTTATCTGGAACATGATAAAGATATGTGTGTGTGTGTGTGTGTGTGTGTTTGTATATACAGTATATACACAATACTGTGCAAAAGACTTGAGTCTCTACTTATTTATTTTTTATTATTAATGTAAATTAAATGCAAGAAATGGGATCAAATGTTTTACTGCACGAGGCTGCAAAGTGCCTAAAGATACGATTTAAAAAACGATAATTTATGCAACAATCTCGTTTATGCAACAAAGCCGCGACCTCATTTCCCCTCTCGTCTGTTCCAACCTCTCAGCATTTCACCTCGTTTTACTTATTAGAATAAAAATTTTATTAAGTATATATAATTAGTGGTGCTTGCAAAGTTGCAAACTTTTTAGTATTATTAATTCATTAATTTATTTATTTATTTCAAACAAACTTTGGCGCATAACTAGTCCCATACCATTTGTCGTAGAAAGAGGTGTCAAATCATGCAGCTTGTTCGGTAAGCTGTGCCAGAAGATACCCCGCACAAGGGGACAAGCTGTACCCCCGGGTCGCAAGAGGTGCCCAAATTTGCCCCATTGACATATAATGGTGAAGGCACCGTCGATCCCGTTGTCATAGAGACACGGGCACGGGGGTTATTTCACTTAGGATCATTGTGAAGCCATCAAGCCACGCCCTAGCAACCACCTTATAGCACCCTAGCAACTGATCTCATAGACATTATACAAGTCATTATAAAAGGCCCAGAGGCCCGAATTCTGCCACGGAAAGCGCCGCTCACACTGTCTTCAGAACATCTACATCTATTGGTGATTGGAGGTCTGTGCTTTATGTTATTTGTCCTTAGCTTTAGATCAACCCCTGCGATCCGTTATCACCCAGATGAGGATGGGTTCCCTGCTGAGTCCGGTTCCTCTCAAGGTTCCTTCATATTGCCATCTCAGGGAGTTTTTCCCTCTGCTTGTTCATTAGGGACGATCTGATCATTTCGTACTCATTTCTCTAATTTCCTTCTGATTCTCTGAAGCTACTTTGCGATACATGTAAGAGATACAGTGCAGGTCTGTGTGTGTGTGCGTGTGTGTGTGTGGAGGTTTTGCATGCTCTCCCCGTGTTTGGTGGGTTTCCTCCCACAGTCCAGAGAAATGCAGGTCAGAGTAACTGATGTTCCCAAACTGCCCGTAGTGTGTTTGCGTGTGCAGTGCTCTGATGAAACAAGGGACATTTATACTGCTAACACATTTAAACTGTGCCACTGCCTGGTTTGCACGTAGCTCCGCCCCATCTCATAACCCCACCTTTATTTTAGCACAACTTTCCTTCCTTCCCTGTTCATCTCTTGGATGTTTCTGCCACAAAAAATGGGGGAGAAATACATAATGCAACAAATTCAAATATCCTGTGAGTGACAAGACAAGACAAGAGGTTTCTTTATTTTGCCCTGAAAAAAAAAAAGCTTGTTTTTGTACTCACTGTTCATTTTTTCAGCGATGTTAAACAGAAATCCAGAGAACGAGAGTTTCCCAGAAATCTGACCCAGACATGTCAATTGCTCCGTGCTCTACATGATGATGCTGTGTGTTTAGGGATGTTCTCTTAAAACCTCAAGGATCTCCTACAGACAGGTGGATTTAATGTACCGTGAGATCACATGACTTTTTAATCACGCAAGGCTTGAGTCCAATCAACCAATTAAGTGATGTGGAGTGACGGTGGTGGCGACGGGGGTGTTTATACTTATACAAGGACTACTTTTATGCTCTTTATCCATAAATAACTCAAACAAAAAAAACCTTCTCTATCTATGCAATTCGACTATAGGATCTACGTACTCTGGAAAATAATTCCTAAACACTAGGAATGTTTAAGAGAGGTCCAAATGGGTTGAGATTTTTTCTCGCTATAAATATGAAAAAAAAAGAAAAAGAAATTTGGAGTTATTATGAGAAATAAATAAATAAATAAATAAAAACCAGCAGCCGTTTCCTGAGCAGCTCCTCGTTCTATCTGCTCCGGTTGCTCTTGGTAACATCTCCTACCTTTTCATTTTTCTTTCCCGGCTTTCAGAAGCGACTATTTTGAAGAAATAAGCAAAGTAACAAGAACAAAAAACCTTGTGCAAGAGCATGCTTGTTGAACTCTTTCTAGGAATGATTAAAGATAAATAAATAAATACTACTACTAATAATAATACACAGATCAATAACCATGAAGCTTCTATCAGTCAAAAAACAAAACAAAACAATCATTACATTTTGAAATTCAGATTTCTAGGAACAGAAATTTCTCTCTCTCTCTTTTTTTTATTTATTTGGACTCAGTCTCTCGATCAGCATTCGGCTGATTTATTCGCCTCATTCCGCGAGATAATGAAGGTTAAATTGGAGACGAGGCGCATGTTAAGAAGCTACTCCTCTCAGAGAGGCGGAGGCTCCGACCCTGGCCCTCTCCATATCGACTGACATCTGGATGAATATGCACAGACTCGGATAAAGCTCAGGTCGAGAGAGAGAGAAAAAAAAAAAAGAAATTCACTTGTTGCCTTGAAAACACATCAAAGACCTGACAGATATTTTTTGATAAATTTTGATCTCAACTGCATCGGTATTAATGGAGAGTTTCCTGGGTCAGAAACATCAGAGAGGCCCGAACTAAACACAAACAAACAAACAATTAAAAAGTAAAAAACCTTTGAGGACTTTCAAGCCTTATTATATATATATATATATATATATATATATATATATATATATATATATATATATATATATATATATATATATATATATAGATGACGTACTGTGTTTCATGCATCATCGATTACATCTAGCATTACATCAATCTAACACAAATCCGACAGTGAGACACGGTGGCGGTAGTGTGATGGTGTGTGGATGCTTTTGGATGCTAAGTTTAGGGGTGCAATAACTTTTGTCACAGTGGGAAATACAGACACTGCATGATGTCCTTCAATAAACAAAATGATCATTTAAAGTTGTGTTACTATACATTCTGAATGAGGATCTGAAACCTCAAACGGGGCAAATATTTTTGGTATGGAACACATCTGATTCTGGACAGTGTATTTAGTCAAGCGTTCAAAAAGGTCCAAAAGATGCAAAAAGATGATGGCTTGTGTTAAAATTAATGGCACCCTCAGACAGGGACTAATTGAGGGCTTTGTGTCGAACATCGGCGCTCTGACATTTTTCAAACAGGAACTGTCTCCCCCCCCGAACAAATAAATTCCTCACAGACATTAAAACAAACAAACAAACAAACAAACAACACCTTAATTAGAAATTAAGTAAACTTATAGAGGATTGAAATGGCTCTAAAGCTTTAGTTAATCTTCAGCTTATGGCCTTTAAATGTCCAAAAAAAAAAAAAAGCTAAAAAATGAAAGAAATCCATCAGAATGCCTGAAAGCACCTTTTTTTTTTTTTTTTAAAGTAACCTTCTCAAGTCTGAATGCCGCCTGATTTCCAGTTACTTTATGTTATTAATAGTTCCTCTTACATCGAACTGTAAATGTCAACATGCGTCCCATGAATGTGGGAATATCCAGCTGGATTAGAATAGTAATCAGTAGTTACAGTGTGAACACACACACATACAGTACACACACACACGCACATGCGCACACACACACACACACGTGTAGCAGCCAAACAAACAGCGAACAACGCCAGGTTTTGGTTTTTCTTTTTATCTGTTAACACAAAAGTGTTTAGTGTGTAGTTTCAGAATGCAAGTTTTAAATGTTATGTTTTTATATTTTATTATATTTTAGATGAGTTTATGAGTGCAAATGACTAGCGGAACCACAAATAGGTAGAATATTATCTCTGGCGTTCTTGCACGCCCTCCAGCAACCTGAAACCTGATTAGTCAGGGAGTCGACATGGCATAAAGATCTTGATGTATACAGCGTAGTCAGATTTATCTAGTACTTCTCCTGATCAGATTAGACAGAAACCTATTTCTATTTCTACACACTTGGCTTCAAACTTCAAGATTAAAATAGTCTTTTCTCTGAGAAGATACATAATTGTTAACTTTATATTATACATTTTTAAAAGAGTTTCTAGACACAGACCCAAATCATGCGACAGCTAACATGTGCTTGTTCACGGGGCGGTGGAACACACCTGGAGGAAATGACTGGACCATCAGCCTGCCTCCACATACGGTACACATTCTCACATACACCTTCTCCACCAAAGTGAACCAGGCGCTACTTCGTGTCTTGTGCTAGTACCGGTTCAGTAGCGAACCTCCTAGGAACTGGAGAGTCACGTCATTATGTCACTGTATACATCTCTATTTCGTCAGCAGTGCAGGCAGCAAGCACAACAACAACAACAACAACAACAACGGCAGACTCCAGCATGGTTTTGCAAGCAGGTCTCCCGGGTCTGCGAGTCTACTTTGGGATGAAACCATTATTATTAGTAAAAAGCATTTTTGCTGCTCCTTACATTTTATGTCCAACACAACACTACGCGTGACGACAGCACTCCGGTTTAAAGATGACGGTCACAAACTTTTAGTCGGTCGTGATAATCCCGTACCCCAAACCCCCTGGCGTAAGCGGTTCTGTGTTCTGGTCCACAGCAAAGTGTCGGCACCGCCACCGAACCGGGTGTTCCGTCTGAAAACAAAGAACGGGTTTGAAATTGCACCACAGATGGGTGTGGCTTTGTTGGATTTTTTTTTTTTTTTTGGAAAAAGAAGAAATTAGAGATACATTTGAAAAGAGTTTCAGATGGATTCAGTTTAACCTATCGAAAGTTTTACCTCAAAGAACTACAGTATAAAGTTGTATAATAATTTATAGATTCATTTCATTTATATAATTTATATTATATCTTCTTCTTCTTATACATTTTATTTTAATCAAGATAATTTTGTTAAAACAATCTGCGTAACATGGCAACCCCCAGAGTAATAAATATGGCTGATGTTAAATTAATTAAAAAAATAAGTTTTTATTAACATGCAATTTTTTCACAGACGTTTCCAAAAGCCGTACGTACTTACTCGCGTGATCGAGGGCTCGTTATAAAATGAAAACATTTTAAACTTTTAAAAAAAATTTTAAACAAATTTGCAGAAATTAATCTTCGGTAATCTTTCTGGTTTGCAAGGTTTAGATGTCTGCGTTTTATTCATCTCGTACCTTTACACAGAACTTTGAACTTATTTTACAGTCCCAAATCTTAAAGAGAGAAAAAAATAAAACCAAATATGAATATTTCTTTATTTTAAAGATTTTTTTTTTTTTTTTGCAGTAATGACGCTGTTGTGAAGCATGATTTCAGTTTGTAACAAAGGGAAAATAAGACTTAAACTGGATTTGGAAAATAAAATGTTTCTATATAAAATGCATCAGTATAAAGAGACTTAATTTTATTTGTTATATTGTGTGAAAGTTTGTATTTTTTGCTATGCGTTATCAGCAATTCAATTAACAATGTGCATTCATTCGCTTTTACATTTTTTTCATTTTGTTTAAAGCTTCGGATATTTTAAAAGAAAACAAATGTCAGGTTGTTATTGAGATCAGCTGGTGCTCAATGTGTCCAAAAAAAGTGACCTTGTGCCATTTCTTTTAAGATTTAAAGTAAAAAATAGTTGAAGTGAAAAGTCAGGGGAGAAAACGCACGTGTGCATGGAGGACTCGTGAGGACTTAAAGCTGACGGAGAGCACGGTCTCATTTAGCATAGCTTTAATAGACTCTTTGCATTCATGAGTGAAAGCATCACTTTAGCAGAGAAAGCATGACATCATTTATTAATCAACAACAAATGATAGAGCTTCATTCTTCACCTTTAACGGTTATCGATTCCAAAGTGCGCAGGAGAGATTGTCCGAGATCGAACAGAATGAAAATAAAACCGTTCTGAAAGCCGTGATCGTCTCTGAGCTAAAACCATCATTTAAAACCAGGGAGAGTAAAAACGTTTCTTCACTTCTTGCGCGGGACTTTGTCGCCCAGAGGAACGTCGTCCGTTAGTTTCTGCAAAGAGGAGAAAAAACAAAAAACTGTGTCATACTCCATCACATCACACACAGATATCATCAAATCTATCGAGCAGCAAATACAGCGCGATTATCAACTAATAAAGCTATTTCTAGACATTGGACATCCTAAAAAAATGAACATCAAGCTTGAAATGAGGACAAATAGGTTTAATAATCAGCGATTTGGTTTATTCTAATAGTGAAGACGGAAATAAGCTGCAAGTTTTGCAGAATTAAAGAATTGAAGGAAGAGGGAAAAAAAAACATTTTGTATGATGGTAAGATATCTGAGTAGGTGTGATGGACATGTTCTTTAAAAAAAAAAAAAAATTGTATCTTAAAAAAGTATTATTGTCAGTTGGTTAGAAAGATTTAGATTAAGTTTAAGTTTAGGTACTACTTAATAAGTCCAGTCTTCTGTGTTATGATTGGGTACGAGAATTGGTCCTCTTCTATGATTTGTCACTAAGTGATAAATATGAGCCAATGCTAGAACAGGAAGGCGGGGCTTAAACTTAGAGGTTGTTTAACTACAGTATATATAAATAAAGTTTCTGTATCTGTACAATCTGTATCTCTAGAAATCTTCTGTGTGTGTGTGAAGGTTTAAGTGTTCATGTTAGCTCCCGTTAGCATTGTGATGAACTCACCTTCAGCAGTCGAGCGGTGTACACCCTGTCGTCCTCGCCGTCCCCCTTCACCAGCTCCACTTGGTATCTCCGGCACGCCAGGACCAGCTCGTTGGCTTCGTATAAAGGGGCGGGGTCTATGGAGTGGCCGTTGATGAGGCTCACCAGGTACTCCCGGTAATGTTTCCTGAAACGTGAGGTGACCCGGGGTCACTACGTATTACTGATTGCGTAATTACTGATTACGGTTCGGGATAAAGAGGTAAAAGTTCCTCACTCGCAGAGTCCGGCCTGTCCGGGCTGAGTCTGAGCGCCACACGCCGAGTCCGTCTGACGCGTACCGTCGTCCTTCT